>JH431977.1:35713-94262 GCA_000239455.1 Strigamia maritima | reverse complement strand
TTTTTTTTTTTTTTTAATATATAAAATTTTTTAAAAAAATCCAATTTATTCACAAAACATGGAAAAATGTACTTCAATGCATTATGCACTTAAAGGATTAAAGGATTTGAAAAAAAATTGCACAAATTTTTCAAATTTTTCAATATTTTTTTATCCCTTATAAATTCATCCATTATGAATCACTTGAAATATCTAAGCTCAAAGTGATTTTGTGGTGAAGTTTATTTTCTTCTTTTCTATTTAATTCAATTCCAGTCGAGTCTTGCTTTATTGATTTATTACTTTTTCACCAACTTGAAATTGAATCATGTTTAATTCAATGTATAAATTACTAAATGCCACTAAATTACTCCACTTTTTTAATAATAATAATAATAATAATAATAATAATAATAATTTTTATTTTTATTTTGCCATTAACTTTATTAAATTAAATTAAATTTATGTTTAATGTAATTAATGTTGGACTTGAGGTCAAATGCAGTCATTTTTAAGTAGAGATTTACCTCTACCACATGTGGATTGAGGCAGGATCAAGGGGATTACAAGGTGGTGTCTTGTTTGTTTTCTTGCTCACTGTGTGTGTATCAAGTGATTAGATGCTTCTTTTCATTTAGTTTAGAGATTAACAGGTGAAATGTTTATTTAAGCTTGCTTGTAATCCTCTGTTTTAAGAGAGGAAAAAGCAATAAAAAAATTGCAATCTAATTTTTTCTAATTATTTATATATTTTTTTTTTTAAATTTAAATATTTATATTAATATTGGTGAAAATGTTTCTTAACTGCCAAAATTCAAATTTGGTGCTATGATGAAACAATTTAATATTTTTTTATTGAAATATTTTAATAAAAAGAGGTGATTCTGGTGAGTTTCAGAGGTAATAAGAAAATAAATTTGCATAAACCAATTCAGAATAAATTGTAAGTCTAATTTCTGAGGGGGGGGGGGAAGATAAAAAGAAAAGACAAAGGGAACTAAATCTCATTTAATAACATAAGCTACTGATTGTTGTTTCAGTTGTTGATCTTTAGTTGCAGTTGCAGAGGAGAGGACAAAGAAGAGAGAAAATTAACTTGTTTTTCTGATTAATTGCATCTGATTAATTAATGATCTTGATGAGATTACAGTGATCTTTCTTCTAGACTTTTTTCGGAAAAATAATATTTTTAAAATCATTATTACTATAAACTCTATCTAACAATTTGTGCACGAAACTCCTATTGGTTAATGGTGAATGCATTGTACTGAAAGTATATATTGTAATATCTTATTCTAATCCTCTATAGTTGAGGCGAGTCAAAAAATCATGGCTTTGTAGTCCAAAAATGTGCGTGCCATTGTTAACAAATGAAAACGCTTGTAAAAAATTATTTACATTTGGGTTTTTGTATTGTTGCGCACATTTTTTGAAACACTGATTTTTTGACTCAGCTTTATCACAATGCAGTACAATTTTCACTTTTCACTTTTGTGCACGAATTGTTAGATAGCATTTAGGTCAATTGTTTCACTTTATGTAAATATATTGTTAATTTGTATTACCTTGGCATTCAAATTTATGTCTTTAGATCAGTTGAGTTATATTGGGTTTTAGGATCTCTTGTGAAAGTGAGTTTTTCACTCTGAAATTGTACCATACTCCCATGGAAACAATAGCATGCCAGTAAAGGCGAGTCTGAGGAGTTTTTGACAAGTGGACAACTGGTCAGACTCATTATTATCTGGCACCATTGTTGATGAATTAACATTTTTAAACGTAAAGAAAAAATGTTTGAATGTTTGAATTCATAGACAACATCTGTTAGATATTAAATCAACATTCTAAAACAACAATCAAACAGAATATCGGTTGTTGATATGCAATGTTAAATGTTACTGTTAAATCAACATAAAAAATGACATTATTTTATTGAATCAACATTTCTAATGTTTTTAAAATATATTTTCTGATTTTCTTGTTTCATGGGTTGTTTTCGGAGGAATACGGTATCAAAAAATTATTGCTGACCTGCTTTAACAAATATAAAATATTGGGCTGGAGCGTAAATGCTTTGAAAAATAACTTTTGATATTTTATATTAGCTGGTTTTACAGCAAACCTGGACTGTATTGCTCAAGATTCTCTATATTGTCCATTGGAATGCTTTAAAGGTGCTGCTTGTGGTATCTGTTGCAGACATAAAATTGTATTACCTATCATTGGCTATTCTGATGCTGATTTGCTCTTCATTTTGTTAGCTGGTGTGGCAGTTTGTTGGCAGGTAAAAAAGCAGCAAAGTCATTCTATGTCGTGAGCGAAGCAAAAAAATGAGGGTTGGTGGTTGGGTTTCATCTACACTCATAGAAAAAAAGCATTGTCCTGTGGCCGACTCCATAATCAGAGTAATGATACTCCAAAATGAGAGTTTGGTGTGTGAAAAACTACATTTTTGAAGTAACATTACTCTGAAATGGAATATCAAAACTCTGAATTTGAAGTATTATTACTCTTTTAAATCTGAGAGTTGGCCACGGGACAAAATGGAGTAAAATGGAAACATTTTTTCTATGAGTGTAGGTTTCATTGCTTTTGTGAGGTGAGGTGAGGAACGGAGTTGTCAGTGACAATTAGCATGCCATGGAGATCTCCAATAGCTCCAACTCCAAAAACACATAAATCACAAGAAGAGTTTAGGTTCAAACACAACGGCGTGACATGATCATTGTTGACATGTTGTATAGTATTGGAATAATTTCATTATTGTTTCTGTTGTCTTATTTATCTCACTCTTTTGTTTTTGTCAATGCATAGCTGAATGAATGTATTGTAACATGCCATCAGAAAATCCAATCAGATTTATCTTGTTTATTACTTATCTGGACAAGCCTCTATTTGCCTCTGGGAGGGTAAGAGGCTTAAGATGAAATTCAATTGAATATTACACAGGCTTAGAAAGTCACTTAATGTAAAAGTCTTGAGGCTTGTAGCTGTTGTAAACAAAAGGGATAGTTGGTTTATATAAGGCTTTCAGTCTGTTTTTAATGTTACACCCACGAAACAAGAAAATGTCTACAACATTCAGAAAAAACATTAGAAATGTTGATTCCATCTTGGACGAATAGAGAAGGACTTGTCACTCCGCCATTTTGTTGTTTTGAATTTGACTGCGGCACAATGGCGCCACTAGTGGCAGAAATATGCAGCACGGGGACAAACAGAGCACACTGTACATTTGTTATCTAGCATTATACATTTATTGGTTTTTACTCGATTTTTTTATCGGTTTTTTTTATCGGTTTTCACTTGTTTTTACTAGTTTTTTAGTTTTTTTATCGGTTTGTACTCTTTTTAGTTTTTTTTACAGACTTTCACCCATTTTTAATTATTTTTTTATCGGTTTTTACTTTATTTTTTAATAAGTTTTTACTCGTTTTTTATTTTTTTTTATCGTTTTTACTCATTTCTTTTAGTTTTTTTATCAGTTTTCACCCGTTTTTTTATTTTTTTTTATCGGTTTTCACATGTTTTTATCTCATTTTTTTAGTTTCTTTTATTGGTTTTCACCAGTTTTTTAGTTTTTTATCGGTTTTATCGGTTTTTACTAGTTTTTTTTTATCGGTTTGTACTCGTTTTTTAGTTTTTTTTACACTTTCACCTGTTTTTATCGGTTTTTACTAGTTTTTTAGTTTTTTTATCGGTTTGTACTCGTTTTTTAGTTTTTTTTTACAGACTTTCACCCGTTTTTAATTATTTTTTCATCGGTTTTTACTTATTTTTTAATAAGTTTTTACTCGTTTTTTATTTTTTTATCGGTTTTTACTCGTTTCTTTAGTTTTTTTTATCGGTTTTTACTCGTTTCTTTTAGTTTTTTTTATCGGTTTTTACTCGTTTCTTTTAGTTTTTTTTATCGGTTTTCACATGTTTTTATTGGTTTTTACAAGTTTTTTAGTTTCTTTTATCGGTTTGTACTCGTTTTTGGTTTTTTACAGACTTTCACCCATTTTTTTAAGTAAAAGTATTGAACGACACTCACGGCAATTATATTTATCAATTCGACCAATTTTGGTGCTTATTTTTCACATACCGCATGGAACATGCATTCACAAATGCAACAGTGAATCCACTAAACAAATTTATCATCATGAGGATTTAAACATTTTTGCAGAGTCGCACATCTCTGAATTCACGTCCATTACTAAATTCTAAAAAACAAAACGTACCTAACAAAGCTAAGTTACACGTTGAATTGTTAGTTTTGTGAATTTTTTTATTTATATACACTCCCACTATAGAAACGACACAGTAACGTTCATTGTACAATATGCCTGGCATATTTTTTTATTAACATAAAAAAATCATAGAATGGTTATAAACATTTAAAAGCTTTATTCAAAATATTCATTCAAATTTATCGAAAATTTTATTTAAAGCTTCATTTAAAATATTGTAATTAAACATTTTATGCTTTCAATTATAAAAATTTGGGAAATAATTGCCATAAAAACCTATTTTGTTCATTTTTCCCTTGTGTTTGTTTGTTTGTTTGTCCCCGTACTTAAAAATCTGCCACCAGTGGCGCTGGGAACCACAGTCACTTCTGAAACGCCCAATCGCATGGTTAGCATGCGAGTGACAAGTCCTTCTCTATTCGTCCAAGATTCCATATAAGAATGTCTTTTTTTATCAACATTTTTTCAACATTCAAACGTAACAAAATGTTGATTTAACATTAAACGGATGCTGCATATCAACAACCGATATTTCCACTGTTTGATTGTTGTATCAAAATGTTGATACAATATCTACTGAATGTTCCACAGTGGGTTGTTAATATGCAATATTCAGTAAATGTTTGAAAATATCGGTTGTTTGGTATGCAACAAATAATGTTGATAAAAAAAGACATTCTTATATTGAATCAACATTTCATATGTTTATAAAAAATATTTTCTAAATGTTGTGTAGACATTCTTTTTTCGTGGGATGTTATAGTATTCAGTTGGGCTTTGCTAGGAAAAAAGTAGCTGTGACCTGTTTTTGTTCAGAGCATGAGTTTTTTCCATGCATTAATATCATTTATTTTTTATATTTTATTCTTGATGTTATATGAATTTTGTGAAACTCGATTTATAAACATTATGACATGAAACTGTGGTTCTTGTCCATGGCAGCCAAAAGAATTATTTTTTTTTTTAGGCAACTAAAGACATGGTCTACTTCCTTGACTTTTCTATTTCACTTGACTATTTCACTGAAAGAATTTTATGATCTTAGAGACTGAGCAATGTTCATATTCCATATAATTAATGTTATTGGGCCTATGTGGAATTTCTTATAAGCGCAGAAGAATATTGAAGACAATAGAAATTCTTAGTTTTGAGACATTTAGTGGTAAATGTACTATGAAAAACTGCTTTCTTTTGACTTTAACAATTGGGATTGTTATGTACCTGAAAGCTGAAACAATAAATCTCTACTTTACTTGCAAGAAAAACGCATTTCAGCAAATGAGAACCTAACCAAGCTGTTAAACTCTTTTATTGTTCAATGCATAGTCCCTAATGTATTTTCTTGTGTCATTTATTACATTGAAGCACCGCCATATTTTTTGTTACAAAAAGGCCTCTTGTCTTTTTCTTTATTTTTATTTTTATTTTTATTTTACTTTTTTTGAGTCAACACTCAATAGCAATCAAATTCAACCCAATGTGTTTTCAATTTTATACATTTTTATAAAACTGCAATAAAATATCAAACAGTCTAAAATAGCTATACTAATTAGTTTTGGAGTTTTAGTGATTGTAGTTTTTTTTTGCATATTGTTTTGGAGATTCTTGGAATCCAACTACTGGGACAGGGTAAAAGAAAAGAAAAATTAACAAATAAATCTTAGGTTTTAGACAGGGTTGGTTGATTTAAATCAAAACGATTTAAATCAAATGATTTTAAAAATTACAAAATTCTTCAGAAAATCCCAACATTTGCAAACATTAATCTCTATAAATTTTATAATTATTTACTTAATAATACAGGTAGCACAACAGTAATAGGGGGGAACATCTGATACAGGATGGGTTGTTCCAATTTCAAAAAAATCAAAAAAATCAAAAAAATCAAAAAAATCAAAAAAATCAAAAAAATCAAAAAAATCATGATTTTTGATTTTTTCTAAAAAAAATCATGATTTTTGTCAACCCTGGTTTTAGACTATGAACTGTGAATTATAGGAAACTTTAAAATTCCTTAGATAAAACTTTATTCTAAAAAGGAATTCGAGAATTGTAGCAATATAGATTTTCAAGAGATGGCTTCTTGCCCTCCGTGCACAAAGCATTAATTTTTAATGGCGCTTGTGATTTGCTTCTCTGACTTTTTGATATCTATCATTGAAAAAAAGGACAAAATGCAAACTAATCTAATTTGGATTGGAGGGAAAAGAATTGTAGCAAACGCAGCAAAAACTAGAAACAATAACTTGCTGAGTCTTCAACTTATTATTTCAATTCAAATTTTCAATTTTAAAACAAAAAAATGCAAAATTCAATATATTGTACTGCTAAATTATTAATAGTATTTTACGCTGTTTATGAGAAAGAGAGAGAATAAGGTTTACCGGTGTAAGCGTCAACTATGTATGGCACACAACATTAACTGACAAAAAGAATCTGACACAAAAATCTCGCATTAAAACTGACTAATTAAAGTTGACAAACAAGAACTAACTTTAAAACTAAAACCAGGCACACAACATTTTAAACGGCAACATTAAATCGAATCAAACTATATATTCTACAAAGCTTAATAAAACGAATAAGTCACTATATGACAATCATCGAGGACATCAAGAGACAAAAGAGAACGAGAACCAAATTTTGTCTTTGAAGGTAGAAAATTGGATGGGCTCAGACATTTAATCAATAGGAACTAAAACATTTTCATGTTTCAGTTGTTTCTCTCGTTTCGTTTCCTGAAATGTGTCGTCATTTCCGGGAACAGTTAAGTTTAAGCCAAGAAACTCGCGTTCACGCGCGTTTTAGGATACGCTACAATTCCAGCATTTCACGAGACACGAGTTGTGTCTTACAATTGCGCACTCGTCTGCGCAGCATCTAACTCTACTGTTATAGAGTTATATCGGTGCCATTTGTTTTAGAAGTCACATGACTGCTTCAAGTCATGATAGAAGCTAAAACGTAGCTAAAACTTACCAAAAACTTAGCTAAGATGTGCCTCAATTTTCACACTCAGAATTATACACAAAAACACATAAAACTAACCACACGCAAAACTTGTTTTTGACGAGTTTTAGTTTCTGAATGCACCTAATGTTTTAGACCATTTTTAAAGTGCCGATAACATTTTTTTTTGTTTGGAACATTGGGTCAACGTTTTGAAAGGTCCATTGACACATAAGAATTGACTTTAAAACTAAAACCATGCAACATTTTAAACGGCAATATTAAATCGAATCAAACTATATATTCTACAAAACTTAATAAAACGAATAAGACACTGACAATCATCGAGGACATCAAGAGAAAAAAGAGAACGCGAACCAAATTTTGTCTTTGAAGGTAGAAAATGGATGGCCTCAGTTTCAAGACATATAATAAATGTTTTATACAATTTTTAACGTTCCGATAGCTTTTTTTTTGTTTGGAACATTAGGTCAACATTCTGAAAGGTCCATTGACACATGAGAATTGACTTTAAAACTAAAATCAGACATACAACATGTTAAACGGGCAACATTAAATTAAAGCTTAATAAACTGAATGACAGAAGCAACACTGTGAACGCTGTTTATGAAATGTCTTGTTTGTTACCGTAAAGAATTATAATATGTGATATATATGTTTAAATCCCATAAAAAGTAGAAGTCCATTATATACTTCCAAAAGTTCGGTTCTTATGTTATGAAACAACAAAAACTTTTCAATTAATTTTAATCCCAAAAGATTAGATTATGTGTCACCATTCCTACCATATCCTAATTTAATTTATTAGATACAAAATACACGAGGGATCGATGATTCTTATGTAATCATTTACTGTAGGCTTTAGGGAAATGTCTCTTCCCTTTGATAGGTTTCTATTTCTATGTTTACATTTTGTTATGTTAATAATACCTCATGCTGAAGTAATGGTAATGGGTCACCTCTCGCTCGCATTATAGATTTTACATTTTTCGGTTGGGACTTGCGATGTTAACTAGATAAATTAATATTAATATGCACACAGTTAATTAGATCAAGGTAAATATTTAGCCTGTTGAAAGTGGAAGTTGTTTTTGGGTATATAATGAGAAAACTTTAAAAAGCAAATTAGGTATTTGATATTTTATCATGTGTTTCAGTAAAATTTCTATCTTGGTATAGGTAAATAGTTGATGGTCGAGTCAAATATGCATGCTTGATATGACATAGATGAAGCACCTCACTAGTCCAGAACAAAAAACCGCACACGCATGACCTGAACTTCACTGATGAGCAAATAGTCCAAAAGAAGAATTAAGACAAAGTAAAGAAAAATTGAAACCAAAGAGATGAGTCTGGTGGTAAAGATTGAGCTCCATGTTGCAATATTGACCCCCAAAAAACAATTAAAGAGAAATTTGGACAAAGAAATACATTTTTCTACGTGTAAATCAAGTAGATTGGATCTTTAAACATTTTTATATTTCTAAAAATTGAATTTATATTTTTATAAATCATTAAAATCGAAAGTTTAGTTGGCACTTTACTTACCACCTGGCTGGGCAAAGGGTATCCACAGGGGGGATTGTGGCGTTGTAGGAATCAAGGGGTCAGCAGGGGGCAAAAGAGATGGAAGAGAGAGATCAGATCCGCAGACAGCAAGAGATGAAGCATGAATTTCTTCACGTTTTTAGACAAGCTTTGTTATAAACCAACGGGAGTTTGTTGATTCGTAGATAATACATAAACATAACAAGTCTTACAGAGTTTGCGGCAGCAGCTTTTCTCTTATAAAAACTCGACCTCAGTATAGCTATAATTATAGTGGGAAAACTCATAACTGAAGCTATAAATGAGTTTCAACAACTTTTTCTCTCTTACCAGTATTTGCACTATACTATAGAGCTTATACTATACGATATCTGAAAGTTAGAGTTATAGACTTATAAGCCATGGTTATAATCATACCACAGTTATAATATGTAAAAAGAGAAGTAGTCAAACTCTATAGTTCAGTGGCGCCACCACTGTTAAAACATCTACATATAATGATTAGCGAATACAGTATACCGCAAACTATAATTTTTTCTTTTCTGTTACACTATTTATAACTTCAAATTATAAGGAAATAGAAATAGTGCATGCCGCAAGCTCTGTATCACGATTCATTCTTAGACTTGTATGAGAAAGTTCTCCTTCTAGTCTGGAGGACCACTTCTCCTAAGGCCTCCGTGGGGCATGCTTTACGTGCTCTGTGATTGTGCATGGCTGAGGCTGATGTTGGCCACCTAAAAAACTTTGGATCAGTCTTCAGATGAGAATGGAGTAACAAAAATTCCAATAACATTAAATTAAATTTGAAATAAAAAAAAAATTTTTTTACCAACCAAATCCTGACTACGAAAAGTGTTAAAAATTCTTATTTTATGCTTTTTAACGACAGCGGAGATTCTCTCGATGCTTTACAAGCTTTTTCGTTTGTTAACAATGGCATGCACATTTTTGGACTACAAACTAAAGATTTTTCGACTCAGCAAGCAGTGTTATGACACTCAACGACCCCGCAAAGCCTTTAAGTATACCATAAGAGGTTTATATTAATTACAAACATCCTTCTTGTTACAGCGAGAAAAATTTATCAGATATTGGTCAATTTTGGCCAAATCGATGTCGACCGATGTCACTAAACAGCAGATTCTAGTGACAAGCTCATACGAAGACAGTTTGGCAACAATTTCAGCCACTAGTGAAATGAAAGCCTCAATGCTCATCACGTGGCATCAAATCTTGTTGGTAAAAAAAAGCCATGAATACGAATTGGGTCAGAATTGTGTGCTCGCTGCACTGCCTAGCTCCACGCAGCAATCAATAGGAGCGGATTGATGAGCGCTTCCCTGCATTGCCTTCTATTAGCGAAGAAAATTAATAGAAAATTGAGTGCGGGATGCAAAGGAAGATTAGATAAAACAGGGAGAATGTTTTATCCCTCTTGTCAACTTTATTGTTGAATGTTGAATCGAACTGTCTTAATCTAAGCCCTTGGGTGCGCGAAGTGAGTTCGTGTTGGGTCGGGGCGGGGCGGGGGCCTTAAACTTGAGACATGGGTTCCCGGGAGATTTACGCACATTTGCGGCAACTTTAGCCTTTGCTATTAGCGCCGTGCCCCTGGTGGCAATTTGGTGCAAAATTTCAGTCTTGCTCATCTATATTCCTGCCTTTGACCTGCGTTCTAGCGAGACAAGTGGTTGTCATAGAAACCTAAGATGTAGGATCTCGTTTAATTCTCGCGAGAATTGGGTTTAAGTGGTTGAGTTGAAACCCAAGTTTGCAATTATGTGAATTTTTGCCGGGGAAAGGGAAAGTGCAATATTTGTTGTTTGATTGAAAGCTTTAAGTATTTTTTTTTTTTTTTTTTTTTTTTTTGGTTTTTCTTCGGTTTCAATTAAATTAATTTGATTAAGTCAGTTAACATTTTATTCGCATCGTGTATTTTTAGATTAAAAAAAAAATGAGAGAGAGGGGGAGATGTTTCTTAACATGTAATTAGTTCCATTTCAAGAGTATTTTTATATTATTTTACCTAGCGAACCAACATCATGCAAAATTAATTAACCATTAGCTAATTTGAATGGTTTTCAGGCATGCACATTATCTCAAATGTAAATTTTGTGAAAAATTTACAAATTGCAAATTTCTAATTTTTTTTTTTTTTTTTTAAGATGTAAAGAAATACTTAAAAAAAATAAAAATTGCAGATATTTTATTTTATAAAAATACTGCTGTGAAGATGGTTTTCAGCAGTGATGGGAATGAATGAGTAGATATTAAAGTTTAAATGTATATGATTTTTTTATGTTTAAAGGGTTTACGACATCACAGTTTTTATTGGTATATAGAGCTTTTACATGTGACGTCACAGTGACGTCACAAGGTGGACGCCATGCTAGATTCACCTTATGTGTTACAGATTGCTAAAATGCATGTTTAGAATGATAAAATACATGTTCAGAATGATAAAATATATATTCAATCGAATATAAATGTTTTTTTACTTTGCTTAAATACTATTTCGTTCAAGAAAATTTATTTTCAGATGTAAAAAATTTTTATTTAGTTGAACAAAAATGCAACTTTAATTTGTAAAAATGTTTATTTATATTGTTAAAACCCAATTTCAGAAATAAAAAATGCAGCTTTACAATAAAAAATGCAAAAAATACAAATTTTATGGGACATTATGCATTTATTGTGAAATGTATTCATAAAAAATTTTAAACTCGGGGCCCATCACTAACACAGGGCACCACAGTAATGAATTTATTAGGTTAATGTAAATGAAAAAATCAAACCCAGTGATTGGGGCCCATATATTATAAATTCAAGAAAGGATTACAGTGCAAATTGGGGGCTCATCCATCAAAGAGCCTGAAATTTAAACACACAATAGAGTAGGACATCAATTGGAAGGGATTGCCATTTGCACGTAAGAATAGGATTCATACAATAGGGGCCTACTTTTGTGTTTAAATTTCAGGCTCTTTGATGCATGGGCTTCAATTTGCACTGGGCAAACACTGTAACCACTCATGAATCCATAATACGGTATATAAGCCCTCATTATTTAGCATTTAATAATGAATTTATTACAGTGGGACCCTGAAGTTAAAATTTTTATGAATGCATTTTATAGTATGGGAAATGCATAAAATTTGTATTTTTTTGCATTTTTTTATTGTAAAACTGCATTTTTTATTTCTAAAATTGCATTTTAACGATACAAATAAACATTTTTACAAATTGAAGTTGCATTTTGTTCAACTGAATAAATATTTTTTCCATCTGAAAATGAATTTTCTTGAACAAAATAGTATTGAAGCAAAGTAAAAATACAATATGTTCATCTGAACATGTATTTTATCATTCTAAACATGCATTCTAGCAACCTGAAAATACTATAATTAAATTCCTTGCAAAATTGCAGCTTGGTTCAGGCAATATTGTTGTCTAAGGAACCACCTAGTTGAATCCAGCATGGCGGACAGCTGTTAGTTTACATCCGTAACCTAGCAACCCCCATCCCAAGATGCATTGCTGGGTCACGTGATGTAAAAGCTCAAGCATTGTTTAAAACCCTTAAATTATTTTTCAGAGATTTTTTGAAAAATGTTTTTAAGTTAAAACCCAAGTTGTAGTTGCGAAAACGAGCAGCCTATACAATAGGTGCATTCAGTTACTTATCCAATTTCAATAATCGAATTTCCTCGATTTTGGAAATTCACGGAATCCGATTTTAGGTTTGAATGAGTCAGATTTTGCCGATTATGAAAATAGTTTCTGACTGCTCTGAGCATGTGCAGTGTGCTAATTCTGATCATATTCCGTGATCTGGAACAAATTCTTAAAGCATCATCACCAAATTCACCACGAGGCGTCGATTTAGCTGAAATCCAAGATGTCGGCATGCGCGACATGCGAAATCAACTATCAGCTGTCGAAAGCGACTTTTTTATCGATTTCAGTAATCGGATTTCAGCAAATCGGATTTCAACATGACGTGAAATGCGTCGTCATCCGGTCACGGAAAATGGGGAAATCGGAGTAATTGAATGCATCTAGTATGAAAAAGTGAGAGATAAAAGCTAGACCAAATCGGGAATTTACGCGATTGTTACCAGTTGTGACGTAAACCATATGTATTTAACATGGGGAATACCAAACTGCGCTCTGCTAGCAGTGGCCAACAATGTCCCTCACCAAGCTCAAATAAGCTGTTCGAGATAGAAAATAATTTATTAAACGAGTTCCGAGAACTTTAAAAGATAAATAAAAATCATTTAAGCCATTTTAAGGGATGGAGAAAATTATTCAGCCATAAAATATTTGATGTCGTAAACCCTTTAATTTTTTATAATGAAAAGCCAGTTTTGTTAATTCTACTTGTATAACACCACCAAGTGCAAAAAAAATCAAGTTGCTGTTTTTATATCTTGACTGAGCATGCTCAGTTATGTTATCAGTAGCAACTGGTGAGGATTACTGGAGAAATTGCAACAGTGCTTTATAGCTAATAGATTTTGGAGGACAATTGTTTTCTCTCTTAGGAATTTGGATCGATTTTTAGAATCAGATACGAGAAGGATCCTCCCAGTTTGTAAACGTCATTATGAAAATCTGCTGTCGAAGTTACCAAACATCAACATGGCAACATGAAGCTTTTTTTTAAAACTCATTTACACCAAAAAGAGAGTTTTTATTTTTTCCAGTGATTTTTCTAGAAAACATGACATTAACAAGGATATTTGCATTGCTAATTGCACAGCAGAGAAAAATTTCTAAATTGAGATTTTTTGGATATTTGCATGTTTACACGAAAATTTTTTCAGAAAAGTAAAAAATTGCTCAGAAAACTGAGTTGCTGAAATGAGGTAACATAAAAAACAAGTTTTTTATTCAAAACTAAATAAGTTTTAATTGCAATGAAGAGTTAGTGGTTTGTTAAATGGAGGAAATTAGAGAAAAAAATTCTACTAAGTGCAAATCATTCCCTTCAGACCACATTGGTCATCAAATGGTGTTTTTAGGGCCTCCACACCTTTTCATGCAACCTAGAGCGTCCCCATCACCTTTAATGAAACTCAAGAGACAAATAGGGACACTTGGTTGAAATGACTCAAGCTGAGCTTGCACAAATTTTACTCTCTTCAACTTCTCCATTGTCCCCAATAATTGCAGCTTTAAGACAACCAATTGAGATAATATTAATTTAGTTTTTCTAGTTTTTCTAATTTTTACAAAATCACATATTTTTGTTTAATTTATAATTTATACAAATATGAATATAAATTAATGTGCATGACACAAAAGAGAGTTTGCGCCACTGCATTAAACCTTATAGTTATAAATTATAATCTCATAACTATAATTATAACAAAGAACAAAAAACAAGTGCTTGCGCTGATCAAAAAAAATATACTTATAGTTATAGCTATAAACAGACAGTGGTTTATAAAGCCTGTACAGGACAAATCTCAATCATCCACGAAATCATAGAACAAATCCTAATGCAATAACACAAAAAGTTTGTCAAAACATGACAAACATAAAAATATGTAATAAAATCTTAGTGATTTTCTTGTTTTAGCCCCCAGTAATCATTTTTTGAAGTTTTTTGAAGTGGATGGCATCATTTAATCGTGATATCAATCCTGGAATCCATTGGTCTGTATCACCATTTGGAGTTTTGCAAAATTTGTCGTTGCCATTTGCAATAAGCCTTTTCACCTATCGCCAGAGGGCACAACAGGGTGCGCTCTGCGCATGCGCAGTTATGTCTGTGGTTGGCAAAAGTCAGAAATTTCAATGGGATTTTTGACATTTTCCCATTTATTGTCCGATTTTAATGCGGATTTTTGCATTACTCATCGGGATTAGGTAGTTTTCATCAAACTACTTAAATTTACATAAAAAAATTTATTTTTAATAAGTAATTTTTAAGTTTTGAAAAATCGGTCAAAACTATTTTTTTATGTAAATTCAAGTAGTTTGATGAAATCTACCTAATCCCGATGAGTAATGCAAAAATCCGTATTAAAATCGAACAATAAATGGGAAAATGTCAAAAATCCCATTGAAATTTCTGACTTTTGCCAACCACCGACATAACTGCGCATGCGCAGAGCGCGCTCGGTCGCGCCCTCTGGTGATAGGTGAAAAGGCTTATTGTGGGCGAGACTAGTTATAACGGGAAGGCTTCCGATTGGCTTCACTATTTTTATATCGATCGTGAAGGAATTAGAGTTACGAGGTTTTCCTTATAGTTATTAGTTTATAACTCATAACTATAAGGTTTAATGCCGTGGTGCAAACTCTCTATTAGAGTTAAAAGTTATAATTATGAGTTTTGAGCTCATAATTATAATTCTGAGCTCATAACTATAATTTTTTGCATTATTTTATAAAATAGTGCAGTCGATCAGTGAACCTTATAACTAGCTCCGCCCACAGTGCAAATGGCGCCGATTTTGTTGATTCTTTCTCGATTTGTAATCTTCATTTATCAACACCATCCACATCCAGAATAGCTAAACAATAAATTATTTAGCAACATTTTATGCTAAATGTTCAAATAAACAGGATTTTTTGCACATTGGCAACCAATTCCACAAAATATATATTTTCTAAACATTGTTGCCATTTCCTGTCATGTGGTAGTCACATGATTTCATAATTATAACTTGCAGTCTATAATTATAACATTTTAAATCCTTGCCACAAACCACATTTTTTTTCACATAAAAAATTATAATCATAATTATGAGCTCATAACTCATAATTATAACTTTTAATGGCCCTTTCGCAAACTCTATTGATAAGTGTAATTTTACAGGATATTGAGGTATTTATCATAAATATCGTGGTGACTTGCCTTATACTCTTATTTATTATTGCTAAAGGCCGGATGTTTATGCAAAAGCATAAAAAAATTGCATTGAATGCAATAAAAAATAACTATATATGCAAAATGAAAAATTTATGTTAAATTACGACATTTTCAAGAAATTTCTAAGAAATTGATAAAAATTTGGCCTATTTTCAAAATTTTTGGGAAAAAAATTCAAAAAATTTTTTTTTTTACTAAAATTTTGAACAATATTCTTGCATTTTAGGATTTTTTGAGTAGGTTTTAGTTCAAATCAGCATTTATTTTATGCATTTTTCAGCGAATATACAAAATAATATTTTCATGTGTATTTATTTATGCATTTATCTAACCATAGGAAATTAAAGTCGATTTTGGCTTTTAAGATTGAACGCTTTCTTTCTTTCTTTTTCTTTCTTTCTTTCTTTCTCATGACTTTGTTGCCGGATCTTGATTCTCGACAAACTAATTGAAAAATAGCGCTCAATTGAGAAAACTTTGAGTTGAAAAACCCATTTTCACCCAAAACATGTCTAATGAAAACAAATGAGCAAATTGATTGCACACAAGCAGCAGATTACATTTCTGATATCACTTTCATAAAACCAATTAACAGCTCATTATAATTAATTTTAACTCATTTAGTCCTTGACATCTTTGGAATAATTCATTAAAAATAAATTTTAAAGAAAAGGAAATATTCAAAAATATTAAATGAAAAAATTCACTTATTTTCAAATTTGCATAAAGTCAAGTTTATTGCTGAAATTAGTATTAATTAAGTTAATGAAGAGCACCTAATAAAAGGTTAAATGAAATGATGAAGATGAATTCATCCTTAATTTTCTAATCAAGATATTTCTCCTTTTCTTTAACTCATTAAGATTATACCTCTCTAGAGGCCAAAGAAGAGATGATTGTGGAGTCGAAAACTGTGGTCAAATTTCCCCAATGAGTTTGCGAGTGAGCAAAAGGGTTAAACTGGTGTCCCATTTAAGTAAATTAAAGACGAAATTAAATTAGAGTTTTACTTTCCTTTTTTTTCCTTTACAACTACAGGCTGCCTCTTGTTGCATAGGAATGATTGGGTTATCAGGCAAAGCCCACTTTTCTTTTTTCAATATTTTTTTTATATATTTTTTTATTTGTAAATTAATGAGGGAAATATGGAAATTGGGTTTAATAATGTAAATTTAAAATCTACATCACCTTTATGATAGTAATACCAGTTGTTGAATTGTTATAAATGAAATGACAAATTGTCATGTTGGTTTTTGTCTCTCGATGCAATTTAATCTTAGTTTGTCGTTCAAAAGAGTCAATATTTTTTTTAAGAAAGGCTTATTACAAATGGATTTTTATGTTTTCTAACATTTCCTTCTAAAATGAAATGGCCACTTTTTTTATACCACTTGGGAAATAATAAAAAAATAATATTTTTTGAAAAACCAGAAATAAAATAATAAAAAATAAATAATAGACAGTTTGCGATGTTACGAACGAGATTTTTTTATTTATGAATGTTGAATTAATACGAGATATTTAATTTAACATTTGTATTACGAATGTACGAGATTTATTTTTCAATTTGTTCGTATATAAGTTGATAATACGAATGCACTGCACATGCGCATTGTTCTGCAATTTGAAGCGAGAATGGCAGCCTTTCATCGGCTTGGAGTACTTTCCGTACGTTTTTGGTCATCTAGGTTAGAAATTTGTTTGCAACTAACTATTTTTATATAAACATGTCATTAGACACTAACATAATCTACACATTTTCTACAAGAAGATTACCATCTTTGAGCAAGCCATGTTTCTTATTCATTTGTTTATTTTGTCGTATTTATTAACATTCGTGTTTAATTGTTTGTGCAATCGCAATCTCAACCAATGATTTTAATTACGAGACACGAGATAATTAATAAATATGAATTTATTTCACGTTCGTAATAAAATCTTGTTCGTGACATCGCAAACTGTCTAATAATGTAATTAAAAAGTCAATTTAATTTATATATTTATATATATATTTAAACTTATTTATCTGTTGAAAGCACAGCAGGAAGTTGGCAGTTGTGTAAAGCTGTTTTCACAATCCAGCAAGAGCAAGGGGAAGTAGTAAAGGAGATTAGTATTCATTGCAAGAGGTTTCAGTTGGGTGCGATCAAGTTTTTCTCGCAGAGGAATTAAAACAGAGATATTTAAGCGAAGCGCTAATAAAAGATGGTGCACGCGACAACTTGGGTCTTACGCACTAAGACCTAATGTAATAAATAAACAGAAAATACAAACTTCGTGTAAGACCAACGTTTGTGTGCTGAGTAAATAAAATTTCTTTTATTCAAAAGTATATCCAAAATTGTCTTCATACACAAATTCAAATCTAATTAAATGGGATATGCATTAACGTGGATGTTTTAAATAAAGGTTTAGTTAATTGTAATTTTTATCAACGCTGTCGGTTATGCACTTTAAACTTCTCTTTTTACAAATTGAAAGCGCTTAATGAATGCAAAAGTTACTACTTTTACCACCAGATCTCTCATTTGGTACTCTTGGGAGTAAACTGTTTAAGGACACCTGTCAGCCATGCTGAATCACTATAGTTAATGGTTAGTTTACATTGGTGTTCACACCACTTCGTAATGTAACGCAAGATGGCTGCGTAATGCATTGGGGGTTTAAAATCACAGACGTAAACTTAAGATCCTACTTTAAAATTGATTTTGAAGTAGAAAGTAACGTAACTTAAGAAATTACAGCGACCAATGAGAAGACGGATGCTTCTCGCATGAAACACGAGACGGAATGAGAAATTACATGATTGATCGGTTTACATTTACTAGGGAGATTGTGCAACCACTTTTATAAGTTTGACTTATAACTTAACCTTCTTATAGCCGCCGAAAAAAAACAACGCTAACATCCAGCAATTGGGACTTTAGTCCCACCTTTCAATTTTTGCCACTAGGTAGTGTGGCTTGTAAAAACCATCTGCACTTGCGCACAATCCTATTTTTCCTGGCAAATTTTTGATTAATTTTTCCTGGAATAACAACACGCGGCTACTAATTAAGGCAAAATTGCCATAATTACAGTATAGGTGGCGCTTAACAGAAGCGCTTTTTACAAACTGCGGTTAAAACAACTTTTATCACTTGCTGGACATCTAAGGGGCAACTTTTTTCCATTTCAAATTACTAATTAATTTGTTGCAAAAGAATTCTGAAAAAATTCTGAAACGTGTGTCATCATAATCTTGAGATTTTCAGATAAATTTATTTAAAAAAACCTACATACAGGTATGAGGGCTGGGACTATAGTCCCATAGCACGGGTGTTAGAAGGTTAAAGAAATGTAGATACGTAAAAAACGCTTCCACAAGTTCATGCTGTAAGTAATGTTGGGCGCAGACATGCAGCGATTCGCATCGCATTCTAATCGCTGATGGCTCTGCGCATGCACAGAAAACGTAACTTTCATTGCGTGATCAATGAAATCTACTTTTTTACCTGGCGATGCAAATCGCATCCAATGGGATGCGAGTTATTGTATCACATGTTTTAATTGCTTCATTTTGTTTGTTTTTTATACAATTGTTCCAAAATATTTGTTGATATGACATCATATTGACAAATATTTGTAACAACAGGTGTCAAGGTTGTATTATAGCAACAAATATTTTGAAACAATCGATTCACGCTGTAGTAAAGGCTATGACTATCGCGAATCGCGGGACAAAATCGCTGCATGTCTGCGCCCAGCATAAGGAATTGTTTTATACGTAACATTACAGAGTTTGCGGCAGGCATTTTCCCCTTATAATTATAACTTTTTATGGTTATAAGTAGTGTTACATAAAAAAGAAAAATGTTCAGTTTTTAATTCTCGCTTTTCTAAACTGTGCACTAAAAATTGGACTTTTTTTGTGTGTAACACTATTCATAACCCAAAAAAAAGTTATAATTATAAGGGGAAAGTACCTGCCGCAAACTCTGTAGTCTGTATTGACATATCAACACTTCTTTAAGTTATAAGTCAAACTTATAAAAGTGGCTGCACAATCTACGTTACTTTTTTTAAGTTACGTTACTTGCCTTAAGTTACGTTAAATTTTTGTAAGTTACGTTGTGAACTAAATAAGATTTACAAATGTAAATTGCTTATTGTATGCGCTAGAAAGCAAATCTGTCATTTTTCAATTACATAATTGGGTTATTACAATATTGTCATTTTGATTAGTTTTTTGGAATTGAACTACTGTTTCAACTAGCTCATAAAGGAAAAGTTAGTGTTCATAAGAAGAATGGTCTCTTCTTTTTTTTTTCGGTTAGATTTCCATTTAAATGGAAAGCTTTTTTGTTTTTCTTTTTTCTGATATAAAAACCATATGATAAAAAATGACAGTAATTTAAATTGCAATGATTCTTGATATGGAAGGAAATTGAGAAAAAAGTATAGTCGGTTGCACAGCAATCATCTTTGTACCCACTGTTGCAATCGTGCTGACGTCATAAGCGGAAGCCGTGTCAATTTCCTGTAACTTATAGGCTCAGCCTGCTCTTATCTCGCTACTTGTTCGTTTTTTTTTAAAAATTATTCTTGTAATTGCATACGGTTTCTTCTATACATATAAAAAGTATACCATGTTTTGGAGAGAAAAACGTCGACAACAATTTTTGTCATGCTAATATCTTGGCAATCGGTGAGTGTAAAAATGCAAATGAATGGTTTAAAAGATAGCTGTTGTCTAGACCTTTCTTTTAGACCTCTCATTTGATCATTTTGGACTTTGGGATCACGATTTAAACCCGGATATTCAGATTCTTGAATGGTTCATGGTATTGATTGACAACGTATGCCATCTGGTGTTAAAAAATCTCAAATCTCATCTTTCACATGCTTCTAGGCAAGATGTTGGCAGTTGGGTTCATTTAATATTCTGAAGAAAATGTGGCATAATTAAGTTGACAGTAACTGGATGATATGCTGAAATAAACACACCTCATTCGAGGGAGACGACTCACTCGATTAAGTGACAGTAGATGGAAATATGACATCTCATAATTTTTTTTTATTATTATATGGAGATACGGTTTGACTTTTTATCCAACTTCACATCTAAATAATTTCTAACTTGAAAATGTATCACATGTTCTGATTCTGAGATGTGGATCAACTTGGTGGAATTTAAATCGACTGACTTATACCAGTTTGGATTCTTCGATTATGCGAAAAGTTTGTCAGTGATGGACAAAGTTTGTCAGCAAGAATTTTCAATTCTGCAGCTGAAAATTCTACTGCAGATTTTACAAAGAATTGTGGATAATTTCGAGTTATTATTTTGACTTCTACTTAAATGACTTAAAGAAATGAATTAAAAGGACTCAAGAAGTCACTTATTGTTTGAACGGCTATATGTGCAGGGTTGACCAAAATACATGTATTTTAAAATACGATGTATTTAAATACGTATTTCGAAATACATTTTGTATTTTTTATTTTGTATTTTGAGCAAACTGAAGAGCAATGTATTGCAAATACAATTGTATTTTATTTACCCTTATCGCTAACAATATATTGCTAATACTTTTGAAAATACAAAATACATATTTTAACATACAAAATACACATTTTAACATACAAAATACACATTTTAACATACAAAATACACATTTTAACATACAAAATACATATTTTAACATACAAAATACACATTTTAACATACAAAATACATATTTTAACATACAAAATACATATTTTAACATACAAAATACATATTTTAACATACAAAATACATATTTTAACATACAAAATACATATTTTAACATACAAAATACATATTTTAACATACAAAATACATATTTTAACATATAAAATACATATTTTAACATACAAAATACATATTTTAACATACAAAATACATATTTTAAAATACAAAATACTCAAATAATTCAAAATACAATTTTATTTCAAATACTTATTTCAAATACAAAATACTTGTATTTTGTATTTCAGAGTGTAAATAAAGTACGGTATTTGAAATATAATTGTATTTTAAATCATTTGAGTATTTTGTATTTTGTAATTTGTATTGTCAACCCAAGTCTTTTGATCAACTCTGCGGCTATGTGATGTTGTTGTGCGCAAGCTGTTGTTGACAACAAAATGGCTGCCTCGATTGTTAGAAAAGGACAGTAGTCATTACGAGATAAAGTTTTAGACTTGTGGTGCAAGACTTGCTATTTAGACATGATTCTTAATTGATGTTGATAATGGCTGTCAATTGAATCAAAAAACGCGCGAATCTAAGCAGAAAAGGCACAACGTGTGCATGACGTCACTAAGTCACTAAAAAATGATGACTTCTTTTGCTTTTTATAAATTTGACGTAAAAAAGTCACTTCTGGTTTGAAGAAGTCAAATAAGTCGATGAAGAAACTAATCAAAAAGCACTTTAATTCAGTCTTAATGTATTGTATGTAATTATTGGCAACAACTGATTCTCATTTGTGTTTTTTTGTATGTCGTTGTTTTCGAGGGAAATTATCATTAAGAATTGGAATGAGTTGTAAATAGAAAAAAAATGGAGGCACAAATATTCAAATATGGAAATAGCAGTCCTTTAACCTTATTCAAGTAGAAAGTAAAGCGCAAATGGAAAACTAGAAGAGTGGTATATGGAATTGAATCCTAACTTTTTCCTCTATTCGTGCACGAAATTCTATCCGAACTGATCAATACTTTGTGGCATTTCCAATTAATGCCACCAGGTTTTTCTTTTTATTCTAACTTTTTACTGAATCTTATTTTTTTTTTTTTTTTTTTTTTAATTGGTTATAATATTTTTTTCTTTGAAAAGATTTTCTTTATGGTCCATTTGTAACATCTTTCCTTTCTTCCTTTTTGAGTTTTATTTCATTTTTTGAGCACAATGAATTATGTTTAAAAAAATTTCTTTTTATCCCAATGATTTCCATTGGAAAATCGTAATCTTCACCTGTTTCTTTCACACCAAACTTTGTTCAACTGATAAATACTAACCATTATGTTTTCTTCTTTTTTGGGGGGGAAATTTATTATGATTGAAGTATTTACAAACTTCTTAGTTACTAATAACATTTTTTTTTTTATATATTTTAGATTTGTTTGCATTAGCTCAACAGCAACCAATACAACAGCCAGTTACACAACCACCACAAATTCAACAATTTCAGCAACCACAGATTCAACAGCAATTTCAACAACCACAAAACCTACAGCCATTTCAACAACCACAGAATCCACAACAATTTCAACAACCACAGAATTCACCACAATTTCAGCAATTTCAACAACCACAAAATCAACAGCAATTTCAACAACCGCAAAATCAACCATTTCAACAGCCGCAACAACAGCAACAGCAACAGCAATTTGGAATTTGCGAACGCGACATGAAGCGCTGCATTGAACCACTTCAAGAATTCACAAATACCAAATTTGCTACAACGGCTGAACAGTTGCAGAAAGTCTGCCCGTAAGGAATTGTCAATAAAGTGTCAATTGTATAATGGTTAGTTCACATTTGTGTTCACATCACTCTATAAGAACCCAAGAAGACTCCGCAATTCATTGTGGGTTTAAAATTACAGATGTAAACAAAATTGATCTTGAAGTAGGAAGTAACGTAACTTAAGAAATGACAACAAGCAATGAGAAGCAAACAGTATGAACAAAGCCATAAGTTACTTTCCTTAAGTTACGTTAAATTTTCATAAGTTACGTTACGTTAAATTTTCATAAGTTACGTTACGTTAAATTTTCATAAGTTACGTTACGTTAAATTTTCATAAGTTACGTTACGTTAAATTTTCATAAGTTACGTTACGTTAAATTTTCATAAGTTACGTTACGTTAAATTTTCATAAGTTACGTTACGTTAAATTTTCATAAGTTACTTTACGTTAAATTTTCATAAGTTACGTTATGTTCAATGTGAACTAACCATTAAGTTGGAGCATCATTTATTAAGATTGAATTGATTTTAAAATATTAACGAAGGAAATCTTTGCACCGATTTGTTTACGCTTTCAATTTTCAGTGCCATGCAAGACAATTTGCATTGTGTGGACGAATTTGCCACACACTGCGTGCCCATGACTGAAAGAGCAGCCATTTTATCTTTATACCAAGGAATTCGCAAGATTATCAATGGCCTGTGCACAGAAGGACAATTTAGGCAAGGTACAGAGACTAGGCTTAGATGAATTTCAGTTTGCAATTCACATGTTATAGCTCCGCAGAGATTGAGGGGACTCAAATTCAAAATGGAAATTGCTCCTCCTTTTTTTCCTTCACCAAAAGAGAAAAGAAGCCTTTTATTATCATTTATATTTATTTTTTTCCATTTTTCGTCCTTCTGGTATTTTAAATTCAATATGAAAACACTTTTTCCCTTCTATTTATTTTGTTTATTGATTATATTTAAAGGTAAGTGTGTTGGATATACCTAGTTGGCTTTATTGTGGAGTGTGATTTGATGCTCCTGATGGTGCGGTTGTCAGCTTGTCCAACAATCCTCAGATGGGATGTGAGACCCGCATCAAATGTGTCTTGTTTATCTAAATAATGATCAGGCTGTAGGAGAGAAACTCCCTTTCCACTATGGAAATCAGGGGCAGAGGGAGAGAAGAGAAGTGTGTCTGAGATTGTCAAGTCACCTTTTAGGGAATAATTTCCAAACTTAAGGTTGGGTTACCCATTCAGTGTTTGAAAATTGCTTTCTTCAAATTTTATCTTGCTATTTTCACTAGGATTTTTTTAAGTTTGAATTAGCATTGTCTGGGATATTGGATTCCAATATTAATTTTGCTTTTCAACTAGAGATAAAACTATAAAAGGGTATGGGGATGGGGGGTTTACTTTTAACACTTTTTCAGACTTTTTTTAATACAACAAACAAAATAAAATTTCTTGATTTTCTTAATTTTTCAAAAGTCTCAAAAAATCAAGAAAGTGCTGTGCATTGAGCTTTTACTATGAGAATTTGGAATCAAAATTGGTTTCTAAAGTTAAATTATATATCCTGCCTACAGTGACAGTTGTCAATTTTTTTTAGGATAAGGAAGGAAGCCAATTGAATTTTTCAACATCACCACCAGGTGGTGCCACTCTTACAACAGCTCTCTGTTAGAAAGAGCCATCTTGATGTAATCTCAGTCTGGATACTATTCTCATAAAGTTCTACACTGTACACACTAAATTCGTGTAAACCAAATCCTCAACTTTTTAATCATTTTGTATTTGATAAACGGTTTACAACATCACATTTTTTATTGGTTCATTGGATCAAACATCATTTAAAACCCTTAAATAATTTTTCAGAGATTTTTTGAAAAATATTTTCGGATTTAAACCCATGTTGAAGTTGTGAAAAAAAACGAGCGAACGACAATATGAAAAAGTGAGAGATAAAAGCGAGACCAAATCGAGAATTTGCGCGATTGTTACCAGTTGTGACGTAAACCCTATGTATTTAACATGGGGAATACCAACTATGACGTTAGAAATAGAGCAATGTCCCTCACCAAGCTCACATAAACTGTTCAGGATTTTTTTTTAACGTGTTCCGAAAACTTTAAAAAATAAATAAAAATAATTAAGGCGAAAATTATTCAGCTATAAAATATCTGATGTCGTAAACCCTTTAAGCAAAATGGACGTCATCAAAAAGACAAGAACTAGAAGATGGAAACCGTAATCAGTGGGTTAATAATTAAAATATTATTTTCAGATTATCACATTGTGATCAGGTTTATGTCTCCACCAGATACAAGATTAATCTGTGCCAGTTCACTTAGGGAATACAGAGACATCTACCAGTTTCAAGGCTTATAGCTTTTATTTATAGTTATAGTTGGAGGACGCTATAATTTTACCTTTAAATCCATTATCAAGTTCATTTATTTTCTCACTTGAGGTTGGAACTTGGAACCGATGTTTAGTTAAGAAAAATGAAAATGCATGGGTTGTGAATGTTTAATGTGTTTTTTCTTTTTCTTGTGCTGTACAGGAAAGCTGAAGGGCAGCTGAAAAAAATTAAAGCAAACGCGTATAATTGAATCAGAAGCATGAAGCACGCTAAACATCTATTAGTTTGCATATTACAATCATTTGTGTCTTAATTAGACGGATTATTAAAAAGCTGAATGTGTTGTGAGCGTCTTCTATAATTTAAAGACACGGCTTTGCAAATTGTGGTTTGCTTTGCAATTTCAATTTGAGAGCCACTTGCCTTAGTTTCAGCATTTTATTGATATTTTCTCCACAAATGATCACCATTAGCATTTACTTTAGTATTTAGTTCATTATACAAAGTATTTATCGTTTGTTCAGTTATTGGGATTTTGGTTCAGCTGCCCCTTTGCTTTCCAGCATTACCTAAGTAAACATCCTCAAATGCATCACTACACACTTTTCACAATAGAAAATTACATAACTACCGGTAATAACATTTTTTAACTAACGTAAATCGGGAGAACATTGATCAATTAAATTTTTTTGTCAATTGCATAAACATTATTGTTGTCAAAAAATTGCACGTTAGAAAAATTAAGTAAAAATTTTTTTATTTGCTAAAACGTTTTTAAAAAGGAAAAGAATGTTCAAAGTTAGTTTATGAACCAAGAAACATTATTATTTCACCAAAAACCAGTGATTGATCAAAGTTCCTACCCCACGAGGAGTAACTTTGATCTTGACGGGTTAAAAATTAAGCCACGATGTTTTTGAATGAGGGCAGCCTCGAAGTACACATAGGACATAGGTTTTAAGACAAAATTCGGCTAAAGTGTATTTTAGAGGCACCTCTCCAATTTTGATAAAAATTACTCGCCGGACGTAATTTTGTGTGTAGATTCCGAATCTGGAATCAGTTTTGGTCGGAAACGCTTGGAAATATGTTTTCCAGACCTCCAAAGTGCCTGAATCGACATGCACGCTGCATCCTTTCCGCCATTCCTTTAGGACCGGTTTTTTGACCGGTCGCTCAGATCACGTTATTATGACGCCATCTTATCTATAAATATCAAAATAATGGCGAACAGATGTAACCATGCATGCCGATTCGCGCACTTTGGAGGTCCGGAAAACATATTTTCGAGCGTTTCCGACAAAAACTGATTCCAGATTCGGAATCTGGACATAAAACTACGTCTAGTAGGTAATTTTTATCAAAATTGGAGAGGTGCCCCTAAACTACACTTTTACCCAAAATTCATATTTTTATGTCTAAAACTCATGACGAAGCATCGTTTTGAAGTTGAAAATTGATCAAACTAACCCCGTTTTACGGTAATTATAATTATTCGAATAATAATAATATAACTTTGTAATTGATTTTTTTTTCTTCTAAATATTATTAGAAACAGAAAAAAAATGTCGAAAACTAAAATTTGATTTATTTCCAGAATATCTTCGATACGCACCCTGTCTGTGGGAAGATCAAAATGAGTATGACAAGTGTGCGGTGCATTACTCAAACAAAGTGAAACAAGCCGAGTCAGTCGGTTACGCGGATGATGAAATTACGAAGCAAGTGTGCTGGTAATGAGCTAAGATTAATCGACATACGTGCTCGGGCGCTAATCTTAATTGTCATAGGGTAAAATAGAAATAGTAAAAAAAAAATGAATTAATAAAAAAAAGGTAACTTTTTATTAGGGACGAGTTTTAGCAGTTAACTTTTCCTTCTTTTCTTTTAATAAATGAGATTTGTAACGAGTTTAGAAAGTTAATTAATTAAGTTTTTTATTTTATTTTGCAATTAGTGCCTTCCACAATTTAGTGGACTGTTCTAAGAAGATTTACCTGCTCAAATGTGGAGCTGAAACTGCGCAATACATGGAGAAATATCTGGATTTAATTGCTGGTCCTGTTATTAAGGTATTTTAAAAATGATTTCTTAATTAATGGCTGAAACTTGTACAGAATTTTAATGTGTAAATAAGTTTATGATGTGTGGCAAACTATATGTTGATAAGTTGGCAAATGAAAGTGTTGAGATTCTAACTTGGATTAGAAATTTTATGTACAGCAGAGATAATTTTAATTAAGATATTTTTATGATAGTATTATCTTTCATGAATGTGATTGCCCTGCAGGAAGAGTGAAGATATTGTGATGACGAGCCATCCCATCACTTCGCAACGGTTATACGACAAAATATCGAATGCCAAAATATCGAATGAATGCCAAAATATCGAATTTCAAAATATCGAATTCCAAAATATCAAATTCAAAAATGTTTGTAAATTCAAAAATTGAAGGGAAAAAAGTTGACTATTTTTTTTTTTTTTATTTTTTATATTTCAGTGTAAACTAAAAAGAAAAATTCGTCCTTTTCAAAAAAATGAAAGTTTTGTGATTACTGATTAATACCATGTCAAATTCTAAAACTGACCTATCAAACAAAAATATTAAAATTTTATAAATAATATTTTTTTTAATAATGAAATGAAGTAACAACTATACAGTAAGTTACACTGGTTACCAATGCAGAATGGTGCAAGTTGAATGGGCAAGTTTTTGCATCTAAAAATGTATCATATTTCTCAAAAATGTATCATATTATCGTATTTTGTCGAATAAGGGCCGCGGCCTTTATTAAAATTGCAGCCGCACCCCCCGGCGTCTATATAGTTTTGCTTAGCTAAAAGTAACAAATAAAAACAACTTAAAAAGTTGCGTTTGGCTATGCAAAGGCATTTAATACGTTTAGCTATGCAAACGTATTAAAACCTGCGCTTAATTCAAACTACAGCCCGGGGGTGCGGCCGTAATTCGAGGGCGGCCCTTAATCGACAAAATACGGTACTCAAAAATGCATCAAATTTGTTGAAATTTAAAATTCATCAATGCAATCTATGTATTGAAATTGTTGGATTCCTCAAAAAATGTATTAAATTTATTAGAATTTTTTTTTCTTTCTTTTTTTGGATATTTGGATATATTTTCGATAGCTTGCAATTCAATATTTTGGCATTCGATATTTTGGAATTCACTATTTTGTCCGAATACCCTCCGTAATGTAACGCAAGATGGCTGCACATTGTGGGTTTAAAATCACATACGTAAATTAAACTCAAGTTCCCACTTTAAAATTGATTTTGAAGTAGGAAGTAACGTAACTTAGAAATTACGGCAACCAATGAGAATCCAGCTGCTTCTGCATGAAAAACGAGACGGAATGAGAAATTACGTGATTGGTCGGTTTACATTTACTGTGTGAACAAAATCATACGTTACTTTCTTTAAGTTACATTAAATTTTTCTAAGTTCCGTTACACCATAATACTGGATGAGTTATGTGGTGAATTACTGCTGTGCTATGCATTTAAGTAGTGCTGGAAATCTAAGGGGCAGCTGAATAAACTGCAAAACTAATTGGATTATATTGTTTTTACTTTTAATCTTGGAAACTGGATTTCTATTAAGGAAAAATCAAATAAATATTTAATAAAAAAAAACTTTTTTCGTTTTTCCACACCTATATCTATTACAAGACAAAACACAGCACCAAAAAAAAATAAAAGAAACACCACACAAATCCATTGTCTCCTGCTTAAATTCATTTTATGTCCTTTGAAGCAACTTGGAGCCCATAAATCGTTCTATAAACCAACACTGTGGTGTAGCCAAGTCTCTCTTTCCCAATATTTGACATTAAATTTTCATCACAAAAGAAAAAAAAGTTATTTACTTATAACTTCTTAGCAAATCTCTAATCCTGATGTGTTTTTTTTTTGCTTTTATTCTTTGATTAGCAATCCTGTGCACCATATCAGTATGTGGCCATGTGTTCAACAGCATCAACATTTAGTTATAACTCAGTAATATTAAATATTGTATTATTATTAATTATTACTGTAAAAAATTTGTACAAATGTTAAAACTTATGTTTGGAGGAAGTGTAAAAAAAAATTATATCATTTTTCAATTATTGGTTTGTTTTTAAAAATCCCATTTTCATTCTAGGCTCAATTATTACGTAATACAAGTTTTTTTTAATTTTTCATTATTTTATTTTCTTGGAAAAAAAAATTATTATAATTTTTATGGAGTTTTGGGAGGTTATTATTGACTTACTGTTGAATAAAATATGCAAAAAAATATATAGTTAAGATGTGAATGGTTATTATGAAAAAATATTACTTAGATAATGCATTTATTAACTCAAATCTGTATAGCACTGAATGGTTTTAGGATATTTTTATATTGAAATAAAAAAAAAGTGTTTCAATTAAATAGAAACAGAAAATTATTGTTGGGTTCTAGTTTTAACAGTTCTAAAATGCAAATTAATTTATTTGGGATTTTCAAATGTCTCGAGAAGTTCATGTTGGTTTGCACTTTTCTTGTTGAGTGTTTGAACTTAGAACTTGGTATCATTTTTCATTCTTTTAATCTGGTTGATTTTAATTTAGCTGTCAGTGTGTCGTCTACCTTTTCCACTTTCTCCACAACTATTTCCAACTTGGCTTAAAGCAAAACCAGCATGTGGATTTTTCACCAGAAAGAAAACTTCGAACTTTTCAATTCACACTTGAATTGAATAGGTGCTATAAACCGGGGTAACATTGATCAACATTTTTTTGACAATTGAATGAATTTTGAATGAACATTGTTTTGAAAAAAAATTGCATGATGGAAAAATTAAGTTGCATTTTTTGATTAAAATTTTTTTAAATTTGCTAAAACATTTTTAAAACATTTTTAGTTTACGAACCAAGTAACATTATTATTTCACCAAAGTTCCTACCCTATTAGGAGTAACTTTGATCTCGGTGTTTTGTTTTTTTAAAAGGGGTTAAAAATTAAGCCAGGATTTTTTGAATGAGGGTAGCCTTGAAGTACAGGTAGGACGTACGTTTTAAGACAAAATTCAGATTTTTATGTCTAAAACTCATGACGAAGCATCGTTTTGAAGTTGAAAATTGATCAAACTAATCCTGGTTTACAGTATATATAATATAAATATATGCATTTAATGGAAATAAGAAATAAATTCTGAACTTTTGTCTTACAAAACTCCAAATCGTCATTAAGAAGAATCGAAAGAATCAACCAATAATTCTAAAAACCTGTAAGCAGAAAAATATTTATAGTGATACATTCTTGGCAATTTTTTTTTTACAGTACCTGTAGCTAATTTTTATAGTTAACACTTGTTGAATCATCCTACAAGTTTTGCTGTCAGACATTTTCCTTTCTTATTGATTTTCGGTCGTCATGTCCAAGTCCAATAGCAATGGAACTACTAGTGATGCCTAGTGGTAAAAAAATGTATTTATGTTTTAAAAATGTCAATTATTCATAATCATAAATTCAATATTTAATGTATTATATGTACTTTATTTCATAAAAAATAAAACCTTCAAGTTTGAACTGACAACTGACTCTTTGGTGTTTTTTAATAATTTTTTGTGTGTTTTGTCACTAGAGGTCGATTTAATTATTTAATTATTGACACTCTACCATGTCTACTTTACAAAATGATAATGAATTATCCTTGATACGATGATTGCTGTTCAAATGCAATACAAATACTTGTTTAGACAATAAAACTAAAACGTCTATTTGATTAGGTAATGGCAAAAGCGAAATCAGAAGAAAATCCGTTGCATTTCGTGTCTTTTCTCGTTGCTGTATTAGTTGCTGTAAGCTAGTAAGCTGTAAGCACCCAATATCCACTTGTGATATTCAACTTACAATATTAAATCTTTCAGCTTTTTAGTATTCGTTTCCTAATGATATCAATTCCTTTGTATTTAATGAGTAGTGAAGTAATTAAAGCAAAACCAGAGATGATGAAATCACAGCATTCTGATTCTGATTCTGATTCTGATGATGATGAAGAAGATTTCAACAATCGAGCAGATGCAAAGCCAAAATTGGATAATACATATCCACAGAAAATCCTAAGTGAGTTAAACCCTGATTTGTTACTTCAGTTGTTGAAATATATGTATAATATGTATATTTTTAATTTTTAATTTTTTAATTTTTTAATTTTAGGATTTAAATTAAAATTGGCGTTGGTTACAATTTATTGGAGTTTGGGCTTTTTATCAGTTCCTTTATTGACTGCTGCTATTCTTGAGGTTTGACAAACTGATTTAAATTTAAAGTGATTTTGAGAGGAGCCATTATTTTTTAAAATTATTTAATTTCAGAAAAGTTGGATATGTCTTATTTTATGGCTTATATTAATAGCAATTAAAATTGTTGCTGTATCTATTTTAATGTTTGTTGTTATAACTTTACATGATCAAGAGCGGAGGTCAAAAAATTATGTGAGTATTGATTTTCAAGGAAAGACAGGGATGGCACTGTCCCGGTTTCTCTAATAAAAGTTCACTCGTGTTAACTGTTACTACTGTTAATAGGCAATCAGAAGAATTATGACAGGAATTTTTTATTTATTTATTTTATTTATTTTATTTATTTTATTTATTTTATTTATTTTATTTATTTTATTTATTTTATTTATTTTATTTATTTTATTTATTTTATTTATTTTATTTATTTTATTTATTTTATTTATTTTTTTTTATTTATTTATTTTTTAACTGTTATATCCCGATCAGGAAAACAAGATGGCGAATCCCTAATTGGGCTAGGTCAAGCAAAGTAAACGTTCACCTTTGCTTGGACTGGATGTTAGAAATAACAAAATGCACGCGTTACAAGTTGATATCATAACCAGATCTAGTTAGGTGCGCCACTTGAGCTGTAAAAATATGCGTGAATGCTTAGAGAAGAGATGAACTGAAAACACATGAAAATTTGGATGGGAATGACCTCCAAACAAGGATGGAGGGACCAGTCCTACTAGTTGTTAACTGTGTGCTAGTAGAAAAGAGAGTGAGCTCCAAAAGTTAGGAAACAAACATCGAAAACTCACACTGCAATCTCATTGCCCCTCTGAAAGAGAGGGACCAAAGGGAGTGCAGGCATAAATGAGTCAGCTCACTTAGTACGCACAAATACGGGTCATTCCAACTAAGGGACCAAAATAACATCGGGGGGGGGGGGAGTTACACAACAAGAGAACGCAGTCATCACAAATGGCCTTGACCAGACACACAAATGGATAATAACAGGACAAAAAAGCAAGCATATGCAAATTTGTTAAAAGAAATTGGGTTCATTATGGGAATATAAACACAGGAACGCATATGCAAAATACAGCTCGTGACACAAGCAAAACTGCAAAAAAATATTTTTGGAACTTGTACAATGCGTAATAATTTATTTTTTCAACACTTTCTTGTTTATTTAGTAAAGTAAGTGTAGTAATTTTACAGATTGAAAATGAAAAAAAAATTGAATACTACCAAGTTGATGACTCTGTAACTTACGCAGACTTCACATTTATCTTTTTTTTGGTTAGATGAAAATCAATGTCGATTATTATTATTTATTATTTACCGTACTCATATCTGTTTTGCAGATAATTGCTTGGATTGTGGAAATATTTTATTTAAAAGCATTAAAAAACAAACCGAAAAATACCAGTATGTAAAATAGATACCGTATACCGTATTTTATAACTAGCAACCTAAGTAATATAGCTAATTCTTTTTTTAGTACACTGGAATGAACTTTCTCCGGAACGTTCCCAATCAATCGCATCATTCGAAGTGGAGGAAACAATTCGAATTTTGCCAACTAGATCTGTAACATCCCCAAAGAAAAAAATAGTAAACGCAACACAACCATCTCCTTCACAAACTCCGAGAAAGGTGGTCGGCACAACTAAGACATCGCCGGCACAAACTCCGAAAAAGGTGGTTGGCGCAACAAAGACATTGCCTGCACAAACCCCGAAAAAGGTGGTTGGCTCAACTAAGACATTGCCGGCACAAACTCAGAAAAAGGTGGTCGGCACATTGAAAACATCTCCTGCACCAACCCCGAAAACAGTGGTCGGCGCATCACAGACTCCTTCGCTAATCTCGAACAAAATGGTAAACATGGCAGAATATGTTTGCAGCAATTTATTCATAATTTATCTGCATATGATTTTCTGCAGACAAGTAGAAATGTGCAGCAAGTGTATTGGACAGACAAATTTTGAAGTCGTCCTACGCAACTATTTATTTGAAAACAATTTACTGCAACTGCAGAAGCTGCCTCTATTATGCAGTAAAATTATGAAATGTTTGCAGAAAATTGTCTGCAAACGCTGCAAAAAGCTGCAGGTCTATTTTCATAAGGGCAGTTTACATTTACTGGCTACAAACAGTGTGAACAAGGAATCACCCCAGAATGTCTAATGTTTAATAAAATCATAAAATCATAAAATCACATCAAATCCCATTAAATCTCCTAAAAATTGTTGACAGGTTACAAACAGAAGTGGGTCAGTGTTCCCAAGCGGCGTTTACGCATATCGTTGCTCCGCTGTGCTGCGCAACTCTGCTCCAACGCCCTCGGCGGGACCACTGCGTTTAGGAATAAGACATTTAGGAATTAGACATTTTGATTTTAGACATTTTGGGGTTAAGGGGTTAGAGATTTTAGCATTAGACATTTCGGATAAGACATTTAGGCATTAGACATTCAGGGATTAGACATTTTGTCTACCACCCGTGAGAACAAAACCATACACTTTTCTTAAATCACTTAAATTTTTGTTACGTTAAGTTCAATGTGAACTAACAAATTTCATATCAGGTGGTGGGCACAACACAGACTCCGATGATATCTCTGTTGCCGAAACATTCATCCAGTGAAACCACAAGACTCCCCAGCCTCAACCAAACCAGAATAGGTAAAAAAAATTTAAAAAAAAAATTATTTTTTATGTTTGTTTTAAACTTGAATTTATTTTTTTTAAGGTTGCGAATGGTTATGCAATGTCAATTTCTTTTGTAAATATAGATGTTATAGTAAATTAAAATGCTTTTAGAGATATTTTCTCATTTTATTATAACTTTCTCCAACAATAATAAACTGTTACCATTGTTAATTCATGTTTTCCTATTATTTACATTATTTTATTAAACCTTCTTTAAAAGGTATAGATTAGAAAAAAATTAATTCTTATTCTCATCATGAGTTCATCTCTACAACAGCATTTACAGAAAGAAAATGCCTTGAAGATAGCTGTGATAATAGCCGGAGTACTGGATACAGTAAGAAAAAATCATTTCTTATTCTTCGTATAAAATGTGAAACAAAACATCATTTTATGTTTTGTCAGATTTTCAGTATACGGTTTTTCATACTATCAATCCCTTTGTATATTATTCGCTCCACTTATGATTTACAAAAATCCGATAAGAGTCCCAGTTCCGACGAGTACAGTGACGAACGTATGTATGAAGACCCAAGGGAGGAACATCTTACGAATCCAAGCGATCGCAGTAATGAAAAAGTCGTTTATTTCTTTGTTTTTATATTTAATATAATATAATATAATATAATATTAATTTTTTTTTTTCTTTTAGGATTAGAATTAAAGTTGTTTATGGTTACGTTTTATTGGGTTTTTGGATTGGTGGCAGTTCCTTTTATTATTTTGGCTTTGCTACAAGTAATTATATGTACAGTATATGTAAATATTCTTTGAATGCAAGCAAAAATTGGACTAATTCTTTATAAATTTGGTTCCAGCATGAAAGTAAATTTCTTGTTTTTTGGTTAATTATAATTGCTTTTAAAATTTTCGCTGCTGCAGCATTGGTAGTTACAATTGTAATTCTGTTCGAACTACACAAAGTTAGTTCCAAATACTTTTGATATATTTTTTTTTTTCAAAAATTAATTATTTTTTTGCAAATTTTAGTCGAGCGAACACAGGTTACCGTACTATGTTGACGATTTTGTTAATTTTAGTGATTTAACTTACGTCTTATCTCTGGTGACTATATACACTCTATTCAACAATTCGTGCACAGAACTGAAAAGTGAACTCTTCGGCATTGTACCGAAAGTATATATTGTGGTATCTTATTTTAATCCTCTAGTCGAGCTGAGTCAAAAAATCATAGTTTTGTAACCAAAAAATGTGCGCAACAATACAAAAACCCAAATGTAAATAATTTTTTAAAATATTTTACGAGCGTTTTCATTCGTTAACAATGACACGCACATTTTTGAACTACAAAAAAATGATTTTTCGATTCATTAACTGAACTGGAGGATTAAAATAAGATATCACAATATATACTTTCAGTACAATGCCTAGGTCATTAACCAATGGGAGTTTCGTGCACAAATTGATAAATCGTTTAGTTGTTTATTTCAATAAGATGATGTTATATAAACTGAGAAAGCTTATTTAAAAGGGTTTACGACATCACATTATTTATTGGTCCATTGGATCAAGCATCATTTAAAACCCTTAAATAATTTTTCAGAGATTTTTTGAATAATATTTTCGGGCTAAGGCCCAATGTTGGAGTTGTGAGAGAGAGAGGCGACCATACACGTCCATACACGTCCATACACGTCCATACACGTCCATACACGTCCATACACGTCCATACACGTCCATACACGTCTAGCAGACGACAATATGAAAAAGTGAGAGATAAAAGCGAGGCCAAATCGAGAATTTGCGCGATTGTGACGTCAGAAACAGCGCCCTGCCTGCAGCGGCCAACAGTGTCCCTCACCAAGCTCAAATAAGCTGTTCGGGATATAAAATAATTTTTTTAAAAATAAATAAAAATTATTTCATCCATTTTAAGGAATGGTCAGCTATAAAATATCTGATGTCGTGAACCCTTTAATTCCCATCGAAAATAATGGATGGGATTTGAAACTCAAATGAGTTAAATAAGTTTGTCTTGTTTTAAAAAATTCAAATTTACAGGGTCATCATTTTCGATGTTTTTCTAGATTGTTTTATGGATTATAGTGTGGTATTACTTTCGAGAAGTTCTTGCAAATAGCAGACGCCAGTCACCGCATTCTTCTGACCCATACTTCGTCCCGCGTGGGCCCGCAAAGGATGACTCTGCCGGTATGATCTATTATCCGAGAGAAGAAAGAAAACTTCGTGAAGCTAAAGCTGCTGGCATCAAAAGTTCACCTAGCCAGGCTGGCCAACTTGGAAGACCTCAAGGTCAAAGACCAGTGGCTAAAGTAGGCCGAAATTAATCTCCTACAATTTCAGATAATATTTCGTCTGAGTCTGACAGTATTCTTGGAGTACCTCCTGCGAGGTCCAGAACACCTCGAAGACGATAATTTTCAATTATAAAAATTTCTAAAGCAATATTTACTATTTTATTGACAGTAACAATCAATATAATAATGTTCAATAAATAATGAATATTTTCTTTTATAAATTACTTTGAATCTTCATGTTCTTTGGTGGTTCTTGAGTGTATTCTGGCAGACGACGATTATCATTATCCGTTTGTTCATCAATAATAATTTAATTACTATTCTCGATGCAAGTGGATGTCAATTTTCGAATTTTTTTTTGAACAATTAGTGAAAACTGCCTTGGCAGATTTTCTTTGATTTAACACTTGCAGCCAACTAAAATGAAAATTGTAAGATTAATAGTGGATTATTACAGTACGGGAAATGAAACATTAATAAATCATGCTTACACAACTCAATGTTGCTGGAATTGGATTCAAGTTCAAATCAGTGGGCCCTTTGCCATTAACAAAGTGGATTTGTGTGAATTTGGTGTTTGCGCTGTTGTTGTGCGCCTGAGTTTGCTTGGGCTTGTGTTTTTCGGGTGTCTGGTGTCGGTGATCGCTTTCGGAAAAGGCCAAGTGATGCTGGGCGCAGACATGCAGCGATTCGCATCGCCTAGCGTTTTTGCCCCGTGATTCGCGACAGTGAATCGCTTCTGCTACAGCAGACTTGGCGCGAACAAATTGTTCCAAAAATATTTGTTGCTACGACAATTATTTTGGAACAATTGTTGAAAAAAACAAACAAAATGGAGCAATTAGAACATGTGATGCAATACTCGCATCCCATTGGATGCGATTTGCATCGCCTGTGAAAAAGTACACAGTGGCTGTACTTTTTTCAAAAGTACATTCTCTGATCGCGCGACGGAAATGACGTTTTCTGCGCATGCGCAGAGCCATCCGCGATTCGAATGCGACGCGAATCGCTGCATGTCTGCGCCCAGCATTAAGCAAAGTGTGTGGTTTTCGCCGAGATTTGTTTTTACTTGGCCATTGCGTTGTCGATCTGCTCGCTTTGACGGCCGGTTTACTTGGCGGCCTCGGCAGTTGCGCTGCTTTTGTGTTCGCTTTTTGTTTGTTGCAAAGAGGAAATATTGCGGTGAACTGGTTTGTTTGGTGTCGACTACAGTTTGAAATAATAAAAATGAAAATCTGGTTTTAATCTTGATGTGAATTATGCATCTTATTTAGAGTACAATAAAAAGGTTTATATAGTGTTTAGTATCGAAGTAGATGATGTATTTTATTTTTTCTTAGGTTGCAGGTTTTGGTAAACGTGTCTTTTAGGGGCACCTCTCCAATTTTGATGACAATTACCTACCAGACGTAGTTTGATGTGCAGATTCCGAATCTGCAGTCCGTTTTTGTCGGAAACGCGCGGAAATGTCTTTTTCGGACCTCCAAAGTGGCGACTTGGCATGCATGTCTGCATCCGTTCCCCCATTGCTTGTTTACATTTCAACTATGTGTCAGCATTTCTAGAAAACCTAAAAACTAATCTTGCAAAGTGCAGCGAGCGAGATTAATCCTACTGCTTGCGGTGTGTGGGCTTACCTAACCTTAGTTGGTTTAAATATACAAAACACATTGATGTGGATACGGTTTAAAAACCGGTCCTGCGCTGACAAGATTAATGGCAGAACAGACGCCAAGTCGCCACTTCAGAGGTCGGTAAAAGGCATTTCCGCTCGTTTCCGACAAAATCGCATTGCAGATTTGGAATCTGCACATCTGGACGTCTGGTAGGTAAGTTTTATCAAAATTGGAGAGGTGCCTCTACAAGACACTTTAGCCCAGGTTTTATTGCACTTGTCCCCATTGCTAGCCTCAAGTACACCACTACTTCGTTGTTTTTTGCCTCAAATAAAAACTATAAAGTAATTCAGCAAGGTCATGAATTGGTTCGGCTGATGTCTAACGCCATCTATTGATTATTATTATTATTGTGATGGAAGAAACAACCACAATGCAATGGTTTCAACCAATCACAGCACATAGCACAGATAGGTTTTGGCTTGTCTTTACATGTCCCTGGTTCATGATGGAAGCACATTGAAGCATATTTGGAACTTTTAACAACTTTATCGTTATTTTTTGAGGTATTTAAATTCAACTTGTGAATCAAAAGATGGTTCAAGGGTCGCGACGAGCGCCGGGCGGTAAGAGTTTACCCGGGGTAAAGTTGAACCGTAAATCCGTTGTGTCCAAACGAAAAGTGATGTTGGCCAATGGTAAGATAACTAATTAATCTTTATTTAATAAAAAACATGTTTTCAGTTAAATCTAAAACGTATTTTTTTATTTAGTTTCGAAGACTGGAAGTAAATCATCACGCAAATCGAATTCGGCGACGAAAATTCAAAAAGTATGAAGAAATTAACGAATAAATATTTTTAAAAAATTTTCTAAGAATTAGTAAATTAATTTGAAATGAAACATTTCATTTAAGTGTGAACGGGAAGAAGAGAATGAATTGAAAGTTGTAGAAATTAAACTTTTAGAAAGTCAGAACTTCTACAAAAGTAGTTCAAGTGTGAACTAAGCAATAGTCAAACGATACAGGGTGTCCAACTAAGGGTGTTAAGTCGAAATTTCTCTCAACCTGTCCATCTTAGAAAAAATCTGTTGATGTAGTCAAATAGTAAAGTGGGTATGGCAAAGTTAATGGCGATATAAAATCTGACCTACGGCCTCTAGAAGTGACCCATTGCTTTCTTAACTTTTTAACCGTACAGTTAGGGACAAATACTCAATTAGAAAGTTTTAGAGCATGGTCTAATTAGTCTAAAAACATAATTAATTTTTAGTAAATTTTGTATGTTTTCTGCCTGAAATTGTTCAGATGATTTTTCATATTTTTTCAAAAAAATTTAAATTTACTAAAAATAAAGTGACTGAAAAACTGTTTAGGTTAGTTCAAAACAACTTTTTTCTTTGTGGTATGTGATGTCTTTTCTTTTAAAGCAAAAAGAGTTTATTTTGGATTAAACCAATTTTTTTTTCTGCAAGTTTTCTGCTTCTTAATTTTTATAGGAAAATGTTTTTATTAAATTATGTTTTTAGACTAATTAGATCATGCTCTAAAACTTTCTAATTGAGTATTTGTCCCTAACTGTACGGTTAAAAAGTTAAGAAAGCAATGGGTCACTTCTAGAGGTCAAAGGTCAAATTTTATATCGTCATTAACTTTGCCATACCCACTTTACTATTTGACTAGATCAACAGATTTTTTCTAAGATGGAAAGGTTGAGAGAAAATTCGACTTAACACCCTTAGTTGGGACACCCATTTGTTATTTTCGTGACTTTTCAGTTGTTGTGCCATCTATTGGTAATAATTTGAAATTTACCTATGAGATTTTTAAAAAAATAAATGATATTGTTATCACAACAAAAACCAAATTATTGTTGGATTTTTCTATAGCTCGATATTTGTATTATGGCGAGGCCTCCCAAATGAAGAATCAAAATGAGCTTGTTATCATACTTTTGCTGTGGTTGTTCTCTAGAAACCGGAGCTATCGTCACTGCTGTTTTAAGTGCAGTAAGCCAACTGTTATTTAATGAAAAAACATGATTCAGTTCACATTTCATTTAGATTCAATCAGTATTAGTAACAGTTTCTGGTATAAACTCGATTTTAACATATTTAGTGTTTTCTAAGAGTATGGAAAGCCAACAAAATGAATCGCAATTGAACAGTGACATCCCATTTGGTGAGTAAAATGTCAAATTTCTATTTACTTATCAACTTTATGACTTTTACAGTTGTCAATAAATTTATTACCCTTGCTGTGGTTTTTTACTTTTTTGTCATTTTGAGCCTGATCATTGGTGAAATTTTATTAATCATAGGATTAAAAAAGGTAAGAGTAATTGTAATTGTAATAATATATTTTGCATGAAGTAATTTTTTTTTTTTTAGGAAAAATCTTCATATATCTACGTTTGGTTGGTTGTGGAAATAGTTTATATTATATACAGTCTTATAAACACAATTCTTGGTATTATTATTTCAACATTTTGGCCTGATACGAATAAAATCGTTGAAGTACCGTATTGAATTCTTATAGTTTACTTTTAATTGTGATTTTTTTAATTTCATTTTATTTATTTCATTTTATTAGTATTTAGTTTTTTCTTTATCAATTCCATGTTTAATATTCATGGTAAAAATCTCGGATGAAATTGATTTGGAAATTTGTTTTTAATTATAAATTTTTGCAGATATATCTGTGGCTAATTGTGTATAGTTACCATAATACAATTAAAGGAATTACTCCAGACAATGAATCAAGCGCTACAAGTTCAAATACATAAAACGTGGATGAATTACAAATGTATTTTTAGTTTTCTTATATTCAAATAAATTTAGATTTAATTGTAAATGTGCTCGGCGATTTGTTTAATAACATAATAATTCATAATTCATGAACTAGTGCAAATCAAAAGTTTAGAAAACGGCAAATTTTTTTTTTTTTGAAAATTTAAAATGGAAGGAAGTCCTATCATTTCGTGTAAAATTTTTCAAGATTGCTCAAATAGTTACTGAGAAAAAAATTAAAAACCACCAAAGTATCTTGAGAACTGTTGAAAATAAAATTAAAAAAATTAAACTGATAAGCCTACAGTATATGCTGGGCGGTTCGGATACTTTTCCAGGACCCGCTAATGACCGAACCACACGGCATATAGGTACTGTATAGGATGTTAGATTCCTTGGGCAACTTTTCTAAATTGGGTGTATGGATTTGTGAAGCCCTTAAAAAGGGAGCTCATAATGGAGCTACGTAATTGTTGTCAACAATCAAAATTTTCAAAAAATCATTGTGACCAGAATTCTTGATGAATTAAGTCATACATCCTGGATGTGTTATGGGTATGTACGCAGTTAACTATCCAGAAGTATCATTGGATTTGGAATAAAATTCAGGTGACAATAATTTTTTGATTGTTGACAACAATTACTGAGGGTTTCACAGACCCATACATCCAATTTAGAAAAGTTGCCCAAGAAATTGAACATCCTATTTCAGTTTAAATTTAAATTTCATCTTTAACAGTTCTTGAGATACTTTGGTGGTTTTTAAATTTTTTTCTCGGTAACTACTTGAGCAATCTTCAAAAATTTTACACGAAATGATCCATCCCTATAAATCCTCTTAAAACCATTACAGCTTTTAATAAATTTCCATTTTTTTGACTTTAAAAAAGTGCCCAGGGATTGTAGTAAATAGAAAATTGAAAATTATATACAATTGAGCATGTTACCAATAGGTAGCATTAGTAATTAACAAAATGGAAGACATATTGCGACATTTTGAAGATGTGTGAGCAACACATCTTCTGCTATGCATGGTCATTAAGAGTGGGTGCTAAAGCAGCTGCTAAATTCTCTACGGTTGGTTCAAAATATGCAAATCTAAAATTTTTTAAATTTTTATAAAATTTTTTTAAAATACCAAATGCAGATTCATATTATTCTTCAGGTTACAGCAATAATTGTTTATGTATTGTATCCATACATTGACTTTCCAGAAACCGAACTAAACATTATTTCTATTACAAAAAATGGTAAGTTGCATAATAATTGATTAAACAAAACTGAGGATTAAAATCAAATCAATATCAGTGAATTTAGCAGTTTCTGGAGCTTATTTGGCAGTCTCGATTATCTCAGTCATTGGTTTGGTTTATTTAATACTCGGTATTTTACAAGTAAGTTTTATACTGTTATATTCAATAGTTTAATTGATTTGAAAACATTTATTGAGCAACAGGAAAGGCCTGAGTTTATACTGATATGGTTGTTTGTTGGTGTCGTCCAAATTGTTGCAAGTACAACTATTTCCTCATTTTTTATTTTGGCTGGAGTAAGAACATACCCACGAAACAAAAAAAATGTCTTGACAAATGTCAGAAAAAACATTAGAAATGTTGATTCAATATTAGAATGTCTTTTTTTATCAACATTTTTTCAACATTCAAACATAACAAGATGTTGATTTAACATTAAACGAATATTGCATATCAACAACCGATATTTCCACTGTTTGATTGTTGATTTGTTGTATCAAAATGTTGATACAACATCCAATGAATGTTGATTAGATGTTGTATCAATATTGATATTGATATTGATACAACAGTTGTTGATATGTGTGACATAATGCTATCTTAACTTTAATAAACATTTTAATTCTAAAGTATTGAATCGTATAGTGGAATTGTTAATTATTTATTTCTAATGGTTTTCAGCGTGCGTGATTGATTAGAATAAAGAATGTGCCAAGGCTATTTCCCCGAAAGAATTTCAAATTCCAGTTCACCATTCTCATGACTTAGCCTAACGCATGCGGCGGGATGACCTCACCTTACTAGGTAAAGTGGACTGGAAATAGAAATTATAGCTACGAGCCGTTCGGGGAAATAGACAGTACGTAAAGAATGAAAAGCAGTTATTATTTGACGGATCATTTTATTTAAAGTGAACAATAAAACTAACAATATTTTTGGCAAACACACGATAATTCAATGTCTCTTACTCTAATTCTCGGCAAATGAGAACCAAATCAAATGGAGAGCGCGTATCGGGTCGTCGGAACAATCGGGGAGCTTTTTCGAACTTCTCGGTATTGCACCACGTGTTTTACGACTGACACGCGCGTGACTGTCAACAATAACGATAACGTTAAGGACGGACTCACAATCGGATCAAAAGTGGCATGGAGTTTTGGCAAGTTCGCGCTTTTGCAAAGTCCAGACCAGAAGTGGTCGTTAAAGGAGCACAAAACGTCATGGCGGTCACTTTACAGTGGCACCGCCTATGAGATTGTGGCGAATCTATGCCACATACGCAAGATTCGTTTAATGTAAAATCAATGTTTAATGTTATGTTTGAATGTTGAAAAAATGTAATAAAAAAAGACATTCTTATATTGAATCAGCATTTCAGATGTTTATAAAAAATATTTTCTGAATGTTGTTTAGACATGTTCTTGTTTCGTGGGTAATAATTCGATATTTATTTAATTCTAATTCACTAATGTTTGCAGGATATAGTTTCAATATTAATTCTCTTCGTATCACTTATTTTGGTACCAATATAAAAATAAAGTTTAGCAACCACGAGCTAATGCATTTGTATGAGTGCAAAGGCTTGTGGGGGAACCTGGAATATTTTATATTGAAATATTTTCTTTTATAGATTTATTTGTGGATTGTGACTGTCAATTATTATTATCAACTTAGGAGAGAATATAACTATGTGGAGAAACAAAAGCTTTTTAGTTAATAATGTCAGAAAAAACAACCAAATTGTAAATATAAAAACAAAAAAAATAAAATATTAATGAGAGACAATTATTCCAAGTGCATTTGGGTTCTCATTTGGGTTCTCATTTGGGATTTTGGAATTTTGGGATTTTGGGATTTTGTGATTTTGTGATTTTGTGATTTTGTGATTTTGTGATTTTGTGATTTTGGGATTTTGGGATTTTTCTTTCAATCAGAATTTAAACTATTTAAGGTTTTTACTCTTTTTCTGATTAGGTGCATTCAATTACTTATCTGATTTCGAAAATCGGATTTCTTCAATAGTTTCTGACTGCTTTGAGTATGTGCAGTGCACTATTTCGTGGTGATCCGAAACAAATTCTTCAAAGCATCATCACCACGAGGCCAAAATATTGACTATCAGCCGTCAAAAGCGACTTTTTTATCGATTTCAGTAATCTGATTTCAGCAAATCAGATTTCAACAATAAGACACAAAATGCGTCTACATCTGGTCACGGAAAACTGGGAAATTGACGACAGTGGTAAAATCGGAGTAATTGAATGTACCTACCCAGGTAACACCAAACATTGCATGCAACATTGGTGTTACCTGGGTACTCACTACTGAGTACTGCCTGCCCTCTTTTACTCACTCAAAACTGTGACGGGGTGAGATTAACATCGATATATTAACAATATGTCGACCTAACTTAGCAACACGATACTACCGCTAACTAAATAGTACCAAGATAAAGTCACCATGATCTAATTACACAGTTACAACTTATACCTCAGGTTTAAATCACTTTTATTACACTTATGAAATAAAATAAATATACAAAATTAAGTGTAATGACAATATGGATATACTCTAGTTTAATCTTTCATTATTCTATCTACCATAGGCCTCTCTCGACTGTTCACCAGTCTTCTTCAGTGTTTTAGGATATGCATTAAAAATAGATGTTTTAAAAATAAATATACAAATACACTTGAAATACTTATCCATCCAGTGTTGTCCACCACGTGTACGGCGCGCATGTTGGTCGATTTCCTAGGCGATCCTGAGAGCCGTTGTCTTACATAATTGGTCGTCACAAATATATAATCAACTTAACATGAATTAATCCATAAGATGGTTCAATCCATGTTGTAACTCTGTCATTAAAACATAGCCCAAGAAAAAAGGTCCAAATGGCCTCACCACTACCACGTGGCGATGACTAATGACCACAACTCCACGTGTTGCACAACGCGTTATCGCAAATTGGGGGCCATGAGAAGAAGAAAACAAGCATAGACACTGTCTACTCACCTATAGTCGGTACCGGTCCTGGGTTCGTCCTCAAGTTTCCTAGTTCAATGCGGGAGAGTAGGTCCTGTCGACCGTAGTCCGGCTAACTCGCCCACTGCTGGAAGCGACGGTCACTCGAGCTCGGCAGCCATCAGGTAACAACAGGTTAGTTACTGCAGTACCGTCTTAGCGCGTGTGTGCGCGGTTATATGGCCGAAAAACTAGCCTCATTTTTTCCTCAATAAATCAGAGGCACCAAAGGCTTAATTACAATCATATGCCAAAAGCTAGGGAGATTCTCGAATAATCATACGCGCACGAGTTTTTTTGCGAGAAAAGATCACGAGTGCCGGCAGGGCACGAATGGCCTTACCGAAGCAAGAAAACGAGTACTCATACGGGATCGAGGGGTATTCGGGAAGAGAATTTTTTGAGTCTTAAACTGGTGGCGTCAAGGGTGATTCTCAAATAAGAAAGCGCCTAGTGGGAGCTTCTCACTATAAGCAGGTCAACAATTGAATGCGAGGCTTTGGACGCAAAAAATTAGTACCCATTGACCAGATGTTAGTGTACAACCAGTAGTTATTTTTCAAATTCTATCAATCTCTTAAGAAAAAAAAAAAAAAATTAATTCCTTTACCGGAAACAAATCATAAATATATTTATAATTACAAAATGTACATCTAGAATTTAACATTGAGGGAATGCGCATTAGCTTTAAAAGATGATTTCTTGTATTCTTGAAGCACCAAATCCGATTCAGCAAAGTTGAGCATCAATAATAATTCGCTCAAGTGCTGCTGGTATCCGCTGGTTACCAATTTCGTCATCACTAAAAAAAATAAAAAAAAATCACAAAATATTAATATTTTTGTTTAATTACTATTAAATTATTCATTTTATGTATGATGGGATGAAAATCGTTAGTTGCCACCAGCAAAAAATGTAAATACGAAACAGCAAAATCAAAAAAACATCCAAAAACAACAATTTTTCCTAAAAGAAAGCACTACGGTACCGTATCAACATGCCTGGAAATATTAAAAAACGTTAATAAAAATAAAACAAAAAAACAAGACATTATTAAAAGCAAATGAAAATTGATTGGATTCATGCCAGCCAGCATTGCGGATGAATGACAGGCAGCAGCAGCAGCAGCAGCAGCAGCACAAGCTGGATGCTCGATAGTCGTATTTTGATACCTGGGCGTTCCAACCGCATCACGTAACCACGCTGAGGTGGATTTAGCCCAAAAAGAACAAGAACAATGATCCATTAAAATCACTTTAACAAAATTTTTATTTTTTATTAGAAATTAGAAAAATAAAAAATTAATTCCGTTACGGTAACTGATTTAAAAACAATAATAGATTAATTTATTAATTTATTAATTTATTAATTTATTAGTGTTTTGTCTCCGAATCGACTCACCTTTGTATAAAAAGCCGGAATATTCTCGGAAGTTCCTGTACGAGGCGAACAATTTTCCGTAGTTCTGGTGCTCGCCGATGCCGGTCTGCGGATGCGGTAACCACGGTAATGATACCATTTGCGCGTGGAATTTGAGGATGATGACGAATATTTTTTGTACGAAGCGCATGACGGGAATTGCTTTTTTGTGCAGGAGGCAGCGAAATAGCGCCCGGTTCAGATATTTGTTGTGAATTTCGCTCATGTGGTCCAATGACTGTACTTCGCGCGTTAAGTCACGGTTTAGTTCGGTCCATGAGACTTGGAATACTTGGTTGGTGATGTATGCGTGTAGGACGCGCACAAAATGCTGCATTTCGTGACGAAATAGTTGTAATTGCGTGAATTGGGGCGATGAATAGTGAAGACGAACTGAAAAGACAATAAAGATTTAAAATTAAAATTTAAAATTAACAAAATTTAACGTAAAACAACAAAATGTAACGTAAAAACAACAAAATGTAACGTAAAAACAACAAAATGTAACGTAAAAACAACAAAATGTAACGTAAAAACAACAAAATGTAACGTAAAAACAACAAAATGTAACGTAAAAACAACAAAATGTAACGTAAAAACAACAAAATGTAACGTAGAAACAACAAAATGTAACGTAGAAACAACAAAATGTAACGTAAAAACCACACAATTTATGAAAAACAATAAAATTACCATAAAAAACTAAAAAAAAAATAACACAAAAACTGAAAAAACCAAATAACATTTAACATAAAATTGAAAAACAACCAAAATTAACATTTATTAAAGTCAAATGAATTAAAAATCAATTATTTTTTAAAAAAAATTACCATTTCGTTTTAGATGATAAAATACATCGTTTAATGCCCATTGCGCGTGTCTAATTTGCATGAGAAAGCGAAATATTTTGTTGTATTTGGTTATAGTCGATGCAGTTAAAATTATATTAACGGGCCACGTCAACTTATATTGCAATTCCAATCCCTCGAACGGCGCTGCAGCTAAAATTAGAAAAATAAATAAATAAATAAAACAAAACAATCAAATCGCAATTCATTTTCTCTACTCACTGTATAAAGGGAAAACGCGAGGAATAACTGGGAGTGAAAAACTGACATTTTTAACCATTGGATTATCCTTGAGCAACGACGCGTTGATCGCTTTTCGCAGCACCGAATTGAGTGACAGTGGATTGAGTAACTCGGCGGGACACACGCCCAACGCCATTTTATCGAAAATCTGGTCGCTCAACGATTGCGCGAAATCGCCGTCGTGCAACAACAGGAAGCTTCGAAGCATCTTTAAATGGTCCAGGATCTTCAGTTCCACGAGGAAATAATCGTAAACGGAACTTTTCACCAATAAAGTCCTAAAAAATAAAAAGATTTTTAATTTAAAACTCGAAAAATGTTATTATTTTTTTATTAATTTACTGAGAAATCAATGAATTAATCAAAGAACGTTGAACCAAAACATCTAGCGGAAGTAATTCCTGCATGAGATCATCTTCGTCGTCTTTTTTTACTTCGTGATGAATGGGCGACATCATGTCAGCGAATGAATATTTCCCATCAAATGCGAAATTGTGCGTGTATGGCGTTACGACCGATTTTGATCGCTTCATACATGTCTTTACACTTTCATTTGTATTGTCCACTGCAAATAACAAGGAAAAAATCGATAAAAACGGATTAAAGTTATTAATAATTGATAAAAATTGATAAAATAATGATTTTCATCGATTTTTATCAATTATCAATGTTTATGATTGATAAAATCATTATCGATAAAATCATTAATGATTGAATAAAATCGATAATGTTTATCATTTATTATCTATTTTTAATAATTTTATCGGTTTTTAATGATTTTTAATGGTTTTTATCGGTTTTTAATGCTTCTTATCGATTTGTTATGTTTTTAATGGTTTTTATCGATTTTTAATGATATTTATCGATTATTAATGATTTTCATCAATTTTTACAGATTCTTTATCGATTTTTGTTGATTATTAGGGATTTTTATTGATTATTAGGGATTTTTATTGATTATTAGGGATTTTTATTGATTATTAGGGATTTTTATTGATTATTAGGGATTTTTATTGATTATTAGGGATTTTTATTGATTATTAGGGATTTTTATTGATTATTATGGATTTTAATCGATTATCAATGATTTTTATCAATTTTTATCAATTATCAATGATTTTTATCAATTATCAATGATTTTTATCTATTATCAATGATTTTTATCAATTATCAATGATTTTTATCAATTATCAATGATTTTTATCAATTTTTATCAATTCTTAAAGATTTTTATCAATTTCTCTTAACTAATATCAATCATTAATCAATAATCAATAAAATCAATAAAAAAAATCAACAAAAACATGTAAACAAACAAATTTACTCGGCGTTGTGGGTGCGGAAACACTTTTTTCGCCGTAAATCATCATCTGAATAGTAGAATCGGACACATGACCATAAACGTTTTTCTTTTCGGTCGAACCGACCACAAATTCTTCGCATCGAACAAGTGCCCCTTCAATTCCGGCACCCCGGGCCGTTTCGACGGGTACATTAAAGACTGCAGCGTCGATTCCGAGGCGTGTCCGTGCTCACTTCGGCCCCTAGACCGCACGAAGACACCGGCATTGATCAACGCGAGCCCTGGCGGCACATACTCATCATCGATAGACATAAAAGAGGAAATAACGGAATCCGACGAGCGCGTCGTGCTCAAAGTCGACATGGGTGTGTCCAATTTCTCCGCGCCGTCGTCCGGTGTTTGCAAATACATTCCGCTGTCCTTTCCGGACGATTCCTCCGAGATAAGTCGCAACACGAGCTCGCGACCATTAGCGTCGTCTCGCGATTCGCCGCTGTGTTCGGACGCCCAATCGGTGAGATCAGCGAAACCCGACGAATCCGAGTTGTGTTTTCCTTTTCTGGGTGCCGAGAATTTCGATGTCCGCTTTCCGCAAGCGTCTAGATCGAGTATTTCGGGTCTTTTCATCATTTTCTCGCTCGATTTATCGTTATTCGTGTTGGCATTCAAATCCGAGAAATCGTCGTTACCGTTTTGCGACGATAAAATCAAGTTCTGCGCATGATTATCTGTAAATACATCAATTTTTTTTTTTTAAAAAAAAAAATTAATTTTTAATTATTGGATTTGATTTTTTTACCTTTGTTGATTTTCTCCATTTCTTTGCTGCTTAGAACCGAAAAAGTCGATTCAGCGACTGATGCGACATCTAAGCTGTCCGTGGATTCGGATTCAATAACTTTGAATGAAAAAATGGATTAATTAAAATGAAGATTTTATTTTTTATTCTGATTTATTTTCTACTTTGATCAGGACTAATTTGCATATTTTGTGAGTTGTCGTCTTTTGGGACGTTGAGAGCGGCCATGCCGAGAGTTTCCTGCATTTTATCGCGCTCTAGAAATTCCAGTCTTGCGTTGTTCATGTTTGTTCTTCGGGTCCGCCATTCGATTCTTTTCTCTCGCATTTCCGATTTTGCTTTTAGTAATTGATAATGCTCCGAATCTGCGAGTTGTTGTTGTTCTTCGAATTCGAGTGAAAGCTTTTTTTCACGCTGAATTTCAAACTCGATGTCTTTTTTCTTTGTTCCTCCATTTCCTGGAATTTGAATTTATAAAGATAAATAGAGAAATCTATGAAAGGATTGATTGTTTTGTTTATTATAAAAACTTTTTTGTCTTGTTCTATTTCCATCTCTTTTTCTTTCTTTCTTCGCTCTTCCACTTCTTTGATTTGTCCTTGTAATTCTGCCATTTGCTTTCTTTTTTCCAGTAATTTTGCTTGCCGCAAATCAGCAAGACGTTCTAAAATTATTATAAAACACGTTCGAAATTAGATTTTTTTTATTGTTTATTTGCATTAATTTGCTCAAAAAATTTAATTTTTTCATTTTGTTGGGTAAAAATTGATTTTTTTCCCCATTGTTTAGATAAAAAATTAATTTTTCCATTGTTTTGGATAAAAAATTAAATTTTTTTCCATTTTGTTGCATAATAATTTATTTTTTCTCATTGTTTATTTTTTTTTTAAATACTTTCAATCCTTTCTAAGGTTTTCGCAGCCTCCTTAACAACAGCATCGTGAGCAACCTTCTCCTTAAGCCTTTCCTGTTCTTGAAACTGTCTCCACGATAACCGCTTCTCCTTCCTCAACGCCTCCATACTAGTAAAATAACGTTCACTTTTCCAATGCATCGACTCCAATTCACATTTCGAGAACGACAACTTCAACTCCGGCGCTTCGATGTTCTGATTAGTACAAAGCGGATGCTGCGCAGCGCACATTTTCAGCAAATTCACCCCTTTACCACCGACAAAAATCTCTTCCAGCAATTCGTGAGGAATAAGAGGCCAATTCAATTCCTTATTCAACGCCACCATCTTAAACGACTTTGACCAATATCGAATATCGCGATGACACAAATATTGCCCATTTTGCTTGATAGGAAACTCGTCGAACGGATCGTTGCAAACCCCGTTAAAAATCCACCGGTGCAGAAATCTAAACACAATCAATCGATTAATCACTTAAAAACATCATTTTTTAATAATAAATCGCGGTTACTTGAGATACGGCGCGCTACTGTTCATTAAAAGCGATAAAAGCACGAGATAGAAATCCGACGCTATCGCTTCGGTACATTTTGCGTATAAAAAGGTCAATAAACGCATTCCGGTCGGAAATGTTTGATTTTCGGTGGAGAATTTCGTTTCGTCGCACCAACAGAGTTCAGCGAGGTTCCTAGAATTAAAAATTAATTATTTTTTTGATTTTATGACGTTTTTTTTAAAAATTATTGTTTACTGAATTTGCGCCCGAATTTTTCTAGTTGCCATTGTGAATTGAAGAATGTTATTGTTCGGTTTTAACGTTAAGACTAACGTGTGGTAATAGCGTAAAACGCGGCGTAATCCTTGTGTGAATGAGCCGAATATCAAACCTAAAAAAGAAATTTAAAAAATTTTAAAAATTATAAAAATTGTAAATAAAAATGAAAGAAATGATATATTATACCTTGAGTGAAGCCAGTCGTTGGCTCAATGGAGAATTTTCTAAGTCTGTAATAATAAGTGCCCGTTGTGGAGTAATCTAAGAGTAAGCTGAGTAAACTTTGATGGGTCCAGCCAATCACGATGTTGTTGTTGGACGGAATGAATTTTTCGTCTTCCTATTAGATACAGAATTTTTTCTTAATTAAAATTAAATAAAATGTATTATATGATTAGATTCCGGATATTTATGCAAAATATGCGAAATTAAATTTAAATTAAAAAGTTTTTGAATTTCGTAAAATATTATCCAAAATTTTTTAATTTGATAAAATTTTAGCAAATTTTTTAATTTGGTTTCATTTTATTGGTGAATTTTAATCACAAAATTGTTAATTTGATGAAATTTCTAAAATTCTCAAAAGTTATCCAAATTTTCCGTTATAAAAGTGTAAAATCTGATAAAATTTGCTAAAATGAATGCGAACAAGGTACATCTCCGGTAGAAAAGGTTCATTTTTTGCATTAAAAATATGCATTTATGCACTTTTGGTCAAATTTAGCTTTTATGCCATGTTTTTGGTCATTTTTGCCATTTTTGACCATTTTTGGCTGTTTTTGATCATTTTTGCCACATTTTGACAGAATTTGGCAAAATAAGCACAAAAAAAATAAAAACATCTGCATTTATGCATTTATCCGAGCTCTAGTTATGATTTGTTTTGTTTTTACATCGTTAAACCAAAAAGTTGCCGACGAAACGCCCAGCATGACATATGAGATATCTCTAAGGATATCGTCACTAGTCCGTATTTTCCACGATGGAAAATCCAATAAAGGATGAAGTAATTTCAGCTCGTTTTGCCATAGATTTTCCACTGCATTCACACCGTTGTCGCCGGATTCGGTTAAATATGGTTTTTCCCTATGAATTTCATTACTAGAAAATAAAATTAACAAAAATCGATTAAAAATAAATAATTTCGACAAAATATGAATTAATTAACCTTCCATAATCTTCCCAGGTATAAAACGTCCTCGGCTCCATCATCAAAACAACTTCCCAAATGTTTTTATTACATTTACTGGAATAACCAACGGGAGTTTCCGGTTCCGTGAATCCCTCATCATCCGACATCTGCGATTTAGTCGACGCCCGTCCATGTATGTGCGACGTCAGAGAAACCGGCGGAGACACATCGCCCAATTCCGGAATTTCAAACTTTACTTCCATTCCCATCGGATCCACCAATTTATGCGTTAAAGCCCCGTACACAGTTTGCGATAATTGTTGATGATAAACGGAAATTTTATCATCGCTCGGAAAATGCACGAATTTGTTGGTTCCCGGTGGTAATTCGAAGATTTTAGGATCAATTGCCCACGATTGACATTTCTCCAAGTCGGGAGCCGCTTTTTCAAACAATTCTCTACAAATAAAGAAATAAAATCGTCAAAATTTCAATCTAATTTGCAAAATTCAATCTTTACTTCGGATAATGCGTGTAAAACGACTTATTTCTATTGTTTTCGAATGAAACTGCGCATGAATACGGTAACGGGCCATCGGGAATAATAGGTTTATATGCCTGGAAACAAAAATTCGCATAAATTATCGTAAATTTTGAATTTTTGAATTTTTTAGTTTTTTGGTTTTTTAAAAAAAATCAAACCTTGGGAAACGGACATTGCCATCTGGGCGAAATGCATCCGATGTGATCCTCGTTCGATTCCCCCTCATTTTGTAGAAACAAAAGAAAAGTCAGGACGTTTTTCGTTATTTCTAGAAAAATAAAATTTTAAAAATTTAGTAAATAAATTGATTTATTAATTTATTTCTTTGAATAATTACCGTCATTTATAATGTTTGTCTGTTTTAATTTAAAAATAGCTGCTTCCAGTTGATTCGCTTCGTTGAACTTGGATTCCCATCGCAAAGTAAAAATCGCCGCTAAAATTCGATCGATCGGTGATAAATCTGAAATATAAAATTAAAATAAAAGTTGAAAAATTTATATTTTTATATATTTTTTTTTTTTACATTTTATTTTATCGTTATTTTCCGAATGCGGCCCAAATAGGATGATTTCAAAGGCAATGCTCTTGAATTTTTTGATTATATTTCTGCTTTCTTTGCATCGTGTCTTGATCTGTCGTTTTTTCTCGTTTTCTTGCAGCTTTGCGATTAAACATTTGATTAAATTCGGCGTACTTTCTTGCATATTGATAATTATTACTGGAATAAATTATATCGATTATTAAAGAACTTTTAACTATAGGAAATACTCACCAAAAATAAATCAATTTAATCGTAAACAACCATTTTCCCTCGCTCGTTGATTTACTCCGCCCTCGTACGACGAAATTGGAAATGATAACCTCGACTTCTCATGTCTTACATCACTAATATTTCAATTCTCACATCGGTTTGAGGTTTTCACGTGTTTTGTGTTAATCAAAAATAATAAATTAACTCTATTTGTCTAGCTTATTAAAACGACATCACAATTCGCGAAAGAGTTAGAGACTAACTTTATTTTAAAGTTTCAGCACTAGGGTACGCAACTTATCGTGCCGTACACTGTAAAATCGTGAATTGCAATTGACAAATTGATTGGGTTATTTGTAGTGTCATTTCAATTACTCTAATTTCGAAAGAAGTATTTTAAATAAAGTAAATTTAATTTCAAAACTAGCAAATCAAATTGCCATTTAAAAAAAAAAAATACATAAATTCCACACAAATTTATGTGTTGAAACGTTTTATTAAATTAAATAGCATTAAAATAGCATATGATAAACAATCATGCAAACAACAATTCAACTGTATAAAAACTGGCGGATTTTTATATCGTTATGATAGCCGGGGTACTTAAGGTTCATTGGGCCGACCATCGAAAGTATATCGCGGCACATGGCACACAAAATCTTCTGATGAAACAGAATTACAGTTTAAATCTTGCATAACGTCAAGGAAAACAATGATTTTTATCAGGATGTTTTTAGATGAGTTTCTTCTTCTATTTTATCAGCGGTTCATTTGAAACGAATATTAAAAAATGAAATTAATATTTCCGTCCTCGATGCTAGTCACTTCGCCTTTTCCTTCTACCCCGCTCTGTTCCTCCTTTTCCATTTTCCTGTTGATCCCACTATTGCAATGGGATTTCACCGTCACCTTCGTCAGCTTTATCCTTCGCCACGGCCGATTTTGTGGCACTAATTCGCAGGTATTTTATTCCCATCCCAATCAAACTCAACATTTAGATATTATCGAAGCGCATAACAGGTTAAAACGCGTCTCAATGTTTCACGTAGCGAGTAGTAGTTTTAATGCGTGTATGTAGTGTGGCGACATCTGTTGTTCGGATTCCGAACTGCAACATGTTGCTTCTAGTTGTTTATTTCTTCGCTAGATGGCGAAATGAGTTTGAGATATACAGCGCCATTTCTGAATATTTAACTTGAAAATCTTTTTTGAAAAAAGAGAAAATTAATGAATTTTTTATTTTTTTAAAAAGATAAATAACACGCAACAAAAAAAAATTGGTTTTGTTCCGCATAGCGATAATGGGCGCCGCCATTAATCACGGCTGCCAGCCTGCCACTCGTTTTCCAACGGTTTGACGTTTGACGTCACGAAGCGATTGTCAACAACGATTAGGAGTGACAGTAATTGACGGCAGCATGAAAGGGTTGCGTTGCGCGCATCAGCCGCAGGAGGGCGGGAAGTTTGCGATTGGACGACCCAGTTTGCAGCCATCTATCACGACCTATTTTGGCGCCCTCCCACGGCGAACTTGCCGAGCCCATCGCTGGCCGCGTGGGGTCGCCGTTCAGTGATGGGCGCCTTCTGCGCCAGGCTGCACGTGTTGTGCTTGGGGGTTGCTATGGCAACGAGGAGTCCAGAAATGCGTGGGTTCGTGCAATTACAGGAAGCTGAAGGAATGGCTCTTTGGATAGATGAAGATCAAGTCAAGTTATTAAACGGTGAGTGCGAGTAAGTTGCTAAATAATGACGTTAGGTTCGGCCGGCGAGGAAAGAGAGAGAATTAAGTTTACAGCCGCAAGCGACGACTTAGGCCATACACGTCTTTAATCTGTCATACTACGTCCAGCGACATTGGTATTCGTAGTTTGGAGCGAAATATCGATGGTAAGGAGTGAGGATGAGGTGGATCTCGATGGTCATTAGGTGTGGGTTTGTTTCCCAGAGGGCCAAACGGAAATTGGATTTGGTGACTCCACGTGCGGATGGTGTGGAACCGTGGAACGTGGACGCTTGTAGGATGAAATCTAGGAAATTGAAAATGGGCTGAAAGAGTGAGTGAGTGCTGTGTTGTTTGAACTAAGAATTAATTGCTCGTTTGGGCGTGAGAGGGCGAGGAGTAAATTTGTGTTTTGTTTTGATTGCAAGTTTGAATTGATTTGTTTATTGATTTGGTTAGGAGGGAAAATGAAGTCGGACGTGTGAAACGGTATTAGGACATTTAACCGGGTACTAATTAATCGGGTGACAGTTAAACGCGGACAAATAATCGGAAGGACGTTATTTCACCGGTACGACAATTAACCGGGCGTCAAATAAACGTATGAACATTTTTTAAAATTTAGCTATGTTTTTTGTTGTTTTTCTTTTTGGAGGGAGGGGGGGGGGGTGGAAGGGGGTGGAGATAATGTGTGTTAGCAATTTGTGAAGTTGTGGTGGCGCTGTGAGATGTGTATTAAGCGTGCTGTGCTTAAATTCACACCTTTTTTTTGGTTTGTTTCTTATCTCATCCTAATTGACTATTCATGCAACAATGCGTTTCCTTCCTTCCGTGCTGCAGGTAACGGATGACGTCATGTACGTGATCCCAACGCCAAATTACTGCTTGTGCGATAACAAATGTTTGCCGACAGACAGATGCATCAATTTTGAACTTTTGTTAAGCGAAAGCAATTGTTGAACGATGGAACAATTGGTAAAAGTTGGTAAAAGTTAAAATAATTAGTTAACAATTGTTGAGTATTGTAATAATTGCTGAAAGTTGATATGATTGTCAAAAACTTATATAATTATTGCATCTATACAATGGTTGAAACACGATTTTGTGCTACAAATTTGCTGCTTGTGTAAAAAGGTTCCAACCAATCAGATATGGACTATAGAGTTACACGGACAGACCATAAATATTATTCTTTTTTCTGTTACGAGATCTATTGGTTCGAAAGCCATTTATTTCGCCAAATTTGAATAAACGAAACTTTTCAAATTCGTAACGACTATACTGAGATATGACCAGAAATTGTCGCCAACACGATGGGCTTTTAATGGGACAATGTACCCAGAAATGAAAATGAAATATGTTATTCGTGGGATTAAAGTGTATAGAAATGTTAGACTCATTTTCATTTTTGTTGAGCGTTAAATTAGAAATAAATAAACAAATAAATCATGCTGGCCACATGGTCAAAATCTGTATACATGATTGGTCATGGGCTCTCTTGGGCCACCAATTGAAAAGAGGATGAGAGAAAAGCATTAAACTGACTTCAACTGTCATTATTCTCTGTATTTCCATTGTTGGCAGCCATTTTTGCAGTTCTTTTAAAAGCTTGCCTGCACTACAAAACATTATGCATTTGTTTCGTTTTATAGAAATTAGTGTATTGTTAATGATTTGCTATATATTACTTTTCTTTTGTATCGCATGAAGCCCTGACTGTAGTGTCCCTTTAAATTACCGTATTCCCTCGGAAACAACGGCATGCCGGATAATAGTGAGTCTGACCAGGGTGCCGGAAAAACTGAGTATTACGTTTTACGCCACTGATTCGAATTTTACGGCATGCCGGAAAAATGACCAGTTGTCTACTTGTCAAAAACTGGTTAGACTCGCCATTACCGGCATGCCGTCCGTTGTTTCCGAGGGAATATTGTAAAAAAAGATTAGAAACGATCTGATACGACGGCTTATTTTAATTTGAAGTTAAATTGCAAATTACAGCTCAAACTTGTAATCCATCTGATGGAAATCCAATATTTCTTGTCTTCTTTGATTAGGAAAATGAAAACAAGCTGTTCGCTGCATTCAAGTTTGAATGTTTTTTCGATTTCTAATTGCATTCGATGAGACCAGACTAATTGAAAGTCTACTAAACTTACCATTTGTTGATTGCCATCTGCCAAACACCGGTGTATCAAATGCCATATTTTTGGACATTCGGTTAGTTGTAAAAGTGAAGACCAATTTTTATTGGAGATGTCGTATGGTACTGCTCTAAACTCTATCCAACAATTCCAAAATTCCAAATAACAATTAAGTAAAAAAACAGATAAAATCATAATTAATTGTTGCTGACATGTCCGAAAAAAACAAATATAACCCTTCAATTCAATTATTGAATTCGATTTTAAAGCAACAAATACATTTTTTTTTTATTATTTTTTTAAATTTGGTCAAAAAAAAATAAATAAATAAAAAAGATTTATTGCTGAGAAAAAATGGTAACGTTCAGCTGGATGTGACTGGAGTGACGTCATTTATTCGACTCGAGGGGGACCCCTGCGAACGATAAGATGCCCGCATTGCATTTCGGAGCGACATCCTTCAATGTCAACTCGAACCTCGCTGCAACGAATTAGCAACAATTAAATAAAATTCGACTTCATTATACCGAGTTGATTTTTTTTTTT
>JH431977.1:8876-29061 GCA_000239455.1 Strigamia maritima | reverse complement strand
ACTGGAATTTACACTGAAAATTACACTGGAATTTACACATAATTCACACAAACATGGCTGCCATAATAAACAAACAAGCTGTACGGAGCAGATGTTTTTCAGCAAGCACATCATTCTTGCCTGCTTTTCTTTGACAAGAAAAGTAACATTAAATATTAATTAGTAACATTATTAACAAAATTAGTAACAAATAGTAACAATAGTAACAATTTTGAGAATCATGCACATTGTTACTACTTACATTCGAAGCGAAGATTCAAGATGGCGGCAAATACAACACTTTAAACGTCAAATTCCGTTGCACGTGCATTTGCGTGACGAAAATGGGTCGTTTCCGTTTAACACGGTTGAACGACGTTTACACGAATTAATTCGTGTAAACAACGTGCAAATTAAAATTTAAACGAGTGTAAACGTGGTCACACTCGTTTAAATGACTTTTCGAACCCGCCTTGTGTATTTCCAGTGTAAATTCCAGTGTAATTTCCAGTGTAATTTCCCGTAGGCGGGTTCAAAAATAATTTTGCACTGAACGACCAGTGCAACTGATAGTGTAAATGTCAAGTTGCACGACTGACTTTTCGAGTTAAAATGTTGCATATGCATTTTACCCTGAAATTTATACTGGAAATTACACTGGAATTTACACACAATTATCACAAACATGGTAATAAATAAACAAACTGTAATTGAGCAAGGGAGCAGATTTTTCTTAGCAAGCACATCATTCTTGCCTGCTTTCCTTTTACAACAAAAGTAATATTAGATAGTAACAATTCTAAGTATCATGCACATTGTTACTACTTACATTTGAAGCGAAGATCCAAGATGACGGCAAATAGAACTCCTTAAACGCTAAATTCCGTTGCACGAGCATTTGCACGACGAAAATGGGCCGTTTCCGTTTAACACGGTTGAACAACGTTTACATGAATTAATTTGTGTAAACAACGTGCAAATTAAAACTTAAACAAGTGTAAACGTGGTTACACTCGTTTAAATGACTTTTCGAACCTGCCTACTGTAAATTCCAGTGTAATTTCCAGTGTAAATTCCAGTGTAATTTCCAGTGTAAATTCCAGTGTAATTTCCAGTGTAAATTCCAGTGTAATTTCCAGTGTAAATTCCAGTGTAATTTCCAGTGTAAATTCCAGTGTAATTTCCAGTGTAAATTCCAGTGTAATTTCCAGTGTAAATTCCAGTGTAATTTCCAGTGTAAATTCCAGTGTAATTTCCAGTGTAAATTCCAGTGTAATTTCCAGTGTAAATTCCAGTGTAATTTCCAGTGTAATTTCCAGTGTAAATTCCAGTGTAATTTCCAGTAAGTGGGTTCGAAAAGTCATTTAAACGAGTGTAACCACGTTTACACTCGTTTAAATTTTAATTTGCACGTTGTTTACACGAATTAATTTGTGTAAACGTCATGCAACCGTGTTAAACGGAAACGACCCATTTTCGTCGTGCAAATGCACGTGCAACGGAATTTGACGTTTAAAGTGTTGTATTTGCCGCCATCTTGAATCCTCGCTTCGAATGTAAGTAGTAACAATGTGCATGATTCTCAAAATTGTTACTATTGTTACTATTTGTTACTAATTGTTACTATCTAATGTTACTTTTTTTGTAAAAGAAAAGCAGGCAAGAATGATGTGCTTGCTGAAAAATAACTGCTCCGTACAGCTTGTTTGTTTATTACGGCAGCCATATTTGTGTGAATTATGTGTAAATTTTAGTGTAAATTCCAGTGTAAATTTCAGTGTTAAATGCATAAGCAACATTTTAACTCGAAAAGTCAGTCGTGCAACTTGACATTTACACTATCAGTTGCACTGGTCGTTCAGTGCAAAATAATTTTCGAACCCGCCTAGTGTAATTTCCAGTGTAAATTCCAGTGTAATTTCCAGTGTAATTTCCAGTGTAAATTCCAGTGTAATTTCCAGTGTAAATTCCAGTGTAATTTCCAGTGTAAATGCATATGCAACTTTTTAACTCGAAAAGTCAGTCGTGCAAATGACATTTTACACGATCAGTTGCATCAGCCGTTCAGTGCAAAATCATTTTTGGTTCAAAAATGATTTTGCGCCTACTGTTTTTGGAATTTGTATCATTAGGAAAATGTTTTTCTTTGCAGAAGATACAAAAATCTTGTATCGATTGACTATCTTATTTGATAATTGACTTTGAAACTTGGTTTCTGCATGTTACAGTTTAAAACCATTAACTTTTCCAAGCCATTAACATTGAAAACAAAAATAATACATATACCTACATGCAAACGGGAATTGGGTTTTTGATGTACCTCGCGCAATGACGCTTGAAAGTACAAAATAGTTACTAAAACCTGTTTACTGCCCATGAAAAAACCTTGATGATATCATCAGATGACATCACAATTATCTATATGGAAGGTAACACGTTTTTATGCCCATAAAACGATGGAGAATGTGTGTGCATCTTATTCGGTTGACTTGTCTTTAACATCGGCTGATACATGTTGCATGTGCTCCCGGGATTGTGGTTTGTGTAGTTGCTTGCTGTTTTCCCTAACCAACAAACAATGTACAACATTAATGATTCTTTATTACACTGTTGTCTTCAGCTTGGTTCAAACCAACAAGACAAAGTGCATACTTTAAAGTTCTAAAGTTGGATTGTTTCAACTTTTTACCAATAAGAGTGAAAGCTAACTTAATTTCTTTTGCTCAGGAATTTTCTTGATTGAGGTTTTCAAATCTATTTGTTGTGGACAAGATCTGCAATGGAGCAAATATTGTTGGTGAGGGAAGTGTGGACTAGTGATTTATTCTATTTTTAGAGGTCAGTAGAACTGCCAACACTATAACTGCTAAGAAAATTGCTACTACCAATCCTATTAATATCTAATGTAGATTATCGCTATTCGAATTTTCTTTTGGCTTTCCTGCAACACGTGAAACCAAAAGTGAGCAGTTGCTTTTGCTGTTGTTTTCGTTTAATAACTATTAAATAAATTACACCTCCTTGCCATGATGATTTTTTAAAAATTTGGATTGTTGACAACTATAACAAAGCTCCATTATGACTTTTTTTGAGGGCTTCGCAGACCCATACATCCAATTTAGAAAAGTTGTCCAAGAAATTGAACATCCTTGATAAGTTTAATTTTTAATTTTATCTTCAACAGTTCTCGAGATATTGTCAAAATTGCAAAAACCTGATTTTGGTGGTTTTTAATTTTTTTCTCAGTAACTACTTAATCAATCTTCAAAAATTTTACTCGAAATGATAGCTCTACCATTCTTATAAATCCTCTTAAAACTATGTGTCTGTCAGTATTACAGCTTCTAAGAAATTTTCATTTTTCTGACTTTAAAAAAAATATTTGTTCCATTTTTTTTGGCAAGGAGGTGTAATTATACCCTGTGTGTCTGTATATGTCTGTAACGCTGTTTGAGGGCGCTGTAATTGTTTTTAATGGCGATGGTGAGTTTTCATTGGCTAGAAGTCTTAAATACTCAATTTTATAAAAAGAATTGTCTTGTTTGACAGGTTATCGCTATAGTGCGGTACATAATTTTTTTGATCTTTTTAGCTTTTCAGACTTACGAACATGCAGCGATTTTGCATCGCCCAGCGTTTTTGCCCGCGATTGTCGACAGTAATCACATCTGCTACAGCAGACTCGGCGCAAATCGATTGTTCCAAAATATTTTTGCTATAGCACAACCTTGATACCTGTTGTTCCAAATGCCTATTGTTAATATGACATTACATCAACAATTGTTGATAAAAAACAAACAAAATGGAGCAGAGAAAGAGAGAATAGGGTTTATCGGCATAAGCGGCTACTTATGGCCATACACGCCATTAACTGACAAAATGAGTCTGACTCATCCAAAATGGAGCAATTACTCGCATCCCATGCAATTTGCATCGCCTGGTAAAAAGTACACGGTGGCTGTACTCTTTTTCAAAAGTAGATTCCTTGATTGTGCAACGGAAGTGACGTTTTCTGCGCATGCGCAAAGCCATCAGCGATTTGGAATGCGATGCGAATTGCTGCATGTCTGCGCCCAGCACTAAAAAATGATATATATTCTCCAATTTTCTAATTGAAAGTTTTTTCAATTTCTATTTCTAACAATCGAAAGTCAAAAGTTATTCTTTATTTCTTTTAAAGATATTTTAGGGGGATTCTTGAAAAACGACACCTTGTATAATGCTAAAAGTGAAATTAGTGTCACATCATGATCTTTCTTTACAAAATGATCATTACAGTGAATGCCTTCTTCCTTCTGTATAGTAAACCGGACACAGGCAAAAATTATCCGGTCTTGAAAGTGCTAAACAAAGAAAGGTGTAACTAAGTAAACTCCATTTCCAAAACATTACGAGAAACTCCCAATGGCTAGAGTCTTTTCCCAGCGATTGTTTAATGCACTTAATAAAATAATTTGAAAAATGATCATAAACGAACATAAACGAACCTAACCAAACAAAGAACTACTACAAACGATCGTATATGGTCAAATTTATATAAATTTGTATTAACAGGCTCTATAGCCAATGGGAGTTTGTCGCAATGTGTTGGAAATGTAGTTTACATAAAAATATCAACTTCAAAAACAACAAAAAACATGGGCAATATAAAGCATTCTATTTTGTATTGAGTCTGTTGGTGTTTTTGGACAGAGTTCCAATCTGTTAGTCACAGTAATTTGCAATAGCTGGATGAAATCACAGTCCACAGTCAGTCTCATTATTTCTCAGAATACACAAGCAAACACTATCTGAAATGTTTTACACATCTGAAATGCTTTACAATACTGGAAGATGTTGAATGTTAGTATTCTTGCAGGTTTTTGTGGGCTATAACTGAAGTTGACATTTTATTAGGATTTATTAAAGTGATGAAAGTGTTGCTTTTCTCAGCATGGGGTTTATTCTAGACTCCTAACATTATCCAGACAGCTGAAATGGATAAGTTCAGAAATTATTAAGTGATATGGTATCATCCATTATCATGATCATTATACATGACATATATTTATGCACTGGTTAAACATGTTTTAGGATACAAATTGGCATGTTTACATGGTGCAATTAAGCCCCTGTGTTGATTAAATGTGATATTTGTGATGATGCATGTAGTGCAGTCAACATTGACTAAGTGATAAATATTTGCCTTTGTGGCAAAAAACTGTTGGTTTTCTGAATTAATTTATGCACTAGATGCTAATGAACTCTTGACATGTACAAAGTTTTTTTGATGAAGAAGTTGCAAATGGAATTTGTACTCATCAATTAGCATCAGAATCAGGGAGGCATTAGATATGCCATGAACTCAACCTTAAAGCAGATCTGTTTTAAATGGCATTACTCATTGCCAGAAAATTGCCAAAAGGAACAATTAGGCTCCACTTTGCTCCTAATTTTCATATCCTGATAATAAATATTTGATGCCAGAGCATGATAAAATTGCCGGACGGCTTTTTAGTATTTCCGAAGGGGACTGTTGATACCAAATGAAAGTTAAAATTCCTTTTGGTCTCCACACAAACAAATAAATGAAATAAAATAATTAATTAGAATATAAATTATTACAAATATGACAATTATACAGACATGTCAGATAAATTTCAGGAGGCTTTTCGTTGGTTCACTGCATCATTTTCAGCAAAAATGTGCTGTTAACAAATGCCATTGTTAAGAAATAAAAAAGCTTGTAAAATATTTAAAAAAAATTATTTACATTTAGGCTTTTGTATTGTTGCGCACATTTTTTGGCTACGAAACAATGATTTTTTGATTCAGCTCGATTAGAGGATTAAAATAAGATACCATAATAACCTCCTTGCCAAAAAAATGGAACAGGTACTTTTTTAAAAGTCGAGAAAAATGGAAATTTCTTAAAAGCTGTAATACTGACAGACAAATGGTTTTAAGAGAATTTATAGGAATGGTAGAGCTATCATTTCGTGTAAAATTTTTGAAGATTGATTAAGTAGTTACTGAGAAAAAAATTAAAAACTAGCAAAATCAGGTTTCTGTAATTTTGACAATATCTCGAGAACTGTTGAAGATAAAATTAAAAATTAAACTCATCTAGGATGTTCAATTTCTTGGGCAACTTTTCTAAATTAAATGTATGGGTCTGCGAAGCCCTCAAAAAAAGTCATAATGGAGCTATGTAATGGTTGTCAACAATCAAAATTTTCAAAAAATCATTACGACCAGAATTCTTGATGAATTAAGCCATACATCCCGGATGTGTTAGAGGTATGTATGCAGTTAAACATCTTGGAGTATCATTGGATTTGGAATAAAATTCTGGTCATAATGATTTTTTGAAAATTTTGATTGTTGACAACCATTCCATAGCTCCATTATGACTTTTTTTGAGGGCTTCGCATACCCATACATCCAATTTAGAAAAGTTGCCTAAGAAATTGAACATCCTAGATAAGTTTAATTTTTAATTTTATCTTCAACAGTTCTCGAGATATTGTCAAAATTGCAAACACCTGTTTTTGGTGGTTTTTAATTTTTTTCTCAGTAACTACTTAATCAATCTTCAAAAATTTTACACGAAATGATAGCTCTACCATTCCTATAAATTCTCTTAAAACCATTTGTCCGTCAGCATTACAGCTTTTAAGAAATTTCCATTTTGCTGACTTTAAAAAAAGTACCTGTTCCATTTTTTTGGCAAGGAGGTGTATATACTTTCGGTACAATGCAAAAAAGTTCACGTCTCAGCTTCGTGCACGAATTGTTAGAGCTTAGTGGACACTGGGCATTATAAGTTTTCTTATGCAGCAGATGTCCGGTCTTGAGGGAACTAATTAAGTTTGTTTTTGATGTTGATTTAGCATGGCATTAGAAAAGTAATTTAGATTCTGCATGTATACTTAATTTGTTTTTTTAAATGTTTACGACGTTTTGAGTTATTTTTAATTTACGTATTTTATTGTTTTAAATCTTATAAGAGAAAGGTTGTTATTTGGGGTCTGAACTCTGGTATTTGTTAATTTTTAATAAACAAAGTCCAGTTCTGATGATATACTAGATATAATTTATACCATAGAAGTTTTTTTAAATTGAATTCATGAGTTTTTTAATTGAAGTATACTTAATAGTTATTTAATGCTAATTTATTGTCAATTAACTTTTATGTACAGTAAAAACCGTTTTATTGACACGAGACCAATTTTATCTTAATTTGAAAAGTACATAAAAAGAATTAGACATGTCAGAGAAAGATATGAAGATGCAAGATGATATGTCTAGTAAAGTGGACAAGATATGAGATAAGTTATGGAACAAAGTTAGATAAGGTATGGAAGTAGTTCTAAAACAATCAGATAGCAGCATTAACAATATGAGATTCAATTATGAGATAAAGGTAAAAGATTGTGATGGTTCAACATTCAAATATAGATCAATTTCAGTTTCTTGTAGGACAAGATAGAATTTGAGACCCTCTGTATATGTACATGGTGTTTACTTTAAAGTGTAACAGTGAAATAACTTTTTATTGACCTAAGATATCACCAATCTAGGAAATTGGGTAGGGCCTAATCTAAATCTGATCTTCAAGATCATTCATCTTGTAACTTCTAAATGGTAATCGATACAGAAAAAATGTCAATTAGAAAGTTGTAGAACATGGTCTAATTGGTTGGAAAACATAATTTCATTATTTTGCTTCAAAAATCACAAAAAAAGAAGTCTTTTGGAGCAAACCAGATTTTTTTTCTCGTTAATGTAAAAATATTTTTTTGCATATTTTTTGCTTGCATTTGTGTGGGGATGGGTCTTTTAGTTTTCTCATAATTCTCATAATTTTCATAGGAAAATGTTTTCATTAAATTATGTTTTTAGACTAATTAGACCATGCTCTACAACTTTTTTTCGATCAGGCCTCGCAGGATTTTGTAATCCCGAAACCCAGAACTGTAATTTATGGACGGGATCGCATTCTCTACGATAACGAGTGAGATAAACTCACAGTCACTTACTCACATATTTTATCGTGATATACAATTTCGAGAAGGAATAAACTTGAACTCAGGTTAGGATGACATTTTTGGTGTTGAATTGGTGTTTTTTTTGACAAACTGCTATAGAAATGTTTGCAGTGATGAATGCACCAGTGGTTGGAACTTATTCAGGAGATCACTAAGCGAATTTTTTTTCAAGACAAGAACTACGGTGAATTTTGACTTGAATGATGTATTTCATGGTAGTGTGACAGTCCAGGACACTTAAAAGGGATTTCTGACGGCTTTAGATAAGCAGGTTATATCCAAGAGAGTCAGGATATTATTTACTACGCTGGGACTAGATGACTGATGATCGGTTAAGGTCATAGTGGAGGATTCTTAGAGAAATAATGGTTAGTTCACATTGAATGTAACGTAACGTAACTTTTAAAATTTTTTTTAATGTAATGACATTATGGATATACTTCTATTTTTAATCTTTCATTATTCTATCTACCATAGGCCTTTCGACTGTTCACCAGTCTTCTTCAGTGGTTTATGATGATAACACTACTGAAGAAAAACCACTGAAGAAGACTGGTGAACAGTCGAAAGGCCTATGGTAGATAGAATAATGAAAGATTAAAAATAGAAGTATATCCATAATGTCATTACATTAAAAAAATTTTAAAATCTTAATTAGGATATGCATTAAAAATAGATGTTTTAAGTAACGTAACTTACAAAAATTTAAGGCAACTTAAGGAAAGTAATGTATGGTTCTGTTCACACGGTTTGTAGGCAGTAAATGGTAAATGTAAACCAACTAATCACACAATTTCTCATTCCATCTTGTTTTTCATGCAGAAGCAGCTGTCTTCTCATTGGTTGCCGTAATTTCTTAAGTTCCGTTACTTCCTACTACAAAATCAATTTTGAAGTCGAAACTTAAGTTTACGTTTGTGAGAGAAAGAGAGAATAGGGTTTACCGGCTATAGCGGCTATACTACGGCTATATACACGTCATTAACTGACGAAAAGGAATCTGACTCGCATTAAAAGTGACTAATTAAAATTGACACACAAAAACAGACGTTAAAACTAATAAAAACCAGACAAACACATGTTAAACTGGCGACATTAAATCAAATCAAATTATACATTCTAACGGAGTGATGTGAACACAAATACGAACTAACCATACGAAAAAGTTTGAATGTGCTTACGATTACAGAACTAAGGGACTGGAATTTAAGTTTTAGAAGGATATTAATGATATTCTTTATTTCTAGGAATTCCAATGGATATCTACGCCATTTTAGACGGCCACGTATTACCTTATATACGAGAGCCAAGTTTTGAGAAATATTTACCCACAATTCCCTCCGAAATAGAACACGTCAACTTTACGTGGAAGTCTGGCAAAAATCGGGTAAGGTTCTATATCTTAATAGCCTCGTTTTCTGTCTTCGAATGAAATAATTAGCAAGTTTTAAAAATAATTTCCAAACTCGATTAAAACACTCGAATGTTGAATTAGAGTTGAGAAATGGACGTAATGTTGTAAATTTGACGTAGTTGTTTGTAATGTGCACACGACGCACTCGTTTAATCCTACGAGACAATATTAAATTAAGAAAGTGCACAACGAGTGCGAGTGCGAGTGCGAGTGCGTGTGTTTGAAATGCGTTGCACGCACTGCCTTGCACCATGCTTCGCTTCGCTATTAATTTGACGGTAAAAATCAATTGCAGCAATGCAAATGCAGCGCACACATGTAAACGACTCGGCAAACAGATAAGCAAACTGATGAGGAAACAAGTGACGACAAAACCAAAATCTGCTAATTAAACATTTATTTTAAAGCTTAGAATTAACTTAACGGTAAGTGAAGACTTCTAAAAGACTCAAAAGATAAAATAATGTCTTACAAACACTTTGCGCTCCGTCTATCGGTTAATTCCTAAATATTTCTTGCTACTTTGAGTGTTTTGACTTTAAAAAAAAAGATTTACTACTTTTTTCGACTTCTTGCGATGCTTTTTTGCTATAAAAATGGCAATGTGATGTCAGCACTGCAAACCTAATGCGATTAACAATTTAAAATTTTCCTATCTCGAGAACCATAAAATATAGAAATATATTTTTATATTAAAAAAATAATAATAATAAAAAGAAGCAATTGATTTAGAATTTGGTGCTTTTTAATCCTATTATGGTTTCAAATGTTTTCTTAAAGAGATAAAAAATCGAAATACATATAACATGAATATCATATCTGCTTGAACAACGAGTTGGATTTCATGTTCGCATTTATTTTACAGTTGCCATTTGGTTTTAATGACTGTTATGGTCTAAAATAGTCATTTGGTTACTCATTTTACACAGATTTTAGATATTTGCAATTTCTAAGGAGGTGATAGCCAGTCGATAAGGCTATTACGGCAACTCCATTTCTGGAGTTATGCATTGTCCTGTCGCTAACTCCATAATCTGAGTAATGGTACTCCGAAAAACTCCATTTTTGAAGTGACAATACTTTGAAATGGAATATCAAAACTCTGAAATTAAAGTATTATTTATTTTTTTAAATGTGAGAGTTGGCCATGGGACAAAATCGAGTAAAATGGAAACTTTTTATTCTATGAGTGTGTCGACACCTTCAGTTTATTTCTTTTTATTTAAAAATACTGTAAAATACCGGTATACCGGTATTATACCGGTATTATTATCAAAATAATAATACTAATACTGAATATCGATATTTCAAGGTATTGGATTCCAATGTTTTTGTCTGATTTTATATTCATTGAGGATTGTTTCATGCCGCAGGGTTTACGGTTTTTTTTATATATCGAATTTTTTTTAGTCAAAGCTTGAGCTACAGCCTTGAGCTAATTTGTGGAATCTAAAAAGATATTCCACAAATATGTTAAAAATTTAATAATAATGCCAGGTATATTGTTACTCTTTTAAAGATGCATTATTTTTGTCCAAACAATTAAAGGTGCATTGATATTCACGCGAGTCTAAATACTAAAGCCACAGCTAAAGATGCACTTTCATTTGCAAGAAATGCCATTTCTCGTGCTCATTTTTCAATAATCGCACGACAAAAATCGCACGCTTGTTCATTTTCATGCAAGCTAGACTTGCAAAGGCGCGCGATTGTTGGCGCGATTCTGTTTCTCGCGCGCTTCTGTCAAGTCTAGTTTGCTAACAAAATCGCGTCATGTGACAATCTGGACCAACAGTTTTGGATTTGAACAGGCTCCACCCACAATTGCAAATGGCGCTGATTTTTTTTCCTCCACCTGAATTTTCAATCTTGATTAATCAATGCCATCCACATCCAGAAAAGCCAAAAAATAATAAATTCAGCAATATTTGATGCTAAACATTTCAAACTAATGAATATTTCATGAAATGGCATTTTTGCAAAATTTTTGAAAGCGAGAAGTGGCCTTTTATTTGCTCCCATGAAAATGCTCAAGCTAAAGCTTGTTTTTTTAGAGCGGCGCGATTGTTGGCGCGATTTTCATTGTAGCGCGATTTTTATTGTGGCACGAGAAATTCTCTCGCAAATGAAAATGCACCTTAAGAGTCAACATTAACTTCTTATAACCCCATGTCCATCACTAGGGTGGGACAAATAGGAAGTGTCTCAAAATTTAGCGGAGAGTTAAATTTAGGCTACCATTTTATTTCTGTAGTTTACGTCTTTTCTTAACAATGCATCGTGTATATTGTTTAGTAACTATATTGCAACGATTATTAACATCAACAGGTCAAGAACCAGTGACCACCAGGGGAATTAGGGGAAACCAGGGAATGGCAGGGGAATGTGTACAAACAAGCAACATTGAGAGGATCAGTGACCAGAACAGTCATGTTCTGGCTCGCCTCCCAAAGGCTTCCTGTTCAGACCATCTCGAGAGATCTCATTAATTCTCGTACATTTTCGTACTAAGTCTCGTGGAATTTTCTCCACGGTCTTATGGGATTTTGTGGGGTTGTAACAAGCAGCGTTTCAGGGGGTTATCAAAGAGATGGGGGTATGATAGTTCAGAATTGTAATACCTAAACTCGATTTAACAATTTGACAAAACTCCCATTGGTTAATGACCTATGCATTGTAGTGAAAGCATATATTGTGGTATCTTATTTTAATTCTCTAGTTGAGCCGAGTCGAAAAATCTTTGCTCCGTAGTCCAAAAATGTGCGTGCCATTGTTAACGAACGAAAACGCTCGTAAAATATTTTAAAAAATTATTTACATTTGGGTTTTTGTATTGTTGCGCACATTTTTTGGCTACGAAGCAATGATTTTTCGACTCAGCTCGTCTAGAGGTTTAAAATAAGATATCACAATATATACTTTCAGTAGAATGCAAAAAAGTTCACTTTTCAGTTTCGTCCACGAATTGTTGGATAGAGTTGCTTTGATCACATATAATAATGACTGTGTGCAAGACCATGCACGATGTAATGCTATCGAAATAAAACAATGCACCCTTGTCACATTCTATCATGAACTGAAACAGAATAGTTATATTGACTTAATACATTATAATGAAAGGCCAAATTCCAAATCTATCATCACTAAATATCTTAAAATTCTTGGATCAATTTTCTTTTTGTTCTATTGGTCGATTGGTCTATTAACGACTCGAGGGAATGGACCTTTAGACACAAGTTTTTTGATATCTGCATTTAAACCTCCAAAGTGTGAATCTTGTTGAGTGTTCACAAAGTGCACTCTAATACACAAGTGTTAGTTTACTGATCAGGGGTGCTCCAATGGGTTTTCTGACCTCAAGGTGACAAATACATTATGCTATAATGTGAAGATCCACTGCAATGCACTCCAAATAAATGCCCATCTTTTAAAACACTGATAACTTGTTGTTTATTTCTAGCTCATGCAGAAAATCCGATGCACTCAGGATTGTTCCACCTTAAATGGGTGGATTCTCTTTAAATGCAACTTGATGTTTACATGGCTTGAGAATTTTCAGCCTTGTGATGTACAACATTTTAGTGTTGATGTTGCAGAAACAAAGAAAAGAAGAAAAAAAGCTTAACACTAGGTGCACTTGAACTTTAAGGTGGAACAGTGAAAACGACTTAATTCTATTGAATTTCTCTTATATCAATTCAGAATCTGCAGTATAGAATGAATAAAAAAAATCTCACAAAGGAGAGGCAGTTCGAATTGTAAAAGCCAAAAAAAAAAAAAAACTAAAGGAAAAAAAAAAAGCTATAATGAAATAGACTTATGTGATCCATTTTGAAATAGCAGAATTTCTATTGGTTCCATTGAAGGGTGAACCACTGAGATTCCACTTGTGGAAATGTGCACGTGGAGATAAACATGTATTTTTGCCTTATTGCATATGACAAAAAATGGGAAAATGAATTGAAACATCAAATGACAAGTAAGAAAGAAAAAAAATATTTTGACAGGAAATTATATTTGTGATGATTTTTCAAGACATGCTTTATATATATTGAGTTTTCAAAAGAAAAAGACTAACTCAGCACTTTGTCTCGCGAATATCTTGCAAACCAGCAGATGTAAGAATGCAAATGTGTGGTTAGAAAGAAAGCAGTTGTCGAGACGATTCTTTCAGACCATTCATTTGCTCCTTTTAAGCCCACCAATCACGAGATGTGTGTGCCACAAGGTGCTGAGTTAGTATTTTTCTATATCTTACAACTTTGTAATTTGAAATTGTTGTTAGGTAATATAAATAATAATGTAGTGACTATAGTGTTGTTTGGCCATCTAAATTCAGTTATTTTTAATCTGATTTCAATAATTAATGATGGAAGGGTATAGTAATTTAAATTATTGTTTAATGCATGCCGCAGTATCATTTAAAGGGTTTACGATATCAAAATTATTATGACTGAATAATGTTTGCCATTTCTTAAAATGGCTGAAATGATTTTTATTTATTTTTTAAAGTTATCGGAACACCTTTAAAAAAATCATTTTGTATTTCAAACAATTCGTTTGAGCTTGGTGAGAGACATTGTTGTGCCGCTGTTTCTGACGTCAAAGCTAGTATTCCCCATGTTAAATGAATGGGGTATACATCATAATTTCATATTGTTGTCTGCTTGTTTTCACAACTTCAGCATTGGGTTTAAACCCAAAAATATTTTTCAAAAAAATCTGAAAAATATTGAAAAAACTTATTTAACGGTTTTAAACAATGCTTGTTCCAATGGACCAATAAAAACTGTGATGTCGTAAACTCTTTAATTGTGAATTAATACATGAAATGAAATACTTACCTAATTTGCAAGATGGTAATGGTGGTAATGAATTGGATTTTAATGTTTGCAAAGTACAGCCAGGATGTAGACTTTTTAATTTATTTAGTGACAAAAATGGATGTAAAAAATACTTTACATAAACAAATAACTTCATACATAAACTAGAAATCAACAGATCGATCGATTGATAAATAATCTATAAATGTAAAGGAAAGTTTGCAGCCTGGTAAGACAACACGCAGTTCAATGGTTGTGTCGTTGCAATGAGGTGTCACCTACCACGGCTACGGCGCTTCGGCTAGCGATGTCCGCGTTTCAACTTCCGCTTTCCGCCGCTAGATGGCCGCATTAAAATTTGAAATATTGTTACAGCCAGGCTATCCCTCGATAAATGGGTGTGTTTAATACAATAAATTTGATTATCTGATCAGCCCAACTGCAAAATAACCCGGAAGCGCAGCGACAGGCCGGGACTTCAGTCTTGTGTACACACAGAAATATTTAAATTTTGTATGATAACTTAATCTTCACTTATTCTGCTTTTTTACTGTTCACTAGCCTTCTTCAGATGGTATGATGATAATTCTAAAATCTAATTCTAAATCATACAAAATGCCAACCAATCAAAAATCACAACTCCAAATGTAGAACAAACGTTATAGGGATCTTTCATTCATAGAAAATCAATTTGCATTTTGATTTTCCAATATTTTCTTTTGTAAAAACTATTCAGAAAAAGCTTGGAATTGCTTTCCATGCTGATCACTTCGAGGACTCCCATTAGGACCCAAAAGTTAAACAGCTTTGGGTCACTATATACTTGGACGGGTGATGTCCTGGGAATTCCTGTCTAATTTAAGAAACAGTTTAAAACATCCAGCACCGAGGGGTCCGACATTCGTCCGAATCTCTGACAAACAAGGGGGTTCTGAATCCACATTCGAATCTTTGCCAATCCCACTAGAATCTTCCAAATCTCAACCGAATCTTCGACTCTTGAATCACAAAATTTGACAAAAAATCCCCGAATCTTTCCAAATCTTCCGAATCTCATTCGAATCCCATATGAATCTTTCGAATCCAAAGCCGAATCCGTAAAATTTCTGAAAGATTCGAATCTTTGACATGCAGATTTTGATTTTGATTGTTGATTCTGTGGTTTTCTTCAGTTCTTGGACCCTTAGGTCCATAAATGTCATTAAACTGAAAGCTCTTTGGTTGCCATTGACTATATTAAGTGAAAACAAATATATTGCATTTAGGCCTTGAGGACATATTGGAAAAAAAAGATCAAAGTCAAGGAAATTTTATCTGCTCAGGTTTGTTTTTAATTAAAAGTAGAGTGTGGAATAGGGCCAAAAGAATTTTTAAAAAGGTTATAATAAAATTACTTTTGGAGAAGAATCAACAAATCAACAAATCAATAAATCATTATAATGATCACTTAACTGACAGGAAAAAGATGCAGTTTCGATCACAAAGATTAGACATTTATTTTATATGGGAAACTTAGACTTGCAATTTTTTAACTCCAATGACAAAAGAACCTGCTATAAGACTAACTATTGAGACAAATCTAAATAAGTAGTAAAGGTGTTAAAACACATTTTACTTTCCAAGGTCTGCCATAGATGGCATACACTGTAGAGAAATTGTGCCAACCTTTTACCTATATTGCCAATTATTTAATGCACTCATGCGTAATTTATCAGTTCGAGCGTACAGTGGCTGACCAATGGTCAACATGACCGCTGGTTTGAAAGTGTTTCTGATTTAAATAATTTAAACTGGAAGTTTGGAATGTAAACAACATTGGCATTTCATTTCAAAATACCACTGATGAAGACTGGTGAACAGTAGAAAGGCCTATGGTAGATAGAATAATGAAGATTAACTATCCATATTGTCATCATACAAAATTTAAATTAATGCCATTTCTGTAAACGCAAAAAAAAAATGGAAAAATATCAATTGCCAAGCGAGTACTAATAATAACCTGCTGATGATTCAAGGTTGGGCCACTTCTTGGATTAAAGCATGTTTCAAAAGTTTTCACACATTTTTCATAAATATTTTCGGTTTGAGTTAAAATGAGCAGATGACAATATGAAAAAGTGAAATATTGTGCTAGATTGTTACTAAAAAAAAAACTCTATCCAACAATCCAACAAAACTGAGAAGTGAACATTTTTCCATTGTACGGTACTGAATCTTATTTTAATCCTCTAGGTTTAGCCAAGTCGAAAAATCATTGTTTTGTAGCCAAAAAATGTGTGCAACAATACAAAAGCTCAAATGTAAATAATTTTTTAAAATATTTTACGAGCGTTTTCGTTTGTTAACAGTGGCACGCACATTTTTGGACTACGAAGCAAAGATTTTTCGACTCGGCTCAACTAGAGGATTAAAATAAGATACCACAATATACACTTATCAGTACAATGCATAGGCCATTAGACAGTTTGCGATTTCTCATACGAGACCGAAAACGAGATTTAAAAAAACGAAATTTTTAAAAAAATCTCGTTTTTTAAAATCTCGTTAATAAAATGTCGTATCGGTGTTTGCGGTTGGTCACGAAACACATTACATACGACATTTAAATCGGCAGCAGCAATTTTTAGGAAAACGAGACACCTTACACAAATTAAGCCTAAGTATTGGGCGTGTGGTTTGTGCAAGGTGTTTGACTGATTAAAAAACTAACCTGAAATAGTAATCGACACAACTTTGCCAAAATTACAGCCGAAGCGGAGGGAAAATGGCGACAGAATTTCACAACAATCGTTGTGATTGTAGGCAGTGCGCATGCGCAAGTCAAGTCGTATACACGACAATTTGAAACGAGATTTTTCAAAAATCTCGTCCGAGAGTGTTGGAACAAAAAATGAATACAAGTCTCGTAATAATAAAAATTTCGTACGAGAAATCGCAAACTGTCTATTAACCAATGGGAGTTTCGTGCACGAATTGTTAAACGGAGTATAGCTTATGTTGTTGAGCTAGACTGTTTGCGCCTACATGTAGCTTAAGGCTAGTCTAGACACTACTTAACAATAAGTTAATGCAAACAAAATGGCTGATTTGACCATCAACAGCAATGCATTCTGGGAGCATGACATCACAAGCCAGTTAAAGCTAGCCTAAATTTTATCTAGTTTCAACATCGATAAGCTAGCTTAAGATAAGCTAGATGTGTTTGCACTACATTTCTAAACCCTAGCCTAACTTTCTAGTGCGAAAGTGGTAGGAGACGTCGACGCGGCTTTCTATCGTGTCAAGTCAAGATATTTGCATTTTAAATTGACCGGTTGCAACTTTAAGATTTAATTAAATAATAAAAGAGTACTATACTGTATGGCATGTATACTAATTAGACCCTCAGCTGTTGATGAAGCTTAACTGGAAAATTAATTACTCAAAATTGGTATTTATGGTGCTTATATGCAACCATGAAAGCCTTCAAGCAGAAAAGAAACAATATTAACAACAGCATTTGCCAACAAACAAATTTCTTAATTTTCACACAATTCTCGATCTCGAATGTATCGGGAAAATTGATACTAAATAAATTTAATATCTAACAGTATCGAGGTGTCATAATAGTTAGTATTAATGGGTATCGAGTATCGGAAATGTAGTGAATCAAGTATCAAGTAACTGATACCAATTAAATAAAATAAATTTAATTTAATTGACAATTTTGACGCACTTGTGTGTCAACAGCAATCTGCTGTTTGCATAAAATTAAGTTGACATTAAAGTGTGGAAAAATGAAAATTGAAAATTAATTAGAAATATAAGAGTCTCGAATATCGGGATTTCAAACAAACACATGTATCAGCAGTATTGAGTATCGGAAACTAAAAAACTGCCCAACCCAGAAATCACAGAAATCACAACATCTGGTTTTAAATAGGAGATTGGAATAACCCCAGCAGTTTCCCTTTAAACTCATCAGTAGTCGAGAGGTTATGCACTTTATGGTCTACAATAGGAAATAATAAAAAAAAAAGAAGAAAAAAAAAGAAGGAAAATATGAAAGAAAACATAAAACAAAGATGTTGTAAATAAAAATGCATGCAAAATGCACATTTACATCGCAGACGGTGCTGCTGACATGCAAACGACCCTAATTTTCGTGCGCAGGACTGGCAATGGTGGCCGTTAACATGTCAACCGTAGTCACTTGGTCCGAATGGTGCATCATTTCGACAACAGAGCAAATTTGATGCGGGCAAAGCAAATCTCTATTTCCAATAAGCCTAATTTTACAGTAAACAACCTTCTTGGAAGGAAATGCTGTTACCTCTATCGAGTCAAATTCAAATCTAATTATCATACTCTGGTGGCGAAATTTGTACACCAGGTGGGTTCGTACTCACTTAAATCGATTTACACTCGTTTTTCGTTGAAATTACATGCTGTTTGCACGAGAAAACTCGTCCAAACTATGAATCACGCCAATTTATTTACTATTAAAGATGAAAATTTTTAAAAAATAATATAAAAATAACATTTACGTTTTTCGACGGAGATTTGCTGCCATCGCTGCCGCGTGAGTCGCGCTTAAATCGGCTGAAAGCACGCGCAATCTCCGTCGAAATGTACGATCGGTTTTATATTTTAAATTTTAATATAAATTTTGGCATTTTTTGCACTCAAAAATCCGGTGTAACGGCCTAACGGGTTCTGAATGTGTAAATACTTAATAAACTCACCGACTGTTAAAAAATTCTATTTGAAAATTCGATCGCGGGGTTTTGTAAAGCAAATTTAATACCGTCGGGGGATTCGAAGAATTTGAAAAGTGGCCAGTCCGCAGTACACACCAACGCCTGGTTTGCTGCTATACAAGAGTCGAGCGAGTCGTGAAATCTTAATGATGTCGTGGGCTGACGACCCGACAGTTAATTTTAGTCAACTACTAACCCGCGGGGAGAGATTCATATTCGCGGCTTGACGGCCGCTCGCTGCCGTGAGACTCGACTTCACTCCATCCGTGAGAGGGTTTTAATATAAATAAAAAAAGAGAAAAAGTGAAATGTATGGATTGCAGTGGTGGTCATAGCATGTGTCACTATACTGCGGTTTTATAGTGTATCTGGCTTTAAATCTCTTGCCAACTCAAATGCTCTTTTTTCGAGGTGAAGTGATGGGGTTTACCGGGTGCACCGAGTTAACTCCGAGGTGACACCGATCAAAAGATTTTACTTCTGCTTTTTAAAGTTAAGTAAATGTAAGTCTGAAGTTATAGGAAATGTGTATTTTTTTTTTATTTTTTTTTATTGTACATTTGTTTATGGTGCCCTGCAGCTTCACTGCACTTCAGAAAGCAATAACATTATGAATATCAGTTCGAATTTTTTTTTTATTTTTTTTTTAAAAAAATTTCAAAGTTTAGATGGTCTTTGCATTATAATTAATAAAGTAGATGACTTAGTGGAAATAAATTTTTAAATTATGAATAAAGGCCAGATATTTATGGAAAATAAAATTGGTTTTATGCACCAAAAAAATTTAATGGAATAAAAAATGCAAAATAAAATTTTTTTTGTTAAAATGCATGGTACAATAACAACAACATTTCCAAGAAATTTCTAATAAAAAATTGATTAGAAAAATTGGAAAAAAATAATTGTTAATTTATAAATTTTTTTTAAAAATTTCAACAAAAAATATTTAAAAACAAATTCAAATTTTTGCAAATATGTTATCACGGGCCACAATTAGTGTATATGTTCTGTATGTTTAATTTTTGAATAAACTTTAACTAATTTGCATGTTGTGATTGTTCTGTACAGGTTTTATCAGTTTGTAAGTCCTAGCAAGGTCATTGTGGGATGACTTGCTCTTTTTGTTAGTTTTTTGCACCTTAGTTGTGCTGGTCCATCAAAGCCTTTCTTGGACGGAAAAAAAAACAACAAAAAAAAANA
>AFFK01022332.1:0-16559 GCA_000239455.1 Strigamia maritima | reverse complement strand
GACGGTTTTACTTTAAATAATGTGAACAGGTATACATTTATCTGCTCAAAGCATTTCTTTGATGGAAAAGGGCCAACCGAATCGCACCCTGACCCAATCTCAGCTACTGCCAGTAAAGAAAGGGTAAGCATATAAATATTCTTGTACATACTAGTAATAATTATTGGTTACACTCATTTTTAAAAACTTTTATCGATTTTCTATGGTTTTAAATACTTTTCATTGTTTTTCATTCTCGTTTGAGTTCTTTTTATCGATTTTCACCAATTTTCAGGAACTTTTTTTATCAATTTTTTAGGACCTTTTTATCGATTTTTAGGAACTTTTTTAGTTTTTTATTATTGTTTTTACTTCTTTTTTAATCAATTTTTACTCGTTTTTTTATATTTCTTATCGCTTTTTACTCATTTTTTTAGTTTTTTTAATCGGTTTTCACCCGTTTTTTAGTTTTTTTTATGGGTTTTCACCTGTTTTTATCGGTTTTTACTCGTTTTTTAGTTTTTTTATCTTTTTTTTATCGATTTTACTTCTTTTTTAATCAGTTTTTACTCGTTTTTATTTTTTTATCGGTTTTTACTCGTTTTTTTAGTTCTCTTTATCAGTTTTCACCTGTTTTTATCGGTTTTTACTCGTTTTTTTAGTTCTCTTTATCAGTTTTCACCTGTTTTTATCGGTTTTTACTCGTTTTTAGTTTTTTGTACGTTTAGGATCTTCCTCAGGCAATGGTCAACTGCGGTGGAAGCTCGCAGCTGGCCAAAATGGTGGAAAACTGGAAATTGGCACTTCGAAGTATTTGAGGTCTGCAAGTGTGCAGTACCAATCTCGGAATGGGTCTTTACTTTTTGGAGTCTTTGTTTACTATAACAGGTTTATAGTTTGTTGTTAGATCCATGAGTGTATATGTATCTAAGTTATTTTGAGACTCAGTTTATTTTATGTGAAAACTGAGTCAAGTTTCATATTTTTATGTTTGGAATTGTTTGGTAATATTTCCCTTGTGTTGCGCTTGTTAGCTTGATATAAACCCAAAAGATGTAATTTTTCCCTACCTGTGATTTCTTGAACATGACTGAAGTGTAGTGGTTTGTGTTATTTTGTTGAATCTGGTTTGCTATGTCATGTTCTGTGATTGTTTTGCTTGTTGAAGTTCTAAATATGACATACTGTCATGATGTCATGACAGCTTGTCATACATTATCACCTGTTACTGTCTCAAGCATTTTTCATGACATATTACTGTGATGTCATGGAAAATTTCTGGTGATGACCACTCTGGTCTAAGTCTGGGTTCCAGACAAGTACTCTGGTCCGGTGTGTGTTTGTATCGCCAAGATGGCGCCCGTTTTGCTCCACCTGCTTAATAAACCAGGACTGTGTTTTATGGACTTGTATGCGTGAGTTGTCTCGATTTTTAGTATTTAATTTCGGCTTTTGTGATTTCCGGCACTATAAGCGGTTCGTCCGCGGCCATTTCGAGTTGTTTTCCCGTCCACACGTGCGCCGAGGCCCGGGCACGTCGACACAACGGTTGCCGACATCCGTTGCCATTGGCGACCAGAGAACGAGCCATAGACGCCCGAGAATCGATGTCATTCCACATCGCGCGTCGCAGAAACGTAGTACGATAATCCAGGATTATCGCACCAACCGGGACCAACGTGGTCGCCGAGCCGAAGTGGAGTTGTGCCATTGCCGCCAAGTTCATCGAGATTTCCGAGACGCGAGAAGCAGTGAAGTCCGACATCTTGGAAACCTGGGTTGCGGTTTGAATGCGGTTTTTCTCATGTTTCGAGAAAACCGCTTAGAGGAAAAATCTGAATTTAAGGTCGGATACTAAGTGAAGCATCCTGAACACGATCAGCTATTCGGCGGAACCGAATTCTGACGATTTCGAGCCGACTTTTTAATCGACGGGAATCGCGTTACTTTTTGGCCGCATTCGGGCCCCGGCTCCCGCCGGACCGAAATCAATTTCGCGTCGAAATTCAAAGTAGCTGATTTGCGGTTTTTCTACCATTTTGGCCAGCTGCGAAGCTTCCACCGCAGTTGACCATTGCCTGAGGAAGATCCTAACCCAACAATTATCGCACGGACCGGGAACCAACGTCGCCGCTTGCCCGAAGCCGAGCTGTGCCGACGCCGCCAAACCAATCGAGATTATCGAGACGCGTATCGCCGTGAAGTCCGACATCTTTGAAACCTGGATTTCGGTTTCAAAGCGGTATTTCTCAGATTCCGAGAAAACCGCTTGCAGGAAAAATCTGAATTTAAGGTCGGATACTATATTAAGCATCCTGAACACGATCCGCTATTCGGCGGAACCGAATTCGGCGAATTTCGAGCCGACTTTTCGATCGACGGGAATCGCAATACTTTTTGGCCGCATTCGGGCCCTCGGCTCCCGCCGGACGGGAATCGATTTCGCGTCGAAGTTCAGAAGTGTCAATTTCCAGTTTTTCACCATTTTGGCCAGCTGCAAGCTTCCACCGCAGTTGACCATTGCCTGAGGAAGATCCTAAACGTACAAAATCCACTAAGTCTCTCTACTCGGAGATGGAAATTTTTGTAAGTGTTAAACACTTGGTCTTTAGACTTTAGTGGAAAAATCCACGTATATCTTGTGCAATCATCAATGATGCAAAAGAGATATTGCGCACCATCTAAAGAAAGTGTTTTGCACGGGCCCCAAAGGTCCATGTGCAACAATTCAAGAGGCTTACTAGATAAGAGCCTGCTTTCAGACCGGAAACCAGCACGTGTAGACTTGGAAATTTCACAATTCTCGCAAATGTCATTTTTGGCTATTTTTCTCCCAAAATCAATACCTTTAACGTTTTTATCGTTAGCCAAATAATTTAGGCTTTTGGTGTACATGTGTGCATACCTATGATGCCACACATTTACACCTACACTATAATTCTTGGGTTTAGTCGCTACTTTGGTCAAGGTGCTATCATCATGCAAAATACTTAAATTACTTGAATTACTAGAACCCTGCTATCTGCAGTTTTGCAAATCACCGGACCAATAACTTCGTACAAGCCATCTTCTAGCTTGCCTAGTAGCGAACAAACTTTCGAATTATTTACATAAATACGCATAACATTGTTAAAAATATCAATATGACACTTTGCACTATCTATCTTCCCGATGGAGATCAAATTTCGACGAAAACCTTTAACATAATACACGTTTTTCAACTCAATGTCACTCACTCACCATTCACTACCACTGAAAGCTCTACAGGACCACGACCTGTGATACTAGAAGCTCCTTCGCCCAATTCGAGACGCAAGGGCTTCAAATCCTCAAATTTGCAGAACATGTCGCGGTTCCAGCACACATGATGTGATGCACATGAGTCCAGGTACCACTGGCTGTCCTGTGACTCCACTTTGACGCTACAAACACGCGGTGCATCCAGAACTTGTGGTGTGTCAACCATCCTGGCGAACCATGCTTGCTTCGAGAGTTGGCTTTCCGGCGGTGCTTGAGTTGGTCGTCGTCCTCTTCGGTTTCCTCGACCACGTCCCCTGCCTCGACCACGGGACTGTTGGCCACCTCTTGGAGCTTTGGGTGTGGTGCACTCCCGTGCATAGTGGCCTGTTCCGTCACAGTTGAAGTATGGTTTGGAGCCACTGCTCTGACTGGATGGATCCTGCTGACTGGATGGCGACGTGCTCTTCTGCTTCGAACTCGATTGGTTCATGAAATAGGCCACGGTCGACTCCATAGCTTTCTCGGATTCGGCAGTCAGTCTGCGACGATTAGCCTCTGCAAGTAATGCCTTGGATACATTGGAAAAAGTAAAATTCGTCTTTGTCCATTGATAAATGGCCTGGACCTGATGGTCGTACTCTTTTCCGATACGATTGATTAAGGGGTACGCCTTATTTCGGTCCGCTGGCTTTAAATCATCTGCTGCACCAGCCAAGTCGTCTGCTGCTTTTTCCACCCTGGCTATAAACGAATCAACTTCTTCATTTTCCTTCCTTCGGATCAGATAGAAGTTTTCGATGAGCACGGCTTCTCGTGCCAAAGAACTCAGTTCAAATAGCGCTTTTAAATGGTCCCAGACCTCTTTGGTGGTGGCAAACTTCATAGCTGCTGGCTGCAGCCTTGGCACAATGCACTGAAGAATTATAGCACGAGACTTGGCCTTGCTACGTGTGAAGCGGTCCTTGGCATCTTGCGAGGCAGCTGCATCAGGCTCGATTTGCTTTCAGGTTGCATAAGACCACAACCCATTCTCTTCAAGTAAAAGCTGGACATCGATTGCCCACTGGATATAATTGACTTTATCCAGTTTAGTCACACCTGCGGTGGCTGACTTAGTAATATCCTTGTCGGGCATGGTGCAAGAAAACCTGAAATAACAAACAAAACGGCAGTATCGGTGCAAAAATTAGAAATTTTGATTTTTGTACCTTCGATTGCCCAAATTCGATAATTGGGCAATTTTGACACTTAGGCCTAAGCCCTAACCACCCTCTGCTACCAGATCTTGACTTCCTGGAACGGGCTAGGTCTGGGTTTGACGCAGTGGAAGCGAAACGTCGAAATTCCCGGTCCAAACCATCAAAATTGCGTTTTTGGAAATTTTGGATTTTCGATGGAAAACCCCGATCTGGCGTGCCGCACCAAGTGGCCCGAATGCCGCCGGATTTAGCCGCGATTCCCGGCGAAAATAAAGTCGGCTCCAAAAAACGATTTTTCGGTCCCGGCGAATAGCTGACCATGTAGAGGGTCCTGAACTCTATACCTGACATTAATTGCACAGGTATAACCCTATTAGTTGGCCCGGGGCACTCAAATTTGCAATTATAGTGCTTTGGATCCAAATTGCAGCTTGGTCCCTCACTGCTTGCAGAATGCACTTGTCTTCGGTGTTTCTGCTGTGTTTGGTGCGTGTTGTGGCCGCAAACTTTGTTGCTTATAGTGCCAGCTCATATCAGTTCAAATTTCGAGGCAACTCACAAAATATCGGCATCCAAAAGGTTGAAAATCAACAGAGTCCATTTATTAGCATCCATCTTGGATCACAGGTATACAGGAAGTGAAGTAATGATAGGCTCGGGCTTAGAAGCAATCAAGCAAGCTATTAATAGCATTTGCAGCCTTGATTGATTGCTTGTCATAAAATATAATTAAGCAAGCAGTAACTGGATAGGAATTGCACTCAGATTAATATCAAGACAGAGAATGACAATTCCTTTTGTGAAAAATTAATAAATACATTTCCAATGATTCAAAACATTTTCCGAACATTAAATAAATATTATTTCACAACTTTGTGCACTCAATGCAAAATAACTAATCATACAAACAACTGAACATGATTTTTGAGCGCACACATAAACAATTAGAATTACAACAGGGGGAAATGCAATAAATAAAATATAAAACACATGTGTCTTAATGTTTTACAATTTCCAACACTAAGACACGACAACATACACACTAAATGACCCTTGTGCAAAGTATGCGTACTAGAAGAGTACAAGTAATTAAAAACACAAATTCCACTATACTTTGCACGACATATTGGCTGGGGATTGTGCACATTGCCAATGCATCTTGCATTTATCCAACACATGGCAGAGAATCAGTTCCATTTACACATATTGACACAACCGAGTATAGAATGGTCAATAACTGTCTGTCCCACTAAGATCACTCACCGATGTGTCATTATATGCGCTTAGGATGAAATGTATATTCGCGATACATAGGCTTCCGTGACATAAATGCCACGACTACTACGGTCTTTACGGTTTTGCACCAGCCGGCTCGTAGCAACAAAGCTTTTTGTACCACATAAATGCAAGTAACTGTTAGCAACATATAAATATATGTTTAAGTAACTTTAGGGGCACCTGAGATGAGCTCTACACAGGCTTATATAGTGGACATTCCCCAGGAGGTCGGACTGCGTCCAATGGGACAGCAGTACAACCCATGGGAGCGTCCACTATGGGGAGAAATGGGTCACAGGTGTGATCAATTTCCCAGACATACATAAAGGAGAGCAATTATCGTGGTCAACTGACCGCAGCAAATTCCTATCACAAGATAACTTCCCACGTTAGAATAATAATATAGGATATTATTATTCACCATAATTCATAAAATAAACACACTTATGAAATATTTACTGATCAAATATAATAAAGCTAAGCATGAAACCAGAGATAGGCAACATAAATAGAGATTATTTGAATGTGGCGCGACTTAACGGTCAGCGCCACCTAGTGATAAAATAGTAAGGTGATTTCCGGAATTCGACCGTCACAACAAGAAGTTACAATTCGTCAGAGAACATTACAAAAATAATTTATTTGATTTAAAATATATCTATACTAAAAGGAATTTAGCGGATATGTTAACTAAGCGGGTAAACAGAGAGAAGATTGTAGAGTTGTGTAAATACTTAAATGTTTATTGTTGATTGTTTATTTTATTTGAGGGAATAAATCCAAACGGGGGAATTTGTTGTGATATTCTGTGTTTGTTTGAATTTATTCTATATTGTATAAATACTTCATTATAGTTATTATGTTTAATTTATATATGTGTCCAGTAAGTCACTGTTCAATCATGTTTTATGTAAAATATGTAAGTTGGCTATTCAAAGCCTCTGTAGTTTTTTTAAGAGTTATTTTTAGACTTAATAAAAGATTACTCACTTGCGGTTTTGCTAGTGTGATGTGAACTCTGCCTCATTTTTATGTCTCCAAAATACATGAAATTCCAGCAACAAATAACACCTTCTTCGTGGAAAGTGTAGAGAACCAGGTTTGGAAAATAGTATGAAATCACATGAGACATCACTCCAAATCTCAAGGTCCTCATCTTGGACCAGTGTACAAATAATGAAAACAAACTTTAGTGAGGTTGACAGCCATGTAGGATGATAAAGCAGACCAACTAGTGTTTTATAAAACAACACAAGAAGCATTTATTGCTTTAAGAACAAAAGTAAAAACCATATAAGCTAGAAACTCAGTTTGCTGCCTGAAGCCATCTTTGAAGGTAAACATGAAGAGAATAAGTGATCGACAGACAGCATCACAGCTCCATCTAGTGGCAGAACCAGCTGTCACTAAGCAGACGACATAATACCTTATGTCGTAGCAACACATGAATACAAGTACAGTGTCAAATATGAAATACAGAATAAGTACAACTATACAAAACTAACCACTTGCTATACAGAGAAGCTAACTATTATACAAAATATAAATAACCTAATAATAAACTGCATAAACAATACAAGTGAATGAAATGAAACAATAATAAAGACAGTCACGTACACTACATGCAAGTATAAATAAATAATAACAAACACTCGATGTTGATTTTCGACCTAAAAACCAACAAACGCTCCCTCAGAAAGAACATCGAGACTTAATAAGCAAAAACACTTAAACGGTAAAGCAAAACTAAACATTTCGATACTCGACAAAAATGTATTCACACAAAGCTCGGATTCTGTCGCCAGGAAGCCACTTGGTAAAAATATCCGCAGTATTATGGCTCGTCGGGATCTTCTCTATTACAAAGTAACCTTTGATAAACCAATCTCGAGCCATGCAATACTTAATACGCATATGCTTGGTCTTTGTGTTTTCCAAGTCATTCCGCATGAATTGGATAGATGACATCGAATCTGAAAACACAGTAGGAACATTAACGTAACCAAGCAAATCATAGTACTCAAATAAACTTGACATCCAGTATATTTCTTTGACAGCATGCACCAAAGCGATATACTCGGACTCCATGGTGCTTCCGGCGACACTTCCTTGCTTTTTGCAACCCCATGACAAGGGTGCTCCTCCTAAATAAAGGATATGGCCACCAAAACTTTTACAAGAATCTAGGTCCGTGGCCCAGGAAGCATCAACATGTAAAAACAAAGACTCATTAATACAATTAGACAAATTAATTACCAGATGTTCAGTGTTAACAACGTATTGCAACACTTGTTTAAGACATTTGACATGAACCTGTGAATGTAATACATTAAATTGAGACAGATAGGTAACAGCATACAAGATATCAGGACGACTCCTTGATGCCAAAAACATCAAGCTGCCTATTAGCGACCTGTAAAGAAAATCTTCAATCCCTTCGCCAACTTTACATTTACACAGAGTAGTACCAACAGTAACTGGCACTTTAACAACCTCGTTTTTACACAAATTAAAGGCATCGGCAAGCTTACGAATAAATCCGATTTGATGCATGATGATACCATGCTTAGATCTAACAAAATTGACACCTAATAATTTAGTTACAAGACCTAAATCTACCAGATTGAAATATTGGGCCAGACTCTTAACGATGGTCTTCTTGGGATCATGACTCGACGTAAATAGGACCATATCGTCCACATAAACCAATAACAATGCGTTGAGACCCTGATGATAAACACAGTTGAAACCAAATATTTTTGTAAAACCAATGTCCAACAACGCTGAATCCAAAGTCTGGAACTTTTAAAATTTAGTGTAATGACATTATGGATATACTTCTATAGAAGTATATCCATAATGTCATTACACTAAATTTTAAATCTTAATTAGGATATGCATTAAAAATAGATGTTTTTAAAGTCTGGAACCAAAGCCGACCGCTTGGGTGTAAGCCATAAAGGGCTTTCTTCAACAACCAGACACTATTCTTCTTAGAACATGAAATTCCTTTTGGTATGTTCATATGGATCCTTTTATCGAGTTCACCGTAGAGATAGGCACACTTAACATCCAAGTGTGCGTCGACCCAACCTCTCAAAATTTCCAAAATGCAAAAGAAAAATCTGATAGCGTATAATTTACCACAGGTAAATAGACTTCTTCAAAATCAACACCCGGTCGCTGTCTGAAACCTTGTGCAACAAGTCGAGCCCTATAACACACGATTTCACCCTCGGCATTCTTCTTAAGACTGAAGACCCATCGGCTGCCTATAACTAACTCAGAGCTTGGTTTCTTCACTTCTTCGTATACTGCACGTTCTTGTAACGTGCCCAGCTCTTCATTAATCGCTTCTAGCCATAATTCCTTTTGTGGTGATGAGATAGCTTCTTCATATTTCTTAGGCTCCTTTACTTTGCCGCAATAAGCTCGGATCCTTTTCTTGGTCACATAATGTGCCTCTCCATCAACATTAGTAGTAAAATCAGCTGCTATTTCTGGAGTTTCATCTTCATCTGAATCTGACCCGGCTCTTATAGTTTCAGTAGGCAGCGGTATCGTCGAAAAATTAAAGAATGACTTAGAATAAATAATTGGGAACTTCTGCAATGTGCAATAAAGTTGAACTTTAGGTCCACTCTTTAACTTGGTCCCATCAGGTGAATAATAGTAGACATCGCTATATCCCGCTGATGCGCCTCCAACTCTTTCAACTTCTTCGCACTCCCATCCTTTGTATATGTCCGTAATTCCCCTCTTGGTATGAACAGGTTCTCTCATAATTCTTCGGGTTTTAATTTCCTGTCTCTTCGGCTCAGGTACAATAGGAGTTTTCTTGGAAATTCTACTCGATGACAATGGAGTTCCAAAATGTTCTTCTTCTAGGTTTTGGAAGTTCATCTGTTGTCTGGTCCTGAATTTTCTCTTCACTCGATGATCCATCATCCAAATAAGTATTTTCAGATGCTGATTCATGATCATCCTAGCTTTTAGACATAATTTGAGTCCAAAATTTGTTCTCTTTAATCAAAACGTGCTTGGATTCGATCACCTCGTCCGTTCCAGGATTCCACACCCGATATCTGTTGCGGAATATGTTTGGCCAGGACCCGCGAGCACTGTAATGGTGAAGAAATTGGTGGAAATCAAATTCTTGCAATTTTTGAAAATTTTGATTTTGGATGGAAAATCCGAGATCGCTCGGCGGGACTCGGTGGCCTGGCTGCGGCCAAAAGTATACGTGATTCTCGTTGACCCAAAAGTCGGCCCTAAATATGCATCTGAGCGCTCCGGCGATAGGCTGGCTGTGTTCCTCGTACCTTGCTTGGTACCTGGCAGTAATTTCAGAATTTCGACTCGACTGGTACGCACTGGACATCAAAATACCGCAATAAGGTGAAAACCAAAAGTGCACCGAACGGTGCTTTGCTGCGGTACGATGTAGGGAATTCTCGCTGAATTCCAGCCGCATGTGGGACGAGCGGCTTCTGGCTGACGTACGTGAACTTCGATTCGCACACTACGTCTCGGAACCGGCGACGTGACTTTGCGTACTTCTTTGGCCGCGTAAAAGCTCTCGGCGGCCGCAGACAAACTGCTTATATGCCGCAAGTGAATTAATGCATGTAATTTCGAGAAAACTCACTCTTAAATGGTCCAAACATGTAAAACAACTTGTTTATTGGCAGGAGCACTATTGGCATACTGTAACCCAAAATGTCCAATGTGTAAGTCATGAGCACCTAGAGAGGTCGAGTTGACCAAAAGTTGCTCATAAGTATTTTTTTAATTTAAGTTAAGATCACCTTTTAGTGTTTGCACAGGTTATAAACAAGTCATTATAATTTGTGCAACTAAATTAGGCTGTACCTATTGTAACAGGTAGTCCTTGGGACATGTGATATGTTGTTGTAATTATTTTCATTTATTTCACAGCCTAAGGTAATCATTTATTACTGTTTGTTTACCTTAAGGTGATCAAAGTTGGAAATTGTATGATTTTATTGGTTTCCAGGGTGTCTGTGATCAATCTAGATGTACACAGTCATCCTGAGTCTTATTTTATGTAATAAGATCACAAACTATGACCAGTTTGTGATCTCTAGTCTTGTGAGCTATTTTTAGCCCACATGTCATAGTCTGGCTCCAGTCTGAGCACTTAGCTATGACATCTGGGTTCCAAGCAGTATGTTTGTGTTTCCTGTCCAAGATGGCTGCAAATAAAGTGCTTCATCTCTTGGTGTAGATTGTAGGACCTTTTAACCATATGTGTGAGTTTATTTCACTTTAAAAATACACAATACCAAGTGGTATCATAAGCAACAAGCAGTTGCAGCAGCCAAAGCAATTATTTCCACTCCATGCGGTCTATCAAGTGTTAAGGACAGACCAGTTGACTGAAAATTCTCAAATTAAGGTCAGGGACCAAGTAAAGGACGCTGAATAAGATAGGCTATTCAGCGGAATCCTCAGAGCAATATTTCGTGCCGACTTTTCGGAGTGCGGGAATCGCGTCAACTTTTGGCCGCAGCCGGGCTACCGACTCCCGCCGGACGAATTCGGATTTCCCATCGAAAATCCAAAATTGGGAAAAGTGCATTTTTCAACTTTTTGGAGTTTTGCCTTTGGTCCATTCCACTGCGCGGACCATTTTAGGCCTTTGCCATCATAAGACCTCAAGAAGCACTTCACAGGCGCCATCTTGGCTAAACCTGGGCAGGAAGGAGAAGGCCCGGGACAAAATGTAGTCTCGGGCTGAATAAAAGCATTAAATCATTTCTAAAAATAGCCACCCATCACCTAGGTGATGGAAATGCTTTGTAAAATAGAGAACTGATGTCATACATCTAGATCACTTGACATGCAGTTCTCTAAAAGGAGAAATGACAAACAAATAGACCAAATTGGTGCAGAAAATACATGAAATCAATAACTACCAATTTGGTGAACTGGCCAAGATCATTAACTAAATTAATAATACCAAAATAACTGTTAATGATCAATAATTGCCAAAATGAATTTACAGACAATATTTTAAATGCCTAATTGGCAATTATTATAACACGGGGCCTTTGTTATTAAATAAAACTATTCAGAGCTGTGTTATGACAACCTTTGACATAAACACAGCCATAATTGGACTGAAATCACATGTTGGATTTAGTAAATACCTACAATATCCACGTGTTCGGATTGCACATCCGACTAAAATTCCTCTCCAGGCGCGTGGATCCAACTTGTCCCGTCCTGGTTTGGTGTAATGCACATAGCACACAGATCCGATAGCTCGCAAATGCAACTTCCTGTCTCGCCAAAGAACATAAGGTATTTGGTGCTTGATCCATGAATGCGGAAAACGGTTCTTGAGATAAATGAGAGTCACGGCTAACTCCGCCCACAAACAACTAGGTAGCTTGGTTTCCTCCAAAACAGTCCTAATTCCAACCAAAATGGTCCTGTTCAGACGTTCCGCAGTTCCATTCATCTGAGGGCTGTATGGATTGGTCCGCTGGATCTCTATTCCAAGTTCTTCAAGATGTCTCTCAAATTGCTTTGACACAAATTCCCCTCTTTGATCGCTCCTGATCACTTTGATTTGGAATCCAGATGCCCTTTCCATTCGAGGGATAAATGATTTAAAAATGTCAAAAACTTGATCTTTCTTCTTCATAGGATAAACCCATGCGTATCTTGAATAATCATCCACAATGGTTAACATGTATTTGGCGCTTCCGAATGATTCAACTCGGCTCGGTCCCCAAACATCAGTGTGTAACAATTCCAAGGGATCCGATGCAATGCAAATTCCGTCTGATTTGTAGCTTTCACGTGTTGACTTTCCAACATTACACGCGTCACAATCAAAATTTCGAATCTGGTCCGCTATTTCAAATCCACTGACATTTTGATCCTTGAAAAGAAAATTAAAATATTTAGTGTTCTGATGAGCAAATCTTTTGTGCCAAATTTCGGTCGATAATATATTTGATTTTTCACTACTTTTACCATTTTCAGACTTATTCGAGTTGCCTTTGTTCACAATTTCATCCAATACATCATTTGCCTCATGATCCAACTTTACCAAATTAATACAATTTGCACTTGACTGGTTTGTGCTGTTATTTTGTTTAACTTTTCCAACTAAACGATACAATCCATCATCTAATTTAGCAAGCAATAAACCATTGTTAACATCTTGATCATAAACAGTCAATAATCCATCATTAATGTGCAATTGTTGTTTGGCTCGGTCAATTTTAGCAACTGAAATTAAATTTTTACCAAAATTAGGAGCATAATACACATCATTCAAAGTTATTCATTATTTATACAATCATTCACAGGTGTCAAAAATCACTTTACCAATACCTGTTACTTGTGAAGTTCCCTCACCCATTTCAAGATTAGTAGGCTGAATTTCTTTCAGCTCATAAAACATATTCTTATCATTACAAATGTGGTCAGAACATGCTGAATCCAAATACCAATTCGAGTCCTTAACAATTTGACTACTTAAACCCTTTGGTTTGACATAAAATGCGACATTTCTACTCTTAGAATCATTTGACGCTCCTCAACCTCGAGTTGCGCCACCTCTGCCATTCCCACGTGCCTTACCACCTCTCTTAACATGAGCATTTTTACATTTATTAGCATAATGACCCTGTTCTTGGCAATTAAAATACGTAATATTAGACAGTGATGATCCCGATGCTTCAGAATTTTCCGGTTGTACTTCTTGCTTCTTATTTGGTTTAAATTTGGAATTTCTGCCCTTTCCGCTACTTAATCTCGATGCTAAAAATGCTTTTAGATCTGATAACATGCTCATGTCACTATTGAACTCTGGATCAGCAAATCTTCGGTTGTATTCCGCTTGTAAAGTTGCTCCAACTGCTTCAAACTTAAAAGCGTTGTCATCCAGACCATAAAGTTGTTGTTTAATGGCTTCCCATGTTCCATCAAGCCAATTGATAAGTTTTTTCTTCATCAGATATGGTCAATCCGGCTTCTTTACACTCTTCTGCGGCTCGTTCAACTCTGACTATGAAGCAAGCCATGTCTTCTTTCAATTTATAACGTATCATTATGAACTCTGCTCGCAATTGGGCCCGTCTAGCTCTGGATTTCGGTTGGAATACAGCTCGTAATTTCTCAAGAACATCTTTACATGTCTTTCCTTGGATAGCGACAGGCTTGTACGGCTGTGAAATGCTCCTGCAGACCATAGCTCTAGCTGCTGATGATCTCTCTTTCCATTTGAGAATTTCTTTAGCATATCCAGTTGTTCCCAGTTGTTTCCAGTTGAAGCTGGTTCCGTGTCTGTCCCGTCTGCAAATCCCCAAAGACCGTGTTGCTCCAACATCAGCTGCACATCCATCATCCAGATCTTCCAGTTGGACCTGTCCAATTTGTCAACCTTATCATCTGCTTTGTAGGTTTTAGACATGTTGAATTTTATCTGAAAAATGAAATTTGTGGCAGTAAATTGCTCAAAATTCAAATTTTTGAGGGTTTTTACCTTTTTTGGCCTGTTTTCAGATCCTCGGGCAATTGGTATCGCTTCCCCTCTTAACTCAGTTGAATAATAAGTTGTCTTAACTACAAAATCATCAAAAAATTTGGCAATATCAATTTCTTCAGAATTAATTTCAAACTCACAATTTTTGGCCCATTTATAAATTCATGGACACTTTAAATGTTTCCAATACACTCCCCTCACCTCTGCTACCACTTGTAGAGAACCAGGTTTGGAAAATAGTATGAAATCACATGAGACATCACTCCAAATCTCAAGGACCTCATCTTGGACCAGTGTACAAATAATGAAAACAAACTTCAGTGAGGTTGACAGCCATGCAGGATGATAAAGCAGACCAACTAGTGTTTTATAAAACAACACAAGAAGCATTTATTGCTTTAAGAACAAAAGTAAAAGCCATATAAGCTAGGAACTAAGTTTGCTGCCTGAAGCCATCTTTGAAGGTAAACATGAAGAGAGTAAGTGATCGACAGACAGCATCACAGCTCCATCTAGTGGCAGAACCAGCTGTCACTAAGCAGACGACATAATACCTTATGTCGTAGCAATACATGAATACAAGTACAGAGTCAAATATGAAATACAGAATAAGTACAACTATACAAAACTAAGCACTTGCTATACAGAGAAGCTAACTATTATACAAAATATAAATAACCTAATAATAAACTGCATAAACAATACAAGTGACTGAAATGAAACAATAATAAAGACAGTCACGTACACTACATGCAAGCATAAATAAATAATAACAAACACTCGATGTTGATTTTCGACCTAAAAACCAACAGAAAGAGCTCACCATTTCATAATCGTCCGTCCCTTCTTTCATCTGAATGAAGATCCGGACTATTCTCCACAAGAACAGGAAGTTGACCATTACCTCCCCGCTATTCGAGAACTGGCTCACCAAATTTCTGTCGGGAGACAAGAAGGAAAAGGAGACGAAACGACTCTACAACAGGCCGTGCTTGTGATGAGCATGATTCTTCATCCGAGGAATCAGCGACCCCAACACGAGTCAGAAGCTATTTGGTCAACGCTTTGTTAGTATATGGTAAATTGAAATATTTAGGTCTGCAAGTGTGCAGAACCAATTTCAGATTAGGTCTTTTATCATTAAAGGTTTTGCCACTATAAAAGATTTATAGTTTATTGTTTGGCCCATGTGTACTTATGTGTTTGTGTACAAATTGTTGGACTCTGTTTGTTTTATGTAAAAGCAGAGTCATGCTTCATATTTTGTTATTTGGAAAATTGTCTGAGAATTTTTCCCTTTTTATTGCGCCTGTTTATTTGAAATAAGTACACAGAAATGTATCTTACTTACCTGTGATCATTGAGCATGACTGCAATGTAGTGGATAACTTTGGTTTAGTGGATCTAGCTTGTTATGTCAAGTTCTGTGATTTAATTGCTTGTTTAAGTATTTAATATGACACACTGTCATGATGTCATGACAGCTGGTCATACTTTATCATGTTTTACTGTCTTTGGTATTTTTCATGACATACTGTTATGATGTCATGGAAAATTTATTTTGATGAAGTCACTTGTCTTTGGTCTGGGTTCCAGACAGGTACTCTGGTTCCCGTGTCTGTACCGCCAAGATGGCGCTTGAATTGTTCTATCTGCTCAATAAAACCAGGAATTGCTTTTATGGACTTTATGCGTGAGTTTGCTTGATTTGTATTATTAATTTGGCTTCTTTTTGTTATTGTCGGCACTATAAGCGGTTCGTCCGCGGCCATACCGAGTTGTTTACCCGCTATATACGTGCGCCGAGGCCCGGGCACGTCGACGCAACGTTCGCCGACATTCGTCACCATAGGCAACCGATGCACGAGGCCAAGACACGCCGAAATAAGAGTTTTCTGCGTGTTGCGCATTTTCGAAACGTTGTGCGATAATCGAGGATTATCGCACGGACCGGGAACTAACGTCGCCGCCTGCCCGAAGCCAAGCTGTGCCGACGCCGCTAAACTAATCGAGACTATCGAGACGCGTATCGCCGAGAAGTCCAACATCTTTGAAACCTGGATTTCGGTCTCAAAGCGGTATTTCTCAGATTCCGAGAAAACCGCTTGCAGGAAAAATCTGAATTTAAGGTCGGACACTAATCAAAGCATCCTGAACACGATCCGCTATTCGGCGGAACCGAATTCGGCGGATTTCGAGCCGACTTTTCGATCGACGGGAATCGCGTTACTTTTTGGCCGCATTCGGGCCCTCGGCTCCCGCCGGACCGGAATCGATTTCGCGTCGAGTTCAGAAGTGCCAATTTCCAGTTTTTCACCATTTTGGCCAGCTGCGAGCTT
>JH431976.1:372436-382490 GCA_000239455.1 Strigamia maritima | reverse complement strand
TGGTACTTTTTTTCTTTTGTGTAACACTGTTTATAACCGTAAAAAAAATTATAATTATAAGGGAGAAGTACCTGCGGCAAACTCTGTAGTATCTGTTCTAGCAAAAATTAAAAAACATGATCAATTGCTTTAAAAATATTTTTAAAAACATATAAAAGCTAATGTTAGCCCAATGATGGGTTTTCTTTGCTCCAGTAGTGAAACCCAATGAAAAACGGGTGGACAAAGTTTCCTTATTTAGGTAGGTAACTTTGGCCCACCAATTTTTTTTTAAAAAAAGTGGACATAAATTAAATTTAATTTTTTTCAATAACACCATTGTATTCTACGGGTCAAGTTGCCTCCAACATGTTATTCTCAGCCTGTAAAGTGAAACGCTCAAAGTTTTATTTATAAAATAAGAGCGAAGATGGGCCAAAGTATCCCGTTCTACGGTACGTTTTAACTACGTTTTAGCTTCTATCACATGACTTGAAGCAGTCATGTGACTTCTAAAACAAATGGCGCTTGAAATTCTACAACAGTAGAGTTAGACGCAGCGCAGACAAGTGCGCAATTGTAAGACAACTTGTGTCTCGTGAAACGCTGCGTTTATTAAAACGCGCGTACACGTGCGTTTCTTAGCTTAAACTTAAACGTTTCCGGAAATGACGACACATTTTAGAAAACAAAACGAGTGAAACATGAAAATGTTTTAGTTTCCAATAAAAGTACCATCAGCAAGTTAAAATGTCGCCGTAACGTAGTTTGAGTATAGGGAAATCTTTGCAGTGGTAAAGCCAACTGTCGGTAAGTCAACAACGAATCTTTCGACGAAGATGCTTCTTATTCGATCTATCGGCAAAGTCTATTGCAAACCTAACATTTGGTTTTAAAATGACTTAAAAGTGCAAAATGGAGCTTAGCTTTCCCATAAACATCGCCATGCAGTCTAAAGGGTTTTAAAAATGAAAATTCTTCTTTTATTACGGCCTTACAAAAAGCATTCTGCAAAATCTTCATCGGAAGCAATCACACTTTTCAGTTTTTTTCTTTTCTTCCTATTTTTTTTTTTTTGTTACAAAATGGGAATTGTATTCCACAAACTGCTGTATTCTGATTGATATTCATTGCCAGTTCTTTACAAACCTGAAAGCCACTTTGCTCGCTTGTTACCTTTTTGAAGGAATAGTTTTCCATTTCTCTTTTTTCTTAAAGAGGACAATAGAGTATTGAAAAGGCTGAAATATCTGGTCCAAGATTGTAATAATTGCACAAAATTTACGATTCATTGCAAGTAAATGGACACTGTATAGCAATTACTGAAAATGGGAAATGGAAGCGAAACCCCAGCGAGTAATTTGTATCGGAGAGAGCAAATAATTTGGCAGCTTGATTAGTGCAGCTCATTAACCACAGGGCTTGAATTGTGAATTTTAATATTTATTTTATGATATGTTAATCAATAAAGAACAGCAAGTGGAGGGATAAAAAAAACATGTCAAATGGAAATTGTTTAGAACTATTTGTCTCTGGAGACTTCCTCAGCAGGTTTGTCACTTTTATGATCTGTCAGAAGTTAATTAGGAAAGAAAAGGTGCAATAAATCAGTTTCTTATAAACCCAGCAGGGGCCTGCTGTTGAAATGAGAAACCTTACACAGATCTGACAACTGATCAGAAATCAGATAAACTAGGTATGAAAGCTAATCATAATGTCAGACATTGCAGTCATATTCTCTCATCAGAGTTTTTTTTGTTATAATTGGTCTTAGCATTGTTGTTGTTGTTTACAATCTCTTGTAATGGTTTTTTAGTATTGTTATTTCAATGATGGAGTTTTTGGAGTATCAGTATTCGACTTTGGTATAGTCGTCGTCCGATAGAGAACATAATTATTGTGTTTTTTTATATTGTTGTCATTTAATATACAAAAAATTATAACAGTATATCCCAAGTAACACCAAATGTTGCTGCAACATTGCTGCAATGTTTGGAAATAACATTAGCAATGTTGCTGCATTGTTTCATTGAATGTTGCATCATTGTTCCAAATGACACTTCTTCTAACATTGCTGCACTGTTTTATTGACAACATTGAAAGAAGTGACATTTGGAACAATGATGTAACATTCAAAGAAACAGTGGAGCAACATTGAAAATGTTATTTCTAAAAAAAATCTAAGTTGTTTGTTGATCAATGTTTGTTGCCAACATTGCAGCAACATTTGAAGTAACATTTGACAAAAATCTAAATTAATTTTGTTGATCAAATGTTTGTTGCCAACATTGCAACTACATTTCAAGTAACACTGACATATATCAAAAATTCATGTTTGTTTCAATAGGTGCGTTCAAATTGATTTAGATAACTTAACTTAGTTGACTTAACTGCTAAGTTGACTTAAACTCATTACATGTGACGTTTTGGACGTCATAGTTATGGCAAATGACTCGCTTAAGGTAATTAATCTCACTTAAATTGCGTCCAATATTGCCTGAATAAAATTCTTAAGTGTGTAGTTGACTTAAAGTGGCAGGAAATGATGTATTTGACGTCATATATTCATCTGAAACCTCCTACTTTAGACATCTTAACTTAAGTTACCCAATTCGTATCTTAAGTTAAGATGTCTAAAGTAGGAGGTTTTAGATGAATATGACGTCAAATACATCATATCCTGTCACTTTAAGTCAACTACACACTTAAGAATTTTATTCAGGCAATATTGGACGCAATTTAAGTGAGATTAATTACCTTAAGCGAGTCATTTGCCTTAACTATGACGTCCAAAACGTCACATGTAATGAGTTTAAGTCAACTTAGCAGTTAAGTCAACTAAGTTAATTTATCTAAATCAAATTGAACGCACCTAATGTTTATTGTCAATAATAGCACAACACTACTTGCAGGTGACATCAAACTTGATACCGACATTGGAAAATCTCAACATTCATTTCACATTAGCAACGTTTTGCAAAATATCATAAACATTGCCAACATTTAGATGACATACGGAACATTCCAGCAACATTCGCGTGTTACTTGGGATGGTCTTGTATGTTTATTATGGTTTGATTTGCAACAACGAACAGGAACTATGTTTTGCGTAGCATGCATTCACGTAAGATGTGATTGTTCCGCGCAGATGGCGATGCGCAGTTAAATTTAAGCATCAAGATATCGGGCGGCAACTTTTAGGTAAAACTGGTGATTTCTTGTGTTTTATAATTTTTAATTCAATTTAAACTTAAAGTAGGGATGTACCGAATATTCGGCAGATATTCGGTATTCGGCCTATTCGGCCGAAAAACAGACATTCGGTATTCGGCCGAATATAAAAATTCAATATTCGGCTGGCCGACTATCGGTCCGAATATTGTTTCGTATCTTATATTAAATCCAATTGTTCTCTTTTGAAAAGAGAACAAACAGAGTACGGACGTATCCATTACGCCAACGAAAAAAGAGTCTTTTCTCATTGGCATAATGGATACGTCCGTACTCTGTACGTCAAAAAATTTAATATTTAAACAACCAAATTAATCATTTGGCTTTGCTAGGCTTTGAATAAATAAATTAATTAAGTAAATATTTTTATTTTTATTTTTATTTTTATTTTTTAATTTTTTTTGGCTTTTTTGCATTTTCTGAATAACCGGTAACTATTCAGTATATTCGGCCGAATATTCGGTATTCGGCCAATTTATTATTCGGTAAAACTTCGGTATTCGGTATTCGGCCATTTCATTATTCGGTGAAAATTCGGTATTCGGTATTCGGTGAATTTGCTATTCGGTGAAAATTCGGTTTTCGGTATTCGGTGAATTTACTATTCGGTACATCCCTAACTTAAAGTTAAAGATGGATTTGGCCTGTCGCCAACTTCATTTTTCAAAGTAATGAATGATACTAGTAAAATGACGTCTTTGTTTCTATGAGTAGATTAATATTAAATCAGTTGTTGAAAACGTTTGTTTGAAATGGAATTGTAACAATCGGAATGGACCAGATCCTCGAACTACATTTCTCTGCATGAAATTTTGATACGCGTCGAGACAAGAGAAAATAAAATTTTCTATATGAGCAAAACAAACAGAAATGAAGTTAAACAATGGGGCAACTATACCAGTGATGACTTATTTAGCCGTGTAGTCTTGGAGTTGAAATATTTGAACAGCCTGAAATTTTAAATGGCTTGAAAAGGAATGTTTTTGGCTCTGAAACAATTGCATGTTTTTTACGCACCATCAGAGCGGAGAAGGAATTTGTCGGTGTGATTTTGTGCTCAAACTAAATTTGTATGCACAAGTCCAAACTCGCTACAACAAACATGCATGAAGAGAAAACTCGCTGATATAACGAACTTTTTCAAAACCCTGATTTTGGTTGAAAAGCCTGAAAACTCTTTATTCTACAATGCAATATTGGGTAAGTTTTTGGTTGGGTTAGTATACTTTGTAGTTGACTTAAAGTGATGTATTATGTTATGATGTATTTGACGTCATGAGGCTTCGGATGAATATAATGTCATATCCTGCCATCAAGGACTACAATCTAATGGACAAGAAACTCAATGCTGTGGGGCGATTCTATGTCTGACCAACTTCCACAATCCTTTGCGCCATAAATTGGTACGCCACCTTATGGTGAAAACATGTAACATTAATAGTTTATTGACAGAACTAATTAATTGATAAACAGTAAATATATGCAAGTCCTTGTTATATGTTTGCAAATTGCAGCATAATTCTACTTTTACTGCTGATTTCACTTTAAAAATTAAAATCATAAAAAAACTTTAAAAAACTTTTAAAAAAATAAACAAACTTTGGTTTATGTTCAAGTATTTTTGTCTGGTTTCTCCATTCAAAATGTATTAAAAACTACACTTTTGAATCGTTAATGCAGACTTATCAGAAGATACCATATTATTGTGTTGTATACCAGTACAAAATATGGTTTTTAATTAATCAAACAAAATTAGTTTCATTATTTTTTAAATAATTTTTCATTCAAAAAAACATTGCCACACGTGAAAACCACGTATTGTTGCTTCGGAAGTAAAAAATAATACAAAAGACATTGTATTACATTTTAAACTATACCAGTACAACAATAACATATAAACAAACAAAATGATCATTTACTTGTATTTTTTCGAAGCTTTATATTCTTGTTTGGAACTGCACAAGTTTTGGATCGCTCGAGGCATGTTAGATAGGAAAAATGAAGATGGCTGCCACCTAAATGTGAAATCACACCCCTGACCAACGCGCTAAGGATTGTGGGAGTTGGTCAGACATAGAATCACCCCACAGCATTGAGTTTCTTGTCCATTAGATTGTAGTCCTTGCTGCCATGTTAAGTCAACTACAAAGTTAAGAACACACAATCGGTAGCCAAAAGCAGAAGTTTATTACAAGAGATTCTCTTTAGTGCATCAATGCACAGCTGATAGCGATGAAATAAATTCTTTGATACCGTTAAAGATCTGTGGGTCAAAACGATCAGTTTGTGTGTTTTAACCTGGCAAACGTGGGCGATATGCGTGACGTGTAGGGGTCGAAATTCCCCGTACTTTTTTCTTCCCCGAGGTATCGGGGAAAATTTTTAACCCCGGGATTCCCCGGGAAATTGTTTAATTTAAATACAAATTTTTATTTAATGATATTTATGTAAAAAATCAAAACATAAATACTTTATTTTGTTAAAATCCATCTTTAACTTTAAGTTTAAATTGAATTAAAAAATATAAAACACACAAGAAATCACCTGTTTTACCTATGTAGATTGAAAATATTGAAATAATAATATGCTTATTAGTTATTCCTTAAGATTTTGAAAATATGCTCTTAATATAACACAAGCTTTCAAAGTATTATCACTATATTGTGATTTAAGTTTGTTGCAAAAATAAAACCAGATGATGAGAATGCCCTTTCAGACTCTACACAAGTACTTGTTATCCCCATTAAATAATTAAACACTAAAATCAAGTTTATCCTTGTTGTCATTGTAAAACAGCCTATTCTATTCTAGAATGTACATATAGTACACTCACAAAAACACGTACGTTCACCAGTTCACCCATCTACACCCGCACATCTTGCATTTTATTTCCTGTTATAAGCGCATTTTATTGTCTTGACGGGGACGGAGACAGGGAGAGGAGCTCAGTTCACTACTCAATTAAGCCCCATTAATTAATGAAATGTTTAACCAATTTAAAAATATTTTTTACAATATAATTTTTAAAAATTTAAATCGGGTTAAAAAATGTATTCCCCGGGGGTTCGGGGAGTGTAATTTTATAGTTTTCCTCGGGGGTTTTCGTCCGGGATTCTCGCATTTCGACCCCTAGTGACGTGGGATATTTGAATTCTTCCATTGTTTTTGGGGCTGTGACTAAGTGGGAAATTTTTTTTTGGAATTTTTGATTAGTGGAAACGTGATCTCCTGGTCCCCCTCTGTACCTCTTATTTCTGTGTAACATGAATTCTGATACATCCTCTGTGTATACTGTATTTGTAGGTTAGCTACGATGCATTATGGGATTAAAGCAGACAAAAAATAAATTAGACAATGTGAATTTCAGTCATATAACAATGCATTATTGTTAAAGTCTGTTTCTTGATAAAAGCTTACGAAAAACTTACGTTGGCTATATAGTGACCTGCTCACCACTGTTGCAAATCCTGAAATAAATTTTGATTTAAGCAATAATGTTCCACTCCTAAAAGATAGAACTTTTGTAAATTGTTAAAACCATCATTTCAACAATTAACTTTTTTCCCCTAAACCTTGTGGTGGATCCAGCCAATGGGATATTGCCACAAGCTGGTGTAAACAGACTTCAGAAGAGTTTCTTTAGTATTATATACTGTTATATACTGTTATATACATTCTTTGAGCAAAGTACGGTTACAACGACTTTGAAATGGCCTCTATAGAAAGTAGTGTGCTGGGAGCAGGAGAACAACATTATTCTCATATACATTCAACATTGATTTTTTTTTGAAGTATGGGATCATGGGATCATTACTACATACATTTCTCCCAGGAAACCGTTAAGCTATTAACGGAACAAGGAGTAAGTCATTTAAACAGAATATATTAATGGCCATGTGGCATCTAAAGATCAAGCTTTAAAAGAAGTATTGTTATAGTCACTAGGCCTATAATAGAGTTGCAATTGTAAATGGTAGTCTGTTGATATTTTCTACTGAATAATTTAATAGTCAGTTGAAAATGAAAAATTTAAAAAGGAATAGTCAAAAGCCGGCTTTATTTTTTTATTTATTTTTTTTTTAAAAGTTTTTGTTATGTTAGTACATGCAAGAACATAGTTGAATAATGCAAGGCACTAAACCTAGGTTTAGTACCTTGGGGAGTAAAATCTTGGATTTAGTACTTTGCATGAATGAAATGTCAGTCTATAGGTTGAATAACTTGGAAAATATTGTGATAATTTATATGCAAAAAGTAAGAAATGTTGGATGTTGTTACGTTTACTATATACCGTGGCGGTATTTGAAATTTTAAAGGTCAAATGCAGTCAAAGTTTTAATTTTAATATCTGATAGATCATAATAGACAGTTTGCGCTTTCACGAACGTAATTTTTTTAACTACGAATGTTAGATAAATACGAGATGTTAAAAATTAATCTCGTATTTAATTTAAAATTGGTATTACGAAAATACAAGATTTATTTTTAATTCGTTCGTATATAAGTTGATATAGGAATGCACTTCACATGCGCAGTGCGCATCAAAATCCGGACATGCGCATTGTTCCGCAATTTGAAACGAGCGGGGCATCCATCTTGCTTTTCATCGGCTCGTTGTATTTTCGGTAGGTTTTTAGTCATCCAAGTTAGAAATTTGTTTGCAACTAACCGTTTTTTATATAAACATGGCATTAGACACACATAATTTATACATTTTCTGAATAAAGCCATGTTTCTCGTTTATTTGTTTATTTCGTACTTGTTCGTGTTTAATTGTTTGTGCAAGCACAATCTGAAACAATGATTTTAATTACGAGACACGAGATAATTAATAAAAATGAATTTATTTCATTTTTATTAATTTATTTCACGTTCGTAATAAAATCTCGTTCGTGAAAGCGCAAACTGTCTAATAAAAAACTTTTATTTAATTGTTTACAAAATTAAAACGGTGCTTTATTTTATTAAAATAACAATTTGAATGATGAATTTGGCATGATTGTTAACAAACAATGCATCATGGTTGAAGTAGGATTGCTAAATGTTATCAGATCTGTTTGGTTGTCATGGACATGTGCAGTGATGTGACAATTTGCTTTCATTCTTGTAATTGTTGTCGTGTTGAAGCCATCCTCATCTTCATTAAGAACGACTTCTGGGTGAATTAAAAATAAGGATTGGGAACGTCAAATTGTTATTGACAGATTAATTTCAGGTTAAAACCCAATGTTGAATTTGTGAAAACGAGCAGACGACAATATGAACAAATGAGAGATTAATGCTTAGTTCCCACTTGGCAGAAATTCCGGCAAAAAATTTTCTGCTGCAGAAAAATTTGAGCGCAGAAAAGTATGTTTTTCTGAAGTTGGTTTCCACAATGTGGACAGAAAAGTGGGGGGAAAAGTGAAAAAAGGAGAAGGAAGGCAATTTGTAAACACTACTGCTTTATGTACAGATTTATTGATTTATTACAAAATGATCAGCAAAAAATTTTCTGCAGCAGAAAAATTAGACTGCCCACTATTTTCTGCCTAATTTATTCTGGGCGCAGACATGTAGCGATTTTACATCGCCTGGCTTTTTTTGCCTCGCAATTTGCGACAGAAATCGCCTCCGCTACAGCAGACTTGGCGCGAATTGATTGTTCCAAAAATATTTGTTGCTATGACAAATAATATAACCATGACACCTGTTGTTCCAAATATTTGTTAATATCACATCATATCAACAAATATTTTGTAGCAATTGTTGATAAAAAACAAACAAAATGGAGCAATTAGAACATGTGATACAATACCTTGCATTTCATTGGATGCGATTTGCATCGCCCGGTGAAAAAGTACACAGTGGCTTTACTTTTTTCAAAAGTAGATTTCTTGATCGCGCGACGGAAGTGACGTTTTCTGCACATGCGCAGGGCCATCAGTGATTGCAATGCGATGCGAATTGCTGCACGTCTGAAAATTCGGCTGAAATCTACCCCTTTCTGCCCTGATTCTGCCAAGTGGGAATCCAACGTAAACTGAGAATTTGCGCGATTGTTACCAGTTGTGACGTAAACCCCATGAGGAGTACTAACTGTGACGCCAGAAACAGCGCCCTGCAAGCAGTGGCCAACAATGTCTCTCACCAAGCTCAAATAACCTGTTCGTGATAGAAAATAATTTTTTTAAGCGTGTTCCGAAATCGTGAAAAAATAACTAAAAATCATTTCAGCCATTTTAAGAGATGGCAAATATTATTCAGTCATAAAATTTTTCACGTCGTAGACCCTTTAATTTAAGCGAAGTCGCTATACCGAGATACCTTTACGCGCTGTTATTGTTTGCGGTAAATGAAAGTTTGCAACTGATTTTGATAGAGTGCTCGAGCGCAAGTCGACGTTGCCATGTAACATTTTGTGGGTGACTTGATAATATAGCTACTCGCATCCATCATCGACCTCGTTGCGCGCGAGAAAAAAATGAGAAAAAAAACGCGACTGCGTGACAGCGCCGCTTTGAGTGTCTTGACAACACAGTTTAAATTTTTTTTTTTTTTTTTTTTTTTTTTAGTTTCATCTTCATCTTTTGTATATGCGAAATGAAATTGCGAGGTGAGGTTATAATGCGTTGCATTTTATAGCCACTATGCATTTGAGTTTACGCCGAAATAAACGTCAAGATGAAGCCGGAGATAAAGCGCTTCGTCCCATTTTGCCTAAAGTTTTACTGCGCGCTATTTGCTTCGTTAGTGTCACGTAAAAATGAATTATTCCGAGAGGATTTAATCTCCAATTGTGATTTTATTTTTATTATTTTTTAATTTTTAATTTTTTTTTTTTTTTTTATTTTTTTTAAATTTT
>JH431976.1:341938-372416 GCA_000239455.1 Strigamia maritima | reverse complement strand
AAAATGTTGTGAATGTTTAATTTGGTCTCTTGTGGTTTGTTTTATTGTTTTTTTTTTTTGTTTGTTTTTTTTGTTGTTTTGGTTTTGGTGATTTTCTTTTTTTTTTTTTAATTGGTTTTTTTGTTGTTGTGTGTTTTGGGAGAAATATAAAGTTTAATTATGGGTATTTTTTTTGTAATGTTAATGGAAAAGATTTTTTTTTTTTTTTTTTTTTTTCAAGAAGTTAAAATTATCAAGAAGAATAATTTATGTGGTTGTTATAGTGATAGTGGTGGTGGTTTAAAAAGCAATTAAAATGAAGTTTATGGGAATATACTGTATGTGCAATGAATTACTTGAATGGATTCAATTTTATTTAAAATTTTGGATTATTTTATTTTGACAAAAATTAAAATTAAATTTTTTTTTTTTATTATTATATTATATTATTCATCCCAGATACTGCAAAGAAATTGAAAAATTCAAGATTTCTTAAAAAACTATCTAGCTTATAAAAAATTTGTTTCAGGAGGATTTAAAGGGAAGGAAAAATTAAAAACCACCAAAAACAGGTTTTTTGAATTGTTCTTGGGCAACTTTTCTAAATTGGATGTATGGGTCTGCGAGGCCCCCGAAAAAAGTCATAATGGAGCTATGTAATTGTTGTCAACAATACAAATTTTCAAAAAATCATTGTGACCAGAATCCTTGATGAATTAAGTTAACATCCTGAAGTATTATTGGATTTGGAATAAAATTCTGGTCAGAATGATTTTTTAAAAATTTTGATTGTTGACAACAATTACATAGCTACTTTTTTTGACCGTTTTGCAGACCTATACATTCAATTTAGAAAAGTTGCCCAAGAAATTGAACGTCCTAGATCAATTTAATTTTTAATTTTATCTTCGACAGTTCTCGAGATATTGTCAAAATTGCAAAAACCTGATTTTGGTGGTTTTTAATTTTTTTCTCAGTAACTACTTGAGCAATCTTTAAAAATTTTATACGAAATGGTAGGTCTTCCTTCTCTTTAAATCCTCCTGAAACAAATTTTTTATACTCTAGATAGTTTTTAAGAAAAACAAATACATTTTTTTTTTTATACAAAAAACTGTCACAATCCTATTAAAAAATGTCACATTTCACATTGTTAAATTTCTGAACTCTCTTCTTCTCAGTGTCATAATATTTTCCAACTTTTCTCATAACCATATAAAAAAAAGTCATAAAAAATATGAAACAATGCCAGCTAGCCTATCATACATAATTACAACCCAACATTAGACAGTTTGCGATTTCTCGTACGAGATTTATTTCATTACAAAATGTCAAGAATGGCAAAAAAACAAGATAATGTTAAAAAATCTTGTCCTTTTGTTTTAATGGTTTGACGAGATTTTTGAAAATTTTTCTTACACATTGTTAATTTTTTGTTTTGTACAGAAATTGTCTATTCTAAACAATAGACAGTTTACAATTTCTCTTACGAGAATTATTTTATTAGCTGGTTTGTGCATGTCAATTGTTGACACAAAATCACATTAAATACGAAATATTAAAAAACATTTCATTTCAAAAGTCTTAATTTTTCCTTTCTCGTGACGACTTTTTTTAAAAAGTTTCGTAGAATTAAAACCGAGAATTCGGAAATTAAAACTGCGCAGTGAAATGCGCAGTGTGCTTAAATTTTGAAACAGTGGCATTCATCTTGGACACGATAGACCGAGCATGTCTCGACTCCAAACTGAGGTTTTAGCAAATAAAACCTGCCAAATTTGTAGTTGGGGACATCATTTACACGATTCTAACACGATTCCATGCATGAAAATAGGTAAGAATTGCGAAAAATGACGACAAATCACGGGTGCGGACACCAGCGAACATCATGGCCGCGGAACACGCACCTACTTCGGCCACGATGTTCGCAGACGTCCGCCAATTTGGTTTGTCATTATTTTTCACGATTTTAAAGCTAGATTCTCACAGCCAAAATGGAATAGACAATTTTTAAACTAAATCAAATGTTTATTCAATGTTCCAAGCAGTTGGAACAATTAAAATCAGCTCAAAAAAGTACCCATACTAGGGATAGGTACTTTTTCGAGCTAATTTTCATTGATTTTCATTATTGTCGTGTGTTTGTTTGTGGCGCAAATGCCAAGACGACAAACTCATAATTAAATTACGAAAAAATAAATAATACGAAGTTTTTTATTTATTTTTAATTATTGCGTCTCGTAATTGTTATTTTACGTTCCATCTATTAAGCGAATGGCGTCCCTTTGTTTTAATGGTTTGACGAGATTTTTGAAAAATTTTGTTATACATTCGACAGTTTGCGATTTCTTGTACGAGACCGAAAACGAGATTTAAAAAAACGAAATTTTCAAAAAAATCTCGTTTTTTAAATCTCGTTAATAAAATGTCGTATCGGTGTTTGCGGTTGGTCACGAAACACATACATACGACATTTAAATCAGCAGCAGCAATTTTTAGGAAAACAAGACACCTTACACAAATTAAGCCTAAGTATTGGGCTTGTGGTTTGTGCAAAGTGTTTGACTGATGAAAAAACTAACCTGAGATAATGTAATCGACACAACCTTGCCAAAAATGCAGCCGAAACGGAGGGAAAATGGCGGCAGAATTTCACGACAATTGTTGCGATTGTAGGCAGTGCTCATGCGCAAGTGAAGTCGTATACACGACAATTTGAAACGAGATTTTTCAAAAATCTCGTCCGAGAGTGTTGGAGCGAAAAATGAAATCACGAGATTTTTAATAAAATCTCGTAATAATACAAGTCTCGTAATAATAGAAATCTCGTACGAGAAATCGCAAAAATGGCTATTGTCGTTAATTTTTTGTTTCGTACGAGAAATCGCAAACTGTCCATAATGTCTAAAAGAATCAGCAATAAATGATCGATTTTCTGTTTGTTGCGTGATGTCTGATAGTGATTGGTGTATGATATGCATTTATCCAGTGGCAAATTGAACTGCAGGTTGTAAGACCGGTTTAATCTGCTTGTATCCTCCAGCAAACTGATTGGCTCTTGGATCGTTACATTTTCCGTAATGACTGACCAGTTTGATCGACCGAAACGAAAGGGGGAAGAAAGCAATTTACACGGCCATCAAAAGTATTCCTGTTTATTTATCCAATTGATTATCTAATTAACGGTGAAATGTCAGAATCCATTTTTTAAACCAACTAATATACTGGTTATACTAAAATATCGATTTTTAAATGATAATAAAAATAATCGATTTAAAAAAAATAAGGTTGAGGATTTCAAAATTAATAAAAAAAATCGATTTAAGATCGATAAAGATCGATTTTTAAATTGGAAAAAATTCTAAAATCGATAAAAATCGATTTCCAAAACGAAAAAATCTAGGATCGATAAAAATCGATTGAAAATCGTTTTAAAAACTGTATGTAGCGACATCCATAAATGTATAAATGAAATGAACAACAATAGGTGGTAAAATAACAATTACGAGACGCAATAATTAAAAATAAATGAAACTATTTTGGAATTTAATTATGAGTTTGTCGACTTGGCATTTGCGTCACAAACAAACACATGACAATAATGAAAATCAAGTTATAGTGTTAGGTAGTTTTTTTGAGCTGATTTTAATTGTTCCAACTGCTTGGAACATTGAATAAACATTTGATTTAGTTTACAAATTGTCTATTCCATCTTGGCTATGACAATCCAGCACCAACGTAGGTGTGTGTTCTGCGGCCACGATGTCCGCACCGGTGTTTTGTCGTCATTTTTCGCAATTCTTACCTATTTTTATTCATGGAATTGTGGTAGGATGTGTAAATGATGTCCCCAACTACAAAATTGGCAGGTTTTATCTGCTAAAACCTCAGTTTGGAGTTCAGATGTGCTCGATCTATCGTTTCCAAGATGGATGCCACTGTTTCAAAATTTAAGCACACTGCGCATCTCATTGCGCAGTTTTAATTTCCGTTAATTCTCGTTTTTAATTCCACAAAACTTTAAAAAAAGTTGTCGAGAAAGGAAAAATTAGGACTTTTGAAACGAAAAAGTAAAAATGAACAAAACATGAACAAAATTCCAGATTCATCTTACCTCTATACTGTTTACATATCGATTAAAAATCGATTGGAAAATTGATAAAAATCGATTGGAAAATTGATAAAAATCGATTGGAAAATTGATAAAAGTCGATTGGAAAATTGATAAAAGTTGATTGAAAAATTGATAAAAATCGATTGAAAAATTGATAAAAATCGATTGGAAAATTGATAAAAATCGATTGGAAAATTGATAAAAATCGATTGGAAAATTGATAAAAATCGATTAAAAAATTGATAAAAATCGATTGGAAAATTGATAAAAATCGATTGGAAAATTGATAAAAATCGATTGGAAAATTGATAAAAATCGATTGGAAAATTGATAAAAATCGATTGGAAAATTGATAAAAATCGATTGGAAAATTGATAAAAATCGATTGGAAAATTGATAAAAATCGATTGGAAAATTGATAAAAATCGATTGAAAAACTGTTTACACATCGATTAAAAATCGATAAAAATCTAAAATCTACATGACAACTTCTGTATCACTTTTGTATACATGGTCTTCAAAAAATCCACAAAATGTGCTTTGTAGCAGTTTTATGTGTTCTAAGAAGAATTTCTTACTTTTCTTCTACTGTTGTGGCTTTGTTTACCTGCTTACAAGAAATTTGACGATGTAAACATGGTGTTAGAATAAAAATAAGAACAATCTGAGAATGGTTTTATAGTGCCTTTCTCGGCTCAGATGGCAGAGTAATTGCGTTGAGAGTATGAGACTAGTTTCGATCCCACTTTAGGGTTGTTGGTGGCCGGTCATTTATAAACATGATGTATGTATACCAAGCAGATTGAAGTAGAGGAAACAACGAGAAATTTATAGGAAACGACTGCTTAAAGTGATCAACAAAACAGTACTCTAAAAGAGTTGTTCTTTTTATAGCAAACGTTTAGTAGAAAATCTAAGTCTAAAAACTATTTTTGGACCATTGTTATAAATGTGCTATATCCATATTAAAATTTAGCAAAAAAAAAAAAACAATTGAAAAATATGCACTGCATTAATTTATGAAACAATACTACTTTCATAGGTATAAAGGTTCACTTGTGAATATCAAAGATGGACATTGATCATTGGCAGATAGTAATTGGAACAATAACAAATTTTCTAACTACAAGGTTGTGAACAACAGGTTGTGAATTTATGCTTAAAGGGTTTACGACATCCGATTTTTTATTGGTCCATTGAATCATGCTATTGATATAACTGTATTCATTTAACCCTTGGATGGGCAAGCTATGACACAATTGTGTTCGGCTCTTTTCTTAAATAGGAAAATTTTTTTTTGGCTTATCTTATGAAGCTAAAATTTTCTGACTTTGTTCAAATACTAATAAACTTTATATAAAAAAAAATTTGAAGTATTTGCTTCGATATTTATTGAAATAATTGATCGGCAAATTTTAGCCCCTTAAAACTGCAGCAGAAAAAAAAAGCCGGCTTCACTGCATATTAGCTAAAGCGCTTCTGTTCAGGGTTACTAGCATATGATCACTTTGAAAAAGATTGTGAAGCAGGAAAGCCAAGTAAAGATGAAAATCCGTGCGCATGTGCAGTGGCCATTTTTGGAAAAAACTAGCGCCAACAGCGGCAGTTTTTCCAACCAAATGCAACGGCGCTTTAACTACTTGACCCGAAATTTGAACACGATCGTGTCTATGGGTTATCCACTAATGTTATTTTTAAAGCTTGCCTATCTGAGGGTTAACATGGGGAATACTAACTGTGACTTCAGAAACAGCGCCATGCCAGTATATACAGCATATTACAGCAGTGGTCAACAATGTCCTTCACCAAGCTATGTTTGGTATGCAAAATGATTTTTTTTTAAACGTAAATTTAAAAATTAAATAAAAATTATTTCGGCTATTTTACGAGATTGCGAAAATTATTCAGTTATAAAATTTTTGATGTCGTTAATTATGAGTGGCAGAATTTCTTTTGTCATATAGACACAATAGGTGCATTCGGAAACTAAAACATTTTGGGGTTTCCCGAGTTTCCCTCGTTTTGTTTCCTGAAGTGTGCCGTTGTTTCCTGAAATATTTAAGTTTTACGCTGGATTTTCACTTGCGGTAAAATCTCGCGACTTTATTGCGTTTTGTGGTTTTTTAAAGGTCAAGTGCAGTCTAAAATTTAATTTTAATGTGTGAAAGAGTGTTAACACTAACATATATTTCATTTTTTTAAATATTTTATTGTTGCATATTTATTATTATATAACAATTCCAATATTCCTTCTCCACAATGCAAAGCATCATGGTCAAATGACGTTTCCAATCCTAAAATTCAAATGATCCTGAACTAGTTCTCAGGTTTGGTCGAATTTCAACTCTCTGAATGCGCATGCTATTTGTTAACAATCGGAACTAGTGACGTCATTCAATCCATGATGCATTGCATATAATATAAACAAGGCGAGCCAACTAGACATTGTTTTGTTTATAAAATAATAAATATTCAACAATAAAATATTTAAAAAAAGAAATAAATGTTATTGTTATCACTCTTTCACATATTAAAATTAAATTTTAGATTGCACTTGATCTTTAAAACTTATTTTGCCTCAAAATTGCGCTATTTTTAAAATTGAAAATTTTTCTAGGTTTCCACATGCAGAAAAAACACAGAAAAATTTTCAATTTTAAAAATAACGCAAATATTGACGTCAATTTTTCGCGCGGAAAAAAGCGGAAAAAACGCAAGTGAGAACCCAGCTTAATGAGTCAAGAAACGCGCTTGCACTCGTGTTTTAGGAAACGCTACTATTTCAGCATTTCATGACAATTGCGCACTCGTCTGCGTAGCATCCACTGTTGTAGAATTTCAGGCGACATTTGCTTTAGAAGTCACATGCCTATACTTCAAGTCATGTGATAGAAGCTAAAACTTGACTCATATTTTCGCACACAGAATTATACACAAAGCGCACAAGAAACTAACAATACGCAAAACTTGGTTTTTTACGAGTTTTACTTTCCGAATGCACCTATTGTCTTAAATCAGACAAATGGCTTTACTGCTGAACTTCAGCGTTCAAATGGGAAGTAGTGATGAGGTTGGTAAGCCGTACAACGGAAAAAAAGACATTTATGATAGGAAATTGAAGAGTTGTACCCCTGGGAATAGGTCTTTAATGGAAAGATATTAATAAGAGATAGGATGGAGCACGTGAGAAGCCAATCAAGAGCAAGTCGTGATGGTTTAAAGTGGTTTAAAGAGAAGTAATGGGTTAAAGCGAAAGAGAGCAATTAATTGAAATAGGAAAAAAAATTTTACTATTTCCTATTTTGTCATTTATTGAAATAGACAGTTTACCTTATTTGCATAAAGCCGTTGGAATATCCAAATCTTAAAAATCTTCACTTTTACAACCATATACTTGTGTTTTTAATATGTTTAAGAATTAATAAGGTATTACAGTAAGTCCTCTTTTAAATTCCTTGTTTGTGAATAATCCCTTGGTTGTTTTTAATTTGCGGGTAAAATTTTAATATTGCTGATAATTTGTCCGGATTTTTTTTATTTCTCCAGAATGTCACGCTTTCTCTTGACAAAAATGTTGGAATGATCAAAGAAGTTAAATGTTACGAAAATTTAACGTAACTTAAGAAAATTTAACGTAACTTAGGAAAATTTAACATAACTTAGGAAAATTTAACGTAACTTAGGAAAATTTAACGTAACTTAGGAAAATTTAACGTAACTTAGGAAAATTTAACGTAACTTAGGAAAATTTAACGTAACTTAGGAAAATTTAACGTAACTTAAGGAAAGTAAAGTATGGTTTTACAGTATTCACACTGATTGTGGACAGTAAATGTAAATCTATCAATCACGTAATTTCTCATTCCATCTTGTTTTTTATGCGAGAAGCATGTTTTTATTGGTTGTCGTAATTTCTTAAGTTACGTTACTTCTCATTTCAAAAATCAATTTTGAAATAGGGACTTACGTTTACGTCTGTGATTTTAAACCCACAACACATTGCGCATCCATGTTGCCTTACGTTACGGAGTGGTGTGAACACCAATGTGAACTAAACCAGCAGACAGTTTGCGATTTCTCGTACGAGACAAAAAATTAACGACAATCTGTAACGAAATTCTTCAAAAATCTCGTCGAACCATTAAAACAAAGGGACAAGATTTTTAACAATATCTTGTTTTTTGCCATTCTTGTAATGAAATTAATCTCGTACAAGAAATCGCAAACTGTCTATTAAATGAAGCCCCTGTACTACATTTCCTAACTTCTTGTAAAGTTTAATGTCCCGAAATTTTTTTTTTAAAATTATTATAGTAGGTATTCCTATAAATTTCAGTGGTTATACCACTTTAGTGAAGATTGATTCTAAAGAACAAAATAATAGATAGTTAATTTTAAATTTATGGTTATGACTGTCCTTACAGTTGAATGATTTTTCGGTTATTTCCAGATCAGTTTCTAACTTTGGAACGAATGAAATATAGTACCATCAGGGCTGAGCCAAGCACTTATATTATAACAATCATTTTTTATGGTCCAGTACTGTACAAAATATGTTAGGTATAAAATATTAAACCCAAATATAGTTTAGTTCTTCCATAGATCTATATCTCCTGGACTGTAAACTCAAGCATTGTGGGTAGACAGCTTAAGTTTGTTACTTTTTCACTTCCTGTTTTGCAGAAGTGTGGTAGAAGAACGTTTTACCATACTTATGTTATGTACAGGAAGTGAGGTGGCAGTTAGTTTGGGGACTATTGTTGTAGAATTGGCTGCCTGATGCAGGCGGTGGAGTTAAATCCCACGAAACAAGAACATGTCTAAACAACACTCAGAAAATATTTTTTATAAACATCAGAAATGTTGATTCAATATAAGAATGTCATTTTTTATCAACATTTTTTCAACATTCAAACATAACAAGATGTTGATTGCATGTCAAACAACCGATAATTCCATTGTTTGATTGTTTCATCAGAGTGTTGATTTAACATCTAACGGATGTTGTCTATGAACATAACATTCAACAACCGATCGATGTTCAAAAATGTTGATTCAACATTGGCTTGTTTCATGGGAATATCGATTGTTGATATGCAACATTTGTTTGATGTTAAATCAACATCTTGTTATGTTTGAATGTTGAAAAAATGTTGATAAAAATGACATTCTTATATAGAATCAACATTTCTGATAAAAAAAATATTCTCTGAATGTTGTTTAGACATGTTTTTGTTTTGTGGGATGTGCCATCACTTGTGTTGTAACCATTGGCAATGAATCATACTTTCAAGCACTGGAAGCTGTTGAGGTAAAGAACTAAGCCACTTCCTACAACGACTACTCCTCTGCCTGTAGCGGAACACACTGATGCAGACTCATTATAGTTGTGGACATATATGTTTGAGCTCTATCTTACAACTTTTAACAAAATAGAGCTGTATAATTTTACATGTTCTACTTCTGAGAAATTGTTATCTTTGCATTTCCATTCACATATAGAATTACTGCTGCAGCCGCTGCTGGCCATGTCTTAAAAATTCAATCAGAAGGTGAACATCACATTTTAGAGTTAACAAGGATGAGGAGAGATATCGAAAAGCGACAAAGCTGAAAGAGCATGACCTAAAGCTGATCTTAGATGGATGATCAAAAGACCTAATTATGGAAAGTAGGAAAGGAAACATGATATGGCTAGTTTGCAAGTAGATTATGATTGGTTTTAATTTGGATGTTGTGTCATTTTGTCTATATGTCATTATAACAAAGGACTCAATTTAAAGAATGTCAGATTGATAATGTCATGTAGAGAACCCACGACACCATTTTTTTTCTTGTTTTAAAATTCTGTGTTCCTAGTTGGAATTGTCAAAGAGAAGGATCAGCTGAAAGCCCAAGTCACCATCGTATAAGTTACATAAGGAGAAAGGACACGATCTTTACCGTATTCCCTTGGAAAGAACGGCATGCCAGATAATGACGAGTCAGACCAGGATGCCGGATAATTCGAATTTTCTCCGGCATTTGTCCATTTGATTATTAATTGACCAGTTGTCTACTTGTCAAAAACTGGTCAGACTAGTAATTACCGGCATGCCGTTGTTTCCGAGGGAATATGGTAGGTTTTAGACTTTTATTTAGTTGTCTGCAGGGTTCCTTTTCTCTCACTTCCATGCTTAAGGTATTTTTTACCATCACATACCCAGTTTACTCTGACTTTAGTGATTAATCATGAGCTGTGTGGTTGGGCAAAATATATCCTTTTCTTCAATGCCTGCAGCTGCTGCATTTGCTATGGAGGTGAGGCTCAGATAACTGGACTGCCGGGCATTAAAGGAATGAACAAGGGGGTCGAGTAAGCAAATGCCTACAAGATGCTTCTCATGTAGTGCCAAACACCAAGTATCTCAACTACTCCCTTGCATTTCTCAGCTTAATCCTTCCGGTGGATGCAATTTACTTCTGGCAACCATAAGTTACAACCTATACCCCATTCGTGCAATTTTGAGCTACGTTTTTTACTTTCATATTGTGTCGCGTTCACTTTTTACTTTATTCAAATTATAACAATACGAAAATATTACAAATTAATGTAACACGGTAAAACTATAATAGCTGTTTCTCAACGATGAATCGCTCTCGGGTTTGGTGGAACACGACTGACGAGGCAGCATTGGTCTTCTACGTCGTTTTCAGCTCGCGGTCCAGGAAAACCGGCCGATGGTAATGATCAGAACGGGATATTCCCGGCAGACAACTACACTCGCAATAGCAAATGCGGCTGACACCACTCAGGAAAAGCCTGATCACACACAAGATATGTAAGCGCTGTTTGTAAGCGCTAACAAACAGAACTCTAACAATCAGCTGAGCTAATTGCCAGAAAATATCACAGATAAATAAGAAAACTTATCCATGAAGCGTGAGCGAATCCTGACTATGCCTTCGATCACACAAATACGATTCAAGTAGATGTTTCACCCAAGAAGGACTGTTGTTTCACTTGTTTGTTTGGAAGTAAGACTGTGACTGAAACTTTCAGTGAAGGAGGAAAGCCGAGCTAGCCCCCGGGCAATGTTGTTGTTGCGCATGAAAGCTGCGCAGTGAGCTCAAATGAGTGCAACTAGGATGAGTCATGTTATTCCCCCTCTCCAACGGGCGGAGACTTGTCATCCTAGTGGGGTAAACAACTCAAGTGATGTAAGATTACGCAATAAAACACTAATATTATTTACCCCTAAATAATATTCTGAATACGAGTGAATTACTGACATAAACCATACATACTCAAATAAATATGAAAGATACATACAAGTTATACAATTAATCTATATTTATTTACACTCATTAAACAATATTTACATTACAAGACATGTCAAATTGGTAGACAACATAAGCACACAATTCAAACACGCTTGAACATGCTCACAACATGGAAAAAGTCTATGGTACCCATTCGGGTCACAATTGGTGCTAACAGATCTGTATAGATAGACAGGATAGATAGATATAATTAAGTTTACAGACGCAATAAGCAGCAACTTCGACCATATACGTCTTAAATCTGACAAAATGAAACTGACATATTAAATGTGACCTAATTGTCTCGTGTGAACTGATCTGTAAAACTCCAGTTGTCATGGAAACAACGTTTCATATTGGTTCTTAATTTTTACGACAGAGGGAGAGGGCTACCAATATTTATTCCAAATTGCAGCCGAGGGTTGCGGCCGGAATTTGAAGGCAGCGCTTAAATCGTTTTGAAAATTGCGTTTCATGTACATGGAACTTTTTAAGTTAAAAACAACTTAAAAAGTTGCTTACATGAAACGTACGTACGTGCGTTGCGTTTAGCTATGGAAACGTATTAAAAATGTTTGCATCTACTGTATGTATACTCTATATAGTAGAGAAGGAAACCAATTGTGAAATCACTTTGATAAAAATGGCGTCTTCTCTACTACACAGAGTAAATATACAGTACTTGCAAAGGTTTTTAATACGTTACAATACATTTAAATAGCTAAACGTTTATCTCGAATAATTGCCGCGACTGTAATTTGAGTGCGCCGAGGGGTGCGGCCGGAATTCGTTGGCGGTGCTTAATCGGTAGTAATTATTCCATTTAGAAGTAAAAAATTTTAGCTCAAGATTCCATAGGTTGGATGTAAGAGTATTGACCAGGGTGTGTCAGTGGCAGGAACGATGGGAATATATGATAGACTTTTTCCATGTACATATGATAACACTTCATCCTTAAAATGGCAATATCAAGAACAATAACTTGCTTACATTAGAAAAAAAATTGAGTCTATAGAACTATAAATCAAACCCAGACATATATGTATAGAGATATTACATCTCTGTTTCAAATTTACTTTTTATTATACTCATGATTGTTTGTTCTTTTGATTAAGTCCAGTTTCTAGAGAATTGTCTCTGTTTTAGGCACTTTGCCTTAAGACATGTGCTGCTTTCAAGAAATTGGATGTTGTATGTTGCTTGGGAAATCATACTATTGTGCCCTCTCATGACCCTGGTTAGACCGATAAATTATAAAGTTAATTTTCCTTCTCTGTTTGGTGCTGTAAAGTAACCGGATCTTGTCGGCTTTTACGTAGCCACGAGCCAAAGGTCAAGACAGCAATATGCTAATAATTGTATCAGATTTAAATGGAAAACTTTAAACTTGTAGTTGCAATGTTGATTTTGCCATCTAAATCTTTTATTGCTTCCAAAGTCTAATATTGGAAATTTGATGAGAAAATACTGAAGTAGCTTGCATGTTGACAATGCATGTATTTGGTTACTGCAATCAAAGACATTCTTTTTTGATTAAAACTTGAAAGCTTGAGTGACATGCTTTATTCAATTGGTTCTACAACTTATAAACTTATTTTCTTCTACATGTTTTCCAATTTGTTATTTGTGGGAATTTAGCACATAGTTTGGACATAAAGGAAGAGTTTTAGTAAGACAGAGAGGAATGTGAGTGATTTTTTTGTGTTTAGAAAGCTGGTGAAGAAAAAAATGTTTGGTGTTTATTGCTTGAATTGGTGGAGGTGGTATCTTCATTCATGATCTCATGCTGTGGCTATACTCTTCTTAGCCAGAGGGAGATAGCGATTTCTTGGTACTCAATACATTTTATGGAGGGGAAAAAAGTGGGATTTGGTATTTGGTCAGGGAGTTGGCAAATGCCAAAGCACATAATGTTTGACCAATGGACTAATTACAAATTTCAATAATTATGAAGGATTGGAGAAAGATAGAGAAAATAGTGGCTATATACGATAGATCGATAGAATTACGTTTATCGACGCAAGCGGCAACTTAGACCATACACGTCTTAACAAAAATCTTTTAAAGCAAGGTTGGATCGAGATATATACTACCGCATATATCTCTTCCCTAAAAAATTAAGTATCTTAAAAAGTAATTTAATAAAGAAATCGACTCTTGAATAGTCCCAAAAACTCCCTAACCAACCATATTCCCCTTCTCCGAAAACCCAAATATATTCTAATCTTTTAGCAACCTACATTATACGTCGACTCCGATTTCTCAAACTCCACTTCTAGGAAAATACACCTTTATAACCCACTGAATGCAGCTATTGAATAACAAATGCTTCTTGTCTCTTTTCCGCTCTTCGGCTTTTCGGCTTTTCCAAATGCCGAAGCCATGCCTCCCCTTATTAATACTATTCTTGAATAATCAGATACTAAACTAAACAGCATGCTATGTATAATTAACAATAACCTACAGTCTACTTACTATATATGATGGACAGTTTGCAATTTCTCGTACAAGACCGAAAACGAGATTTAAAAAAAGAAAATTTTCAAAAAAATGTCGTCTTTTTAAATCTTGTTAATAAAATGTTGTATCGGTGTTTGCGATTTGTCGCGAAACGTATTATATACGACACTTACATCGGCAAGAATTTTTAGCAGAACTAGACATCGTATCACAAATTAAGCCTAAGTATTGGGCTTGTGGTTTGTGCAAGGTAAAAACTCACCTGAGATATTGAAATGGACACAAATTTGCTAAAATTGCAGCCGAAGCAGAGGGAAAATGGTGGCAGAATTTCACGACAATTGTTGCGATTGTATGCAGTGCGCTTGCGCAAATCAAGTCGTATACGCGACAATTTGAAACGAGTTTTTTGAAAAATCTCAATCGAGACCCTTCAAACGAGAATACAGTTATTTTAGCATTCTCGTAATGAAATAAATCGCCTACGAGAAATCGCAAACTGTCTAATTTCTAAACATAACGAGATTATAAACAAAACAACCGATGTCATTATAAACCTCCGTTTTAAGCAATAATGATTAAAAATTTACAAGCTTTTTAAGCCTTAATTAATCCTTTTCGGAGTCTTAAATTATTGATTCCATTGATTTTCCCATCAGCACCGAAGAGCAGAGATAAAAGAAAACTTTTATTTTTGGTGTGTCACGAAGTCTTTGAAGATGGCGGCCATTTTGTGTGATTAAGGTCCATTTGTGCTGGTTATACACCCTATTTTGGGCCACGAAACGAGTGTTTTGAGTGCAAATACCCATCAGGGGTATTTGGGCCAGTTTAGTGAGTCCACCAGGAGGAATCAATTGTTTTGATTGGTTAGTGTGGGAATGGCGCACGTGGCGCCGCCACGCAGCGTGCGGGCCAAGTTCATTATGCCTAGCGAGGCCATGAATGCAAATGTGTTCTTGGTTGGCGGCAATCGATAGGAAATTCCCCTTCTTGGTCTCGAGATGGCGAATTAAATGAGCAGAAGGAGGGGGGAACAAAGCCATTATGCATAATGTCAATAATTTTACCGAATAAAAAAAAATGTCTTAGTTTCTTGAAACAAACACCAGCTGGCGTCTGCAACGGTTCGATTACAAAATTGAGTTTAGGACTGTGTTTGGCGACATTTTTTTTTATTTTTTTTTTTTTTACATTTTTCATTTTTTTTCCCCTTTTTCTTGGTTGCAGTTCTAAAGTGGTTTCAAGTTGGTTGTATGTGGTGCACATGCTTTATTAAATAATTTTTTTTCCTTTGTTTGTAATTTTTAATTTTTTTTTTTTTTAAATTTTGAAATTGTTGAATAAATGTGGGTGTTTTTCTAATAGGGTTTTGTTGAAAAATTTCAAGTGAATTATTAATTATGTAGAAATTAAATTTTTTTTTATTCCAAGTTATGAATATTGGAATGAAAAATGAAAAATGAAAAATTGAAATATAAAAAGTGATATTATTGTTTTTTATTTTATTTTTTTTTTTTACTTTTTAATAAAATTTAATTAAAATTATACTCACATATCAGTAGCAGTTGGGATTATTAATTTTCTAATATTATGGGTTATATAGGATAACTCATTTTATAGCAGATGCATTCTGGGGCTTTATTGGCAAACATTTCTCACAAGAAAAGGGATGTTAAATTAATGCAAATGCATTGTTTTGACTGCAACCAAAATAATTTGAAAATTAAATTATCAAATTTATTTTGGTAATGAACTAATGATCATTCATTTACATCATGCAAAGAATGTCATCCACACTAATACAAATTACCTTTTTATCTAATTTGTTTTGCATCAGAAGAACTAGCATTCCAACAAGAAAACACTAGGCGGGTTCGATGATTTTGGACTGAACGACTAAACTTCGTTTCTGAAACACTGCAATAAGAAACTCCCATTGGTTAGAGCTTTTTCACAGCAATTTTTTAATGCACTTAAAAAAATAATTCGAAAAATGATCATAAAAGGGCATAAACGGGCATAAACGAACATATACGAACGTAAACGAACATAAACGAACATATACGAACGTAAACGAACATAAACGAACATATACGAACGTAAACGAACATAAACGAACATATACGAATGTAAACGAACATAAACGAACATAAAAATGACCATATATGGTAGTTTTTGGTGGTTTTTTGTATTAATGTGCAAGCAAACAGGCGGGGTTCCCTTATTTCGTCGACGGTCGTTTCAGCAACTTGTCGACGAAATGGGTCATTTCGTCGACGCAACGTTTCGCTGACGCATTTTTTTTTTTTTTTTTTTACTTTTTGGAATGGTCGTTTCAGCGACTATGTTTCGTCGACGATTCATTTCGTCGACGAAACGTTTCACCGACAAAAATTATTAATATTTTTTTTTTTAAACAATTTTGAAATGGTCGCTTCAGCGACCACGTTTCGTCGACGATTCATTTCGCCGACGAAATTTTTCTTTTTTTTTCACATATTGCAAGAGAATCGTCATTTTTTGAGTCATCATCATCATCGTAGCTAGCCATTTTGTTATTTGGATTATTCTTGTGACAGTATTGTAGGCGATTGTAGGTTGTAATGATTACAATGTAACATTGGGTTAACAAAGGGTTAAAAATGTGTAGTTTTTGAAATTGTAATCATCGCCGTATAATAGAGTACAAAATTGTAATGATTACAAATTGTGTTGGGCGTACAAAATTGTAATGTTTATAATGTTTACAAAATCGATAATTTCACACAAAGACTCGTCAAATACCCAATACACACCAAACTAAATGATTATGAAATAATGGCCATCCGTAAGCCAAATGAACCAACAGACCACCAACAATAGGTCCAATCCAATACACTTTAACGTTCGTAAATTTAAAAATTTAAAATTTTTTTTAATTTTTAAATTTTTTAAATTTTTAAATTTTTAAATTTTTAAATTTTTTAAATCTTTAAATTTTTTAAATTTTTAAATTTTTAAATTTTTTTGGATCATTTCAGCGATCCCACCTCATCGACAGGTCATTTCGTCGACACCGTTTGGTCGACATCAATTTAAAATTTGGAAAAAATATTCTTTTTTTTTGATCATTTCAGCGATCCCGCCTCATCGACGGGTCGCTTCGTCGACGCCGTTTCGTCGACGAAAAAGTGTCGACGAAAAAGTGTCGACGAAACGGCGTCGACGAAATGAACCGGCATCAAACAGGCTCCAACCAATGGGAATTTCTCACAATGTTTTTTCTCGAGTTAAAATGTTGCATATGCATTTACACTGGAATTTACACTGGAAATTACACTGGAATTTTCACATAATTCACACAAACATGGCTGCCGTAATAAATAAACAAGCTGTATTTGAGCAATGGAGCAGATGCTTCTTGCCTGCTTTCAACAAAAGTAACATTAGATATACTCCATTCACGGAATCTTGAGCTACAATTTTTACTTCTAAATTGGATAATTACTATTTAATAATCCGAATCCCTCTCCCCTGTGTAGAAATTAAAGACCAATATGAGACTTTGTTTCCATGACAACTGGAGCGTTGCACAGATCAGTTAGCAGAATTTATTTAATGTAGAAGAGTAAAAAATTTAGCTCAAGATTCCGTGAATGGAGTATATAGTAACAATTCTGAGAATCATGCACATTGTTACTACTTACAATTGAAGCGAGGATTCAAGATGGTGGCAAATACAACACTTTAAACGTCAAATTCCGTTGCACGCGCATTTGCACAACGAAAATAGGACGTTTCCGTTTAAAACGATTAAACGACATTTACACGAATTAATTTGTGTAAACGACGTGCAAATTGACATTTAAACACGTATAAACGTGGTTATATAAGTAAATATAAGTAAATGATTAAACATGTCTTGCATGAAAACATTTTGACCGCACATCTTGATTAGTACAGTCGGTGACACTAGTTTAAACCATGCTAATCTTGGTAACAGCAATGTAGAAGACTCGAAAAATCTCACAATTATATGACTATTTATGGTACTCTATATTGTTCCAAAAATTTGGGGCTTTGAGGGTTAGGCAAAAAAAGTGTTTTATTGAACTTTGAACAATTTTGATTGGTGAGGGAAATCTGGTACTGCTAATAATAATAACAATAACATTGATCAATATTGATATCGGGATAGGTTAGCAGCCGATAAATCAATAAATTTGTAACTATTTGAAGCAAAAAAAAAAAAACCCGTTCACGAAATCTTGAGCTACAATTTTTTACTTCTGAATGGAATAATTAGTGTTTTATAATTGGTGTCTCTCATCTACTGTAGTGGAAATTAGGGACCAATATGAGACTTTGTTGCCTTGAGAACTGGAGAGTTATACAGATCAGTTTGCAGAAATTATCCAATGTATCGTATTCCCTCGGAAAGAACGGCATGCCGGATAATGGCGAGTCAGACCTGGATGCCTGATAATTTGAATTTTTCAGAATTTTGTTCATTTGATTTTTTATCGATCAGTTGTCTACTTGTCAAAAACTCGTAATTATACCGGCATGCCATTGTTTCCTAGGGAACACGGTAAAAATAAAAAAAAAAAAATACCGTTCAAGATTCTCTAAACGAGGTATAGACACAAATCGACAGCGAACATTTTCATGTCGAAGAAGTGTTTTTTCATGGCATAAAAAGTCAAATAGATTCATTCTTCAGGCAAATGATGTCAACAGGAAAAGCTGTCAAGATTCAGTTTTTTGTTGCATTTCCTGCTACATTATGAACCAAGCGCCAGGGAGTTTCATTTAAGCCTAGTCAATGTACAGCCATTAATTTAGAGCACTTATCAAGACAGCTATAGCTATAGAGAAAAGAGGCTCCATAACTCTTCTATATGCAGAAATCAAGTGGAAATTTTAAAGAGAGATAATCTAAACAAACATTTATGATCATGTACTTTATTCAGAGTGAGCTTAACTTACAAGACTTGAAGCTACTTAGAGATTAAGCCTAATGAACCTACAGCTGCAAGCTGAGTCATCTATTGGCAAAGTCCACATTTTAGGAAATTAATTGATAAGGAGTTAGGTAGGTACTTAATATGTACTTCTACATGTGTGGAATGGCAATTAGTCAGCAGTTAGTGGAAATAGGGACAGCAACATCTATACATTATATTATACACATTTCTCCAGTTTCCAACTTCTTGAAAGCTCAAGAACTGCATGTTGATATTTCATGAGGTTTCTTCTATCATGGAATGTCTCTAATGACTGACAGCAGAATATATTGTTGTACACTTACACTCAATAGTAATCAACTTTAAGGACCATAGAAATGTAAGTGCACAACCGTTGGCAACATCTCATCTTCAACAAACTATTTTCATGAGAGATTTTATGAGACTTCGCTCTATTTCAGCCTCGTTTTTATGCAATTGATGTGAGCTAAGCAGCTAACATGAAGAAGAGGAAAGTTAAGATTAAAAATTTGCTTTTATTTTTCATTGTTAGCTTGGGGAAGCTATTGTAGTGAGGAAATTATTGTGGAAATGTAAGATATAATTGTTAAACAATAAACTCTATGTTTAACAAACGGTAGAATGGCTGAGAAGTGCGAATTCAACTTATGTTTAAACCGGCCAATCACACACGGCCGTCGATTTGAAATTAACCAATCACATTCAGTCCTTATCGGAAATACTGCCTGTTGCCTGGAAAAACTGCTTGTTGCCTGAAAAAACGTTGAGTTCGTCCAAAATGGCGGACACTGATACTATTATCATGAGGTTGGCAAGTACCAGTACGTACCTGCCAACCGAATGTTGTGCGAATGTTGTGCGAATGTTGTGCGAATGTTGTGCGAATGTTGTGCGAACATGTTTAAAAAAAGTATTTAAGTTGGTTATTGCTTACATTTGCACAACATTCACACAACATTCACACGTTAAATTCTCTTCCTAAATACCTCTCGTGGTGGAAGTAATAGCAGGAAATTTTTTGAACCACTCATTTTTTTGCCAGGCAAAAAAATTTGTGGTTCAAAAAATTTCCGGCAATAATTCCACCACGTGTGGTATTACCTCTGAAAATCTAACTTATGGGCGAGAGCGAGCGCATTATTGGCCCATTGTTATGAGAGAGAGGTCTAGGATTGGTATTTGCAATTCAAAGGAACGTTTTCGTTTGTTAACAATGGCACGCACATTTTTGGACTATAAAGCAATGATTTTTCAACTCGGCTCAACTAGAGGATTAAAATAAGATATCACAATATATATTTTTGGTAGAATGCATAGGTCATTAACCAATGGGAGTTTCCTGCACGAATTATTAGATAGAGTTTCGTTAGTACTTGTTCGTCACAGCAGCAAAGCACCATCCGGTTTTACGTAAGAGCATTTATTTTAAACTCAGAACTGCCCCATCTGCATTAACAATTACTAAGTTTACAAGAACATGCTTTTCTAGAAAATGACGTCATCATTTATCAAGTGAAAAAGTGTAAACTAGAGTGAATACTCCATTTTTTACTTTTCCACTTGAGAAATAATGACGTCATTTTCCAGAAAAGCGTGTGCATGTAACTAGAGTAAATGTTACATTCTGGGATGGAAGAGAAGTAAGTGTCTTATGACACCTCCTTCGACCCAGAAAGACCACATGACGCTGTTAGGATGTTGGTGGCAAGATTAAATGCTTTATTGGCTTCAGCATTTAGAAATAAGATCTTAGAAATAAGATCTATTTAAGCAAATAGCCAGCGCACTAAATTTCAACTTCATCTCCACATACGATAACGTGCTGAAGAGTGAAGCAGCAGAGTTGCCATGCAGCCCATGCATTGCAACTTTTTAGCATATGAATCATGCTTTTAAGGCATCACGCATGTGGATGCGTGCATGAGATCCAGGCTTAATACAGATTTGCGTTAACTTTAGGTGTAGACCTAATAATAGCTAGGTGCGTTCTCCTTAACTGCCTTATGGAAAAGTGACTTCTCAATGAACACTTAAATTGTTCATGCATTTTCATTTTCATTTGTATTTTTATTGTTTCAACTGTGGAATAAAAATTAGATTTCGTTGATAAAATTGTCTATTCCATCTTGGCTAATATATTTTATGAGAATTTGCTAAAAAATAGATAAAATTTGTGAAAAATGAAAAATCGGGTACGGACATGACCGAACATCGTGGCCGACGTAGGTGCACGTTCCGCGGCCACAATGTTCGGTGATGTCCGTACCTGATTTGTCATCATTTTTTGCAACTCTTACCTATTTTCACGCTGATATCTCAAAGGATCCTTAGAATGTTGTTGAATGAAGTCCCCACCTACAAAATTAGCAGGTTTTAATTCGCTAAAACTTCAATTTGGAGTCGAGAAACATCAACGATCTAATCGTTTCCAAGATGGATGCCACTATAGCTATTTTTGTGAGCACTGAGCATGCGCAGTAAAAAGAAGTGACTTCTATAAGGCAAAGAAGTGAGTTGTGTTTGCCTTTTCTCTAAAATTACTTTAATCACTTTTATAAGGCAAATATGACGTAAATTACGTCATATTTGCCTTTCAAAAGTCATTTCAGGCAAATAAGCGACTTTTCTTTTCAGGATTGAACGCAACTATTGTTTGTTTAGCGGCTTCTCACGTTGTAGTTAAAAAATTTGTCGAAACTTTCAAACTTCGAAGAAACGTGATTATAATAGCGAATTATGCAATAAAAGAGACTTTGAAACAAACAATAATGGAAACTTAAGCAGCAAAGCAGCAAACTTGATCACAAACTATAGGACTGCTTTAAAATGCAAACAAGAGACGTCTTGGGAAGAAGCTGGTTCCTATTAAAAAGGTTTGTCTTACATAATTTGTAAGATGGTAATTGGACTGTCTCAGTGTTCGATGCAACGAGTCAGTAAACTAATGAGACAAACAGATTGAATAAAAGATTTTCCTAATGTAACTCAAGACTTGTTGGCATGAAAAAACAAGCACTGCTCGTTAACATGTTTAGCTCGTCTGTCGTTTTGTCATGGTGACTGAGAAAATGTGAAGGAATAAAGCCAGGAAGAGATGAAATTGAATATAAATGCAAATATTAATAAGTTGGACTTGATGATTTCCAGATATGAAAATCTAGGCACATACAAGTTTGATGTTTATTTGTATAATATGTATTATTTCAATTTTGTTAGAATGGATAGTTGTTTGGATTTGTATTCTGAATATATTTATATATTCATGATTGAAGTAACATTTGGACTTTATCTAAACAAACCATAAGGCCAATATGCCATTAGGCAGTTATTGTTGTTGTTGTTTTAAATTGTTTGTTATTGAATTTGAGAAATGGAATTTATATTGTGTAAACAAGATGGGGAAATTTATTACAGTTGGTCCAAAAAGGTTTACAATAATTGAGTCTGATTGTTTAGTCGGCAACTTTGATTCTGTATTTACAAAGCAACAGGTTAGCAAATGTTCACCCAAGAAACAAGAACAAGTCTAAACAACATGATTGAGAAAATATTTTTTATAAACATCAGAAATGTAGATTCAATATCAGAATGTCTTTTTTTATCAACATTTTTTCAACATTCGAACATAACAAGATGTTGATTTAACATTAACCCTCAAAGTCCCATCCTATACCACAATTGTGACCAGCTGCAGTTGTGAATACAAATTTTTATTAAAATTTTCTTTAAAAAAATCTGAAATTTGCAGTAGCTGCTAAGAATATGCATTTACATTTTCTGAATTAATTTCATTGCAATCGGGTATAAAATAAAAAATTATTGTAAAAAGAAAAAACGGTCCCTTTAAATTCCCAGCTTAAGTTTTTGGTTGTTTTCACTGCAAATTTCACTCTAGTAAGAGCGCTTTTAGAATATTGCGTCCCCTATATATAAACTAAATAACCATACGCAGCATTAACACTTCATCTTTGAAACACATGGTCAACTGAGTTAATGTGAAACTAATTTCAATTTAAATTACGTTGATATAGACAATTGTTATTATAAATAAATGATTATAAACACCTTGCATGCTGTTTAAAACAACATTTTGACCGCAAGTCTTGATTATTACAATTGATGACACCAAGTGTTGGTTGGAGAAACCATGATAACATCACTAAAGCGCTTCAAAGTAGGGACTCCAATATGGTCACAATTGTGACCATAATCGGGCTCTACATTGAATCAAAATTTCAGGGCTTTGAGGGTTAAACGAATGTTGTATATCAACAACTGATATTTCCACTGTTTGATACATCATCTAATGAACATTCATTCCACTGTTTGATTATTGTATCAAAATATTTATACAATACCTAATGAACATTCATTGGATGTTGTATTAATAGTTTGATACAACAATCAAACAGTGAAATTATCGGTTGTTATTGGCACGTTTAATGTTAAATCAACATCTTGTTATGTTTGAATGTTGAAAAAATGTTGATAAAAAAAGACATTCTTATATTGAATTATCACTGAATGTTGTTGACACATTTTCTTGTTTCGTGGGTATTCATGGAATCTTGATCTAAAATTGTTTACGTCTACATTGGATAATTTCTGCTAACTGATCTGTTTAACTCTCCAGTTACATGGAAACAAAGTCTTATTTTAGTCCATTAATTTTCACGACAGAGGGAAACTGATACCAATTATCAAAATTATTCAGTAAAAAATTTTAACTCAAGATTTTGTAAATGGGATATAAGATTGCACTGAGAGGCTTCAGCGTCTCTCTTGTCTGTTGGTGAGTTGGGTAATGGTAAGTTCACATTGGTGTTCACATTACTCTGTAACGTAAAGCAATGCAAGATGACTGCGCAATGCATTGAGGGTTTAAAATCACGGACGTAAACTTAAGTTCCTACTTCAAAATTGATTTTGAAGTAATGAAGTAATGTAACTTAGGAAATTACGGGCAACCAATGAGAAGACAGCTGCTTCTTGCATGAAAAACGAGATGGGAGAAATTAGGTGTTTGGTCGGTACATTTACTGTCTACAAACAGTGAACAAAACCATACGTTACTTTTCTTAAGTTACCATACCGTAAAACCTCGCATTAGAACTCATGGGCTTATATGTGGGTATAAGGCCATGTGCGTATTCAAGTCTAGGACAAGAATCGGCCTGCTTGACTTTTTTACAGAGGTCAAAAATGGCAGTTTTTCGATTATAAGCCCACTAAAACCCAATGGGCTTATATGCGGATATAAGGCCATGTGTGTATTCAAGTCTAGGACAAGAATCGGCCTGCTTGACTTTTTACGGAGGTCAAAAATGGCAGTTTTTCGATTATAAGCCCACTAAAACCCAATGGGCTTATATGCGGATATAAGGCCATGTGTGTATTCAAGTCTAGGACAAGAATCGGCCTGCTTACTTTTACGGAGGTCAAAATGGCAGTTTTTCGATTATAAGCCCACTAAAACCCAATGGGCTTATATGCGGATATAAGGCCATGTGTGTATTCAAGTCTAGGACAAGAATCGGCCTGCTTGACTTTTTTACGGAGGTCAAAAATGGCAGTTTTTCGATTATAAGCCCACTAAAACCCAATGGGCTTATATGCGGATATAAGCCCATGTACGTATTTAAGACCAGGACTATAAATCGACGTGCTTGACTTTTTTTAGGAAGTCAAAAATGGCAGTTTTTTGATTATAAGCCCTGGGTTATAAAGCGGGGTTTTACGTACGTTAAATATTTGTAAGTTAAGTGTAAGACCATGTTCGTCCCTTTCTCCCATTCCCAACCACCCTCCCACGAAACCTCCCAACTGTCCTATGACGTTTCACACCTGAAACTCATTACTGGCCTAGCATTAAAAATAAAGATCACTTTGTCTTTGGCAAACCAACTGACCAGTCGTACAGATTATTGTCTCGCCACACACCGACCCTTACATTAAGTTACGTTACGTTCAATGCGAACTAACCATTAGGTTAGCTGTGGGTTTGGATCGGGTTACCCCAAAAAAAATTATTCAGCATCCTTTTTCGAAAAATCCTGCTTTTAGCATTGGATAGTTATAGTCAACTGATTCATAATTCTAATTGCACGATGTTTGTTCAGTACCTTGTGGGGCAATTTTTAACGGATGAAACTTTTATTTGCACCTAAAGGCGAAGGATAGATGTTCTTTCCAGCATTGAAAGATCTTTTTCAATCAGACAAAGCAGAGGTCATCCAAGTATTGGCCCTAGAACTTCTTTGTTCAAATTGGAACATTTGATCAGTTAATAGGCTTTTTCTATCCTATTTGCTGAGAAGTTTGCCACAAGGAACCATAAAGGTGGGTTCACACTTGTGTTCACACAATATAGCATAACTTTCCATTGCATTCTGGGATTAAAATCTAGAAAATCCTTTACTATAAAAACCCTAAAATAACATTGTATTAAAACATGTATGCAGCATTTTATCAACTCACATCATGTATCTTTACAACTTTTTCTTCTTTTTTTTATATCTGTACCAAAATGGATGGCTGGTTAAGGATAAAAGATTAAAATATTTTGAAAGTTATGCTCATAAAAAAGCTTTTTTAAGAAACCTACATCTATATTGGAAATTGGAAACGTGGATTGCATGTAGTATATACCAAAGACTGTATATTTTTGAAGTAATATGGATTGGCATTTTCAGCTTCTTACCTGCCAACTCTATTGATATTCGCAGAATGATTCAGCATTTCTATCTAAATCTATGCTTATTGTTTATTGAAGTAGAAGGAGTTTTTTTTTCTGACATTAAGTAATCATGTTGGTTTAGACTATTATTTCTAAAAGTGGGTCTATATTGCTGATATCTTGTTCTTTTGGGAAAGGATATCTGTACTTAAAATGGAATATTATCGATATCTAAAATGTATACAGACGAAAAACTTCTTTAGCTACCCAGGTGACACGCGATTGTTGCTGGAATGTTCCGAATGACACCTGAATGTTGGCAATGTTTACGGTATTTCCGCAACATTTCTGCAACTTTGCTAATGTAAAATGATCAACAAACAAGTTATAGATTTTTGTCAATGTTACTTAAAATGTGGCTGCAATGTTGGCAACAAACATTTGATCAACAATCAACTTAGATTTTTGTCAATGGTTACTTAAAATGTTGCTGCGCCGTTTCTTTGAATGTTGCATCATTCTTCCGAATGTTACTTAATTCTTTTAACGTCACGGCAATTGTTTTGCCAATAAAAACAGTGCAACAATGTCAAAAGAAGTAACAGTGCAGCAACATTGCAAATGCTATTTCCAAACAATGCCGCAATATTGCAGCAATATTTGGTGTTGCCTGGAGACAGTTAAATACTAAAAATTCAAAAACATGTTTGTTGTTTTAAGGAGGTTTTTTTTTTAAAAGCTAGCAATTTAGCATGTGAAATTTACATTTGGGGATTTAAAACTCGTTAGTTGTCAGCAGGTTTTCGTTATGACTTGGCTATTATGAGGTATCAGACCGTATACATATAAAATATTGCTGATTTTAGTAAAAGTAAAAACAACATTATCAGATTGATGTTTTTCCTAGAGAGAAAAAGGCCCAATATGGTTAACCTGCACTCATGGGCTTGAAGTCTGTGAATTTTGGAGAATTGGATTTATTTCAGATTTGGGATGCACTGGATATCTTGTTTTGAATTTGGTATCCGGGTTATCTGAGGAAAAATTGTATATCTGTTTGAAGCATTTAGCAATATTCGTAACCGACAGCAGATGGCACAGCGGTTTTTTAAAAGCATCCAACGGGATTGGCTGGGCTAAAAAGCATTCAACGGGATTAGCTGGGTTATTGGTGACGTTTTAATAATCTAGGACTCATGATTAACGGGATTCCACGTGGGACCCTACAGGATCCCAAGGTGATTTTACGGGTTAAATGGGATTTCATGGGTCATTGGTGACGAGATTTTGGTGATTTGATGGAATTTTAATGATTTAACGGGATTTTAGTGATTTTTACGGGATTTTGGTGATTTCACAGTAATTTCGCGGGTTAAACGGGTTGCTGGTGATGGGATTTTATGGGTTATTGAAGATTTAACCGGGTTCAACGGGATTTTACGGGTGTGGGTGTTTGAGAAGTTTTCAAGTTAAGTAGTAACGGATAACTAACTAGTTTAGTTTAAAAATCTGCAATTTGGAATTTTTAGATTTAATTTTTAGTTATCCGTTCGGTATTTGGGATTAGAAAACATTTAACATCCGGGCAAATTTGTTATCCGGAATCCGAGAATTTTTGGATTTGGTGCATCCCTATTTCAAACGAGACATGCCAACAGATTGTGTAGAGGTAACATAAGTTTTTCAGGAAATTTCCTGACAACAGATTTTACTATAATTTTCTTGCCATATAAAATATATTGAAAAAATGTGTGGGGGAAAAACTTTTCATTTTTTGCAATAGAATTGGATAGAATAACAAATCTATTCTATGAAAAATAGTAATAAAATAGAAAAATAAAAGAATAAAATAAACAGGGTCGTAACACAAAATGTGACCTGTTTCTCCGGCTGTTGCTAAGCAATGCTTAAAGTGAATTTCAAAGCAAAATAGTTTGTGGCAGGTATCTTTTCCTTGTAAAAACTCCTGCTCCAGCTGCAGCAGAAAATCTCTAATGGTTATAGTGGTGTTTACACCACTCCCTAACGTAATGCAAGATGGCTGCGGAATGCATTGTGGGTTTAAAATTACGGACGTAAACTTAAGTTCTCACCTCAAAATTGATTTTCAAGTAGGAAGTAACGTAACTTAAGAAATTAAACCAACTATAATGACATGACAGCTGCTTCTCGCATGGAAAGAGAGATAGAATGAGAAATTGCGTGATTGATCGGTTTACATTTACTGTACGTAACTTTCCTTAAATTTAGATAACAAATTATTCTTAATATTTTTAGACACCTAATTTGTTAATGTGTTATTTGACTTAGTATTATCAGTTGTAATACCACAAGTGCTAGTGTAATTGTCGAAATAAGCTTGTAACAATGAATTTTTTTACTCGTAGAAATCACGAGTGCATCAAAAATTGCGAGCTGAATAAATCATGAGTGCCCATGGGACACGAGTGGTTTATTCTGGTCCCAATTTTTAGATGCACGAGTGGTTTTACCAATGAGTAAAAAAATGAATGGTTGCAAGCTGTATCGACAATCACTAGCGCGAGTGGTATTCGGGAAGAGAATCTAACGAGAAAAACTACAACAACAACAAATCTATGTCTATATTTCTCAAAGGACTTCACGAAATTTTGCGAGATTCCACCGGATTTCATGGGATTCTACGAGATTTTGCGAGATTTCACGGGATTCCACAAAATTTCACGAGATTTTACGAGATTTCACAAGATTTTACAAGATTTCACGAGATTTTACGAGATTCCGCGAGATTTTACAGAATTCCACGAGATTCACGGGATTTTAACAAAATACCCGAGCGAATGTAAATCCTGTAGAATACCGTAAAATTTTGCGAGATCTCGTGAAATCTCGTAAAATCTCGCGAAATCTCGTGGAATCTCGTGAAATCTCGTGGAATCTTGTGAAACCCCTGCAACATCGTGCCATCGCCATTTTGGGATTGGGGTGGAGTGGCTCGCTCTGACGGCTAATTGTTTCAGAAGTGGATAAACTATAAATTTATTTTCGGATATTTTTCATGGTGCTAAAAAATCAAAACAATTGGCGCGCCGATCAATGAGATTCGACCAGAAATTCGAATTTAACGAACCCGCGCGTACACTCTCGTCGATAGTTTTTATGAGTTAGATTCTCTAAGTAAAACAATATTAGTTTATCTAAAAAATAAAATAAAATTATTTTAATTATAATCACCTATTATACAGACACGTCGTTTTTTTCCAATTTATTCACTGTGCTTTCGACTATCGAAGATCTCATCAGCAGACCCATCTGTCTGGAGCACTAAGAATAGTCAAACAGAGACTGCTGATTAGAATCAAACACTGAACTAAATATATTGTAAAAAGGAAAGCAAATTATGTTAGTCTACATGGTTAATTGGACACAGTAATGTTGTGTTTACAAGACGTTTTTCCTGCTTCATCCATTATAATTAGTCAGTCTTGAAAACCAGAGAAAAATCAAAAAAAATCAAAAAACACTAAAATGTGAAATAAAATGGGAACTCCTAAAACTAACCTATCATCATAGTCAGTAAATAAGAATGGTCGTCTAACTCTAACTGAACGAATGGTATACGTTTTGAATAGTTACAAAACACGCCACAGTTGGCGCTAAAACACTTTTAGAGCATTCTTCTCATAGATCGGCAAGTAGTTTAAAGCAAATAACAATTATAAAACAAATATAATTAGTTTAATAAATTTTCCAACAATGCCTATTTGTTTTGTGACTGAAAAAAAAATTTTCAGAAAAAGATTTTTTTTTTATTCAATTTTTCAGTCATGTAATCTGAATTTAACATATAATTGTAGTTTAATTGACACTTATAGCCATTTGTGCATTGCTAGCCATGCAATTCTCAATCCAAAACTGGTCGCAGCACCACCTGTGGGCATTTTGTAACTACTCGGCTCATTAGCGGAGTTAGACGACCATTCTTATTTACTGATTATGCTATTATGCGTTTCTGCATATTCTTTAAGGCCACTGAGTGCATCACACAGTACGGACTTCGCAATTATTAGTTTATTATATTAGTTTATCAACATATTAGTTTATCCTATGCTACGCCTCCACGAGGACAAATGTTCCTGGAAAATAAAGTTCTGGAAAATTAATTGGAAAATAATTTTCCACGTAATAAATCAGGTGGCTCCATCTTTCCATGTAAGTTCTAGAACATTCAAAATGGCGGTGCCCAGAACAAACATGCTGCTCGCCTTTTTAGGTTAATATATCTTCTAAATTCGAAGCGCAGACATGTTTTTTTACATTTCTTGTGAGATGTAACATTAATCGTGACATTTTCAAAGAAATCCCGGTGAAAATAGATAGGTAAATTTTGTATAAATTGACGACTACTTACTGGACGGAAATTTGCGTTTGGCGTGGCCGCAAAAAGTGCATCCAGGTCGGCCACGACGAACGACACTCGGTCCAAATAAGTATTTGTCGAATTTTCACATATTTTACCTATTTTCACCGGGATTTCTTTGTAAATGTCACGATTAATGTTACATCTCACAAGAAATGTAAAAAAACAGATGTTTGCGCTTCGAATTTAGAATTCGAATAGTCGATTTATCTTATTCTGCCACCATGTTGGTTTGGAACGAATGTTCCACTTTTAACAAATGTTCTAGCAAACAATTCGAGACAATAACAATAATGTTCTAGAACTTATAACTGGAAAATTCGTTTTCTAGAAAATTAAGTAATGGAGCCAACATTTTTCTAGAAAACAATTTTCCAGAACTTTATTTTCCTGGAACATTTGTCCTAGTGAAGGCGTAGCATAAGTCAAACAATATTAGTATTATCTAATATCAAACAATATTAGTAATAGAGGATTTGCGCTGATCACAAAAACGCAGTGTTGCCAACTCTAAAATCTGGATTCCGCTTTGGTAATCTCTAAATTCCGCTAAAATCCGCTGACTCTAAAAGGTGAAA
>JH431976.1:292520-336276 GCA_000239455.1 Strigamia maritima | reverse complement strand
TAAACTAAACCAAGAAAATACTTGAAAGTAGTTTTAAAGTTAGAAAATAAAAATAATAAAAGACGATTTTTTTTTTTTTTTTTTTTTTTTTTTTTATTTTTAAATTTTTTTAAAACTAAGGGTTATTTAATTTTGACTTAGAATTGAATATTTTGCATTAGGCAAAATACATTTGGATGTATAGTATAGATTAAAATGTAAGAGTATATAGGAGCGTCTTTACCAAGCCGATTACCAGTTCCATTTGAGCATTGAAGCTAAGGCAGCATTGGGTCTGATTAGTACTTGGATGGTTGATGTCATCTGTTTGATTTTGTTCAAAACAAGTGCATCTACCACTTACTTTTAACTGGATTTTCTGTGGTTTTCCTAGTTCTCTACAAATGCAAGACTGGCTCCACCAAAAGCCGTCCCACAGAATTTTTTCGCGCTCCAATAATCTAACTAGACTTTTTCCTTTGAGGTCTTAACTGTGGTTTAACTTATAAATAAATAATTGGATTGAATTTGACTTACCATCCTGATGACCCCAAAGGCAGATTGCCTGTCTGGAACATAAGGCTGTGTAATACGGAACGTCTTGCAGGGCAATTTTTTTTGACGATTCTAGCCGAGAATTGAGAAAACTGCAGTAAACCAAGTTAAAGCTGGATAGAAGATATACTTAGTAAAGAACAACTAGGTCGATTATTACAGCACTTTCTATCTGTCATTTATTTGGGAATTATTGTTGTTCTGTGAAAATTTGCAATTATTGCCATCTGTTATTGCAATAATATGTTTTTGTGGACAAATAACTGTTGCAACAATAGATAGCTGCTGTAATGTAGATGACAGTCAATGATGACTTAACAATGTGAGTGCTAGATATTGTTAAATAACAATTAAGTTTTAATTATTAGCATGGGCAAAACTCATTGTTTTAATTATTTTGTGAATAGATTCACAACAAGCATGGAAAAATATTGTTAAGTAACAATCGAAATCAATTGTTTAGTGAAATCTCCCATGAAACAAGAAAATATCTAAACAACATTCAGAAAATATTTATTGATACAACATATCTAATGAATGTTGCATATCAACAACTCATATTCAACTGTTTGATTGTTGTTTCAAAATGTTGATTTAACATTTAACGGATGTTGTCTACGAACTTCAAGATTCAAATATTCGATCAAAGTTCAAAAATGTTAATTCAATATTGGATTGTTTCATGGGCTGTGCATTAATATAATATAATCATCTAAATAAGTGTCGTAAGTAAGTTACTAAACTCTATTTAATAATTCGTGCACGAAACACCCATTTGTTAATGGCCGATGCATTGTACCAAACATATATATTGTGGTATCTTATTTTAATCCTCTAGTTGAGCTGAGTCGAAAAATCATTGTTTTGTAGTCCAAAAATGTGCGTGCCATTGTTAACGAACGAAAACGCGCGTAAAATATTTAAAAAAATTATTTACATTTGGGTTTTTGTATTGTTGCGCCCATTTTTTGGCTACGAAACAATGATTTTTCGACTCAACTCGACTAGAGGATTAAAATGAGATATCACAATGTATACTTTCGGTACAATGCAAAAAAGTTCATTTTTTAGTTTTGTGCACGAATTGTTGGATAGAGTTTAGTGTAGAAGCTGAAAGTACTGTTTATCTTTTGGTATACTAAAACTATTGTCACAAAGCGCGAAAGGGCCATTTCTAGTTTGACTTTAATTAGTACCAAAGTGATATTTTTTTCTTTTGTGCACATTTGAGTAATTTAAGATTTGTTATCTTTATTCTAACAACAAGTTCTTAGCTTTCTAAGCCATTTAACACACTTTAATTGAGTCGAGATAAAAAAAAATAATTGTGAAGTGTCAATCAATTGGGGAACTTGAGAGGAAGAGAAAAAAAAGTGAGTGCATTACTGCCTGTACTGGCATTGTCACTTCTTTTCTTGGGAAGTAATGGAAAAAAAATCATTGGCAAGTCTGGTTTTCATTGTAAAATAACAAGTGTTTAACTGAATTGAGTTGTTAATCAAGAAATGCACTTTAAAGACATCACAATGTTTTGTCCAATTTTCCCATTTTTCTTTTCATTTCTATTGGGAAATTGAATTAGTGCTCATGACACATTTGTAATTAATGATCTACTGATTTCATGGGATTAATGTACTATCTAGAAAACTAAGAAGTGGATTAATGACTTTAGATGGTGTAGTACGATTTAAAAGGCATTTCTAAAGGAAGGAAAAAAATAAATGGTCTTTTGGAAATTGACCAACATCTAGGATTGGTCATTGCAAATGGTTTGTCTGAAAACACGACCATTAACTTTGAGATCGAAATCAAACAACTTAATGAAAACAATATTTTTTAATGTTTTTAAAAAATTATTATGTGCATTCATCATTGAAATCGACTATCAGCCGTCGATAGCGACTTTTTTATCGATTTCAGTAATCCGATTTCCCAGCTATCGTCGATTTCCCAGCTATCGTCGATTTCCCAGCTATCGTCGATTTCCCAGCTATCGTCGATTTCCCAGCTATCGTCGATTTCCCAGCTATCGTCGATTTCCCAGCTGTCGTCGATTTCCCGGCTGTCGTCGATTTCCCGGCTGTCGTCGATTTCCCGGCTGTCGTCGATTTCCCGGCTGTCGTCGATTTCCCGGCTGTCGTCGATTTCCCGGCTGTCGTCGATTTCCCGGCTGTCGTCGATTTCCCGGCTGTCGTCGATTTCCCGGCTGTCGTCGATTTCCCGGCTGTCGTCGATTTCCCGGCTGTCGTCGATTTCCGGCTGTCGTCGATTTCCCGGCTGTCGTCGATTTCCCGGCTGTTGTCGATTTCCCAGTTTTCCGTGGCCGGATGTAGACACATTTTGTGCCATATTGTTGAAATTCTATTTGCTGAAATCAAGTTACTGAAATCGATAAAACTCGCTTTGACGTCGATTTCGCATGTCGCGCATGCCGGCATCTTGGATTTCAGCTAGATCGACGCCTCGTGGTTATGATGCTTTAAGATTTGTTCCGGATCATGGAATATGATCAGGAATGACTGCACTGCACATGCTCAAAGCAGTCAGAAATTATTTTCATAATTAGCGAAATCTAACTCATTCAAACCTAAAATCGGATTTTGTGGATTTCTGAAATCGAGGAAATCCGATTTTCAAAATTGGATAAGTAATTGAATGCACCTAGTCTAACCAGAATTTTATTTCCAAATCCAATAATAACTTCAGGATGTTTAACTGCATAACACATCCAGTATGTATGACTTAATTCATCAAGAATTCTGCTCATCAAGAATGCTCGCAGTTGGTTTTTTGGTAAATTTTGATTGTTGACAACAATTACATAGCTCCATTATCATCTTTTTTGAGGGTTTTGCAGACCCATACATCCAATTTAGAAAAGTTGCCAAAGAAATTGAAAATCCTAAATCAGTTTAGTTTTTAATTCGCCAAGGCTATTTCCCCGAACAAATTTCAAATTCCAGTTCACCATTCTCATGACTTAGCCTAACGCCTGCGGCGGGCTGACCTCACCTTACTAGGTAAAGTGGACTGGAAATAGAAATTATAGCTACGAGCTGTTCGGGGAATTAGACAGTACGTTTTTAATTTTATTTTCAATAGTTCTCGAGGTATTATCAAAATTCCAAAACCTGATTTTGGTGGTTTTTAATTTTTTTTCGGTAACTACTTGAGAGCAATCTTCAGAAGCTATACACAAAATGATATCTCTACAATTTACAAAAGTGTCAAATCTGATGAAATTCCATCACAAAATTTGATAAAATAATGCTTACAAAGGTAGGTTTCCGGCGGAATTATGCATTTTTAGCCGAATTGAGCAAAAATTGCGAAAAACTATAAACATGCATTCATGCATTTATCCAGACTCTACTTATTAATTATTTTGGAGCATTAGCAAGAATGAATCTACTAGTATACATATGTATGTATGTATATATGCTAATTTGGCTTGAGTCTAAGATTTAATATAGCCATTAGACCAAACAGTAATACAAAGCAGGTAATTGTAGTATTGAACCAACTTTTCCCCAATGGTCTCTAGGCACCCAATTTAGCAATTTATCTTCAATCATTCCAAAAGATGAGAAAAATGAAAAATTACACTTGTCTCCCCTATTTAACAAAAAAACCATTGCCATGGCAACCTCTGACATATTTTATGACAACCAACAACCATTACATAGATATGTTATGGCTATACAATTCACTTTGTCTTACCAGAAGTGTATGACAGCTTTCTCCACTCAATCTTTCTCACCAGTAGACAAAGTCCTAACCTAAAAATGTCATTTCTGATGTGTTAATATGCAGTCATGATTTTGGTGGTTATTTAAGGCTTACAATTCCAAAGTTATTTGGTAGCACATCTCTTACTTACACCTAACTGCTCTGCACATGGAGTTTCCAGTTCAGAGGGATAATTAATTCTTCACAGCATGATGTTAGCAGCATTCAATGTAATATAACCACATGAGATAACTTTAAGCTGAACATGCATACACCTAATTTTAATTATTTAATCACACACAACAACTTCAGTTGGTTGCTTCAAATTGTTATTTTGTTTTAATTCTTCTGGAATAAACTTAATTAATGGCTCTTTGTTTGTGGTTAGTCAGCAATCTGTTTATTGATGAATCAACAAACACAAAACACAAATAATAGCAAAATGAAGGGCCGGAGTTTTTGGAAGGGTTGTGATGGTCTACATAGAAAAGTCTTGCAATGTACTTGTTGCAAGTTATGGGTTTGCTACTAAATTAAGGAAGAAGTGTGAAGTAGTGAAAATGGTTGTATTTATTGCCCATTGTCCACTTTCTCTGCACCAATTTTGCCACCTGCAACTCTTTTCCACTGGAGCACTCTATACATATCCCTATCTGGTAGTCGGTGCCAGCGTGTCGCTTTGGAACATACGTTCTGCTTTAACCCTCAGAAGCCTATCCTATGGGACAATTGACACAGGCAATAGTTCTGAATATTAATTCTTTTCAAAAAATTTTTCCAAAAATCTGAAATTTTCTGGAGCTGTTCAAAAAGTGGTTTTACATACACTCAATTTATTTGGATATTTTCAGACTTATAAAAAAAAGTTATTGTAAAGAGAAAATATGAGCCCCTTAAAATTTCAGCTTAAAACGTTTGCTGTTTTCACTGCATTTTTTCTCTTTAGAGAGAACGCTTTTAAAATACAACGCCACCTACATGCAAAGTAGAGAATAAACGAAGCAGTCGGCACACGTTCAGTTTACATTTCATATCAATTGCAATTAATTGCACTAATCGGAATTAAAATTAAGTTAATATACACAATTATTGTAAATAAATGATTAAACACACTTTGCATGCTGTTCTAATGATCATTTTTTGACCTAGTGTCTTGATTTTTACAATCGGTGACACCTAGTGTCAGTTGGTGAAACCATTGTAACCATGGTAACAGCACTATAAAGCGCTTCAACCCAGAGTATTTAAATCCTGTCATTTGACACCACTAATAGGTCTTTGCGTTAACCTAAAATGTTAGGCATCTGAGAGTTAAAAAAACAACTTGCAAAGCTTCGCTGGGAAAATGAATTATTTTAGTTCTTGCAGCACAACTATTAATCTTCACTGGATAATTTGAGTTTTTTGTATGTGAAATAAAATGCATGTGAAAGAAAAAAGAATAATTTTGTTGTTCCCAGATCAAGGGGAGGGCGATAAAGTGGGACTCAGAAAAAAAATATGGAGAATAAAAACCTAAAATATTGAAAGTTAGAAATTAATTTACAATAAATTGATATAATTAGGGCTATTTCTTTTTGTACCATGTGGGTTATAACATCACTAAATAAAAATAAACAGGAAGTGATGATACCGTAGTGCCATATTACATCACTTTTACTTGCAAAAACCTTACACCATCACCTACCCCCGGTATATTACACCTCTTAACAGTGCAAACTACTACAAATGACACATCAAGCTCGCAACAATGACAGACATTGATCACAATTCATGTAACTCGCAAATGCGATCAATGTTCAAACCCTTCGGACAACAAATAACACTCTGAACAATGAAAATGTGTTAGATACGATTGCGAATACGCTAACAAAATCGACGCAAAACCACACAAATACACAAACATTCACGTAAATTCATGCAAATCCAGACTAATTCTAGTGTTAAATCTTTCTAAAATTCCAATAAATACCGTATAAAGTCAACTCTAAATCCACCAAATCTATAACCTGAATCCACCAAAATCTACGAAATCCAAAGCAATACACGCTGAATCAACAAATCCACTTCAGATTTGGATAAGCGTTTTAAAAAACAAAAGTTGATGACTATTTTTTTTTTTTGTCTTCTTTTTTACTCTACTTCCGGCAAAATTCTTTCTCTTTGATCTCCCTCCCCCAAATAACTTTTTCCCGTCACAAATTCACTTCAGAACCAACGAATCCATCATTTTACGGATTTACAAATCTTGTCTCTTATTTTTTCTAATGATTACCCTCTCGGCGCTACGTCTCAAAAAGCAGTAGCGCTCGCTACTGCACACCGAGCAGGCCCTAAAAAAATGCCGCTGCTAGCGACTACGCAAGAAAGCACTCTATATAGAAATGCGATTGTGGCATCGTAGCGCTATATGTTGCAAAAAGAAATACCCCTATTGTTTTCTTAGTACTGTTTCTCTGTTTTTTCATTGTTTTATTGTTTTTTGTTGTTATGTATTACGGTTGTTTTGATTTGCGTTACGATTGTTTTAATTTATATTATATGGGTGTTATTATTGTTGTTGTTTGGTTTTATTGTTTTTTTTATTTATTTTTTTTTTTTTTTTTAATTATTGTTTAATTTGTCATTTTTTTGGTTATACTTACCATTATTCATATTTTTGGAACTTTGCCAAAACCTTTTTTTTTTTATATCTTAACAATTTTAATTTTAAGGACTTAAATTTAAGTGCAGACTTAAATTCTAATTAACTCTCATAATGGCCACTAATGCAAGGATAAGCTATAAAACAACAAAGCTCTACGACCTTGTGGTCATCACCAGGTTATGAACCTTCACATTTTCCACTAGAATGAAATGATAAAAGACTTGAGGGGACCCGGATTCACTAAAAAATCATTTAAGACTCAAGATGATAACTACTGAAAGGACAGCACACGGATCATTATCCAATGATCAAATTAAATGATATCTTGGTAAAAAGCCATTGTTGAAAAATTTTGTGAATATGATCATAAATCAACGATAAAATCTTATCGTTATCGAATAAACCAAGGTTTAGCGAAACTAGCTCCAGGACTCCCTTAAAGAGACACTGGGATCATAAGTGAACAAATATATGAGAACTCACTTGAGGAAGCTATTTTCACTTGTTAATTCAACAATGTCTTTTGTGGGATATACAATTTCTATGCTTATCTAATATATCTAACAAAAGAGAAGGAGATACTAAATGTAACTTTCAATAAATGCATAAACTGAAAACTGGCTTTATGACCAATCTATTTAACAATAAAGTTGATTCTTTAGATACAATGTGATTTAGTTGGCCCATCAATTTTCTTAATCTCATTCTGATTTTTATACCGGCTTTATTCCCAAAAGACAAATAGAATTTCTTAACTGCTAAGTATATATTTCAAAATAACATTTTATGTCATCATATATGGCCATAAATGGCATTGTTTCAAGTGACTATAAACTTTTACCACTGAGTTAAGAGTCACACAACACTAAAGTAACTTACTAACTTTATAATAACTCAAAGATATCATAAATTTTCTAATGGAAGTAAAAGGGGAGTTGGGTAAAGACAATTCATTATGTTCTCAAATTTGAGATCAATGTCATCTTTTAGGTTAATCATTATTTTCTTTTAAATGGATAAAAATACACAGAAATTGTCAATTAGAAAGTTGTAGAGAATCATCTAATTACCACAAATCTGTAATTTCTAGAAATTAAGCATTTTTTCCAGCTGAGAAAATTTTGTAAAACTTTGGCGTTAGTTCGGTTTTTAAAATCGAAATCCGTTGAAAATTTCTGTCAACTTTTACCAACTTTTCTCAGCTGAAACAATGCTTGTGATTTCTACAAATTATAGATTCTGACTAATTAGATATTTCTCTACAACTTTCTAATTGACATTTTCTCTCTATCTTTAACCATTTAGAAGTTAGTAGATGATTTAATCTTGAAAGATCATTTTCAAGGTCAAATTTGAGGACCTTCCAAATAGAGGGTTCACGCAACTGAAATTTGCACAAACGTATGAACGTATTATCAACATCTGAACGTACGTTTTATACATAGATTTGTTGATGCTTGATTGTTAAAACGAAACAATTAAAATTATACGGTGTCATGATAAACGTATTGTTCTGCTAATTCATTTTAGGTTTATTGTTATAAACTGTGTTATTGTACAATACGTTTATTGTTGTTTTCATATTTTGCCACTTTAATGTTTTGCTCTAAACTCCATTTCCAAAACATTGCGAGAAACTCCCATTGGCTGGAGCCTGTTTGCTCGCACATTAATACAAATTTATGATCATACATGTCTGTCAGTAACCAATGAAAGTAAAGCTCATTGCGTTATTTTTAATTAAACCGCGTGAAACCGCCATCTTGAATAAATAGATGGCCCGGTCGAACCGCGCGAAACCACCATCTTGGATAAATAGATGATCCGTCGAACATTTGACGACTGGTTTTGACCGGTTTAGAACTACTTTGTTACGCGCAACACCATTGAACGGTTAGTTGCCACGACCAATCCGAGTTACTCCGAACTTATAGCTAAACAGACTTTACGTTGATCTTTTTATATACGCTTGTACGTTCACGACTTTTGAAAACTTTTTTGCACGTAAAGAGTTTACGACATTTAATGGTCAAACATTGTTGAATAAAACCATATTTGACCATAAAGTTATTATACCCATAAAACAGTGCTGCTCAGTGCCTCCTAGTGGCCATATATAGCCCTTCCTATGTAATACTAGATATTTTGATGCTGGAAATGATGTGAAAATGTGTTTATTTACGAGCTCAATATTTACACATATTTCCGACTAATAAAAAACAAGTTTAGTAGGTGTGCCAATGGAGTAAAGGGAACCCGCGACGGGTAATCTTTTTGTGTCATTTGCCACGTTGTTTCTCCTCCTTCGTCCCCCTGACGGCGGTGGTGGTGGTGGTGGTGTGTCGCCGTCGTCATTGTGTGTCGACTGCTCTTTGCCTCATTTGCTCCTCTCTTTGGTCTTTTTATTACGGCGCTGCAGCGCGGGCCCAACACAAAGAAGACGGCGAGCATTAAGTGGCGAAGAAATGGAGTATTTGAAAATGGGCACCGAGATTATTATGAGTTTTATGTGACATTGTGCGCGCCAGAAAACGAAGAACTCCGCCTGTCTCGCTCACTTTGATCGTCGAATCTCGTGCGCGCACACAGAGACACAAAAACGGAAAAGGGGACGGGAACACGAATAGGGTATTCGTTGTCTCTCGCATTTCTCTGGTTTCTGTTATCCATCTTTGTGCGTGTCTCCAGAGGAAAGAAAGGCATGCTTATGAACAGAATTTTTTGCTACTTTTTTCAGCTAGTTTTTGGTATCTTTTTTTTGGTATCACTTTTAGGACCTCCTTTTTGGGACATTTTTTGGTATCTTTTTTTAGGACCTCTTTTTGGAACTAATTTTGGTACCACTTTGATTATTACTTTTTTTGGTATTGATCTTTTTTGGTACCACTTTGAGTACTTTTTTGGTACTATTTTTAGTATTGTATATTTTTTGGTACTATTTTTAGTATTGTATATTTTTTGGTACTATTTTTAGTATTGTATATTTTTTGGTACTATTTTTAGTATTGTATATTTTTTGGTACTATTTTTAGTATTGTATATTTTTTGGTACTATTTTTAGTATTGTATATTTTTTGGTACTATTTTAGGACATTTTTTGGTATCTTTTTTGGAACTAATTTTGATACCACTTTTGAGTACTTTTTTAGTACTATTTTATATTGTATTGTATATTTTTTTTGCAGCCACTTATAGTACCTTTTTTCTTACCACTTTTAGTACCTTTTTTGATACTACTTTTAGCATTTTTTGGTATTACTTTTCTTTTAGTATCTTTTTTTGATACTACTTATAATACCTTTTTTTGGTACTATTTTTAGTACTTCTTTTTGATAGTATTTTCACTACCTTTTTTTTTATACCACTTTTAGTACTTTTTTTGGTACTATTTTACTATTATAGTATCTCTTTTTAGTACCACTTTTAGTACCTATTTTTGGTACTATTTTTAGTACCGTTTTTGGTAGCACTTTTAGCACTATTTTTGGTAATACTTTATTTTTTTGGTATTACTTATTTACTTTACTAAAAGTAGTACCAAAAAGAGATACTAAAAGTAAAGTATTACCAAAAAAAGTAAATTAATATCAAAAATAATACTAAAAGTGGTACTTACCAAAAAAGATACTAAAAGTGGTACCAAAAAAGTACTAAAAGAAGTACCAAAAAAGGTACCTACTAAAAGTGGCACCAAAAAGAGGTACTAAAAAATAAAAATAGTACTAAAAGAACGTACTAAAAATAGTATCAAAAAGAGGTACTATAACTATAGTACCTTTTTTGGCACTACCTATAGTATCTCTTTTTGGTACCTACCACTTTTAGTAGTTCTCTTCAATACTTCTTATGAGTATACTTTTCTTCAGTACTTGTTTTGAGTAACAATTTTTGATACCTTTTCAATACCTTTTTTTGGTAACGCTATTGAGTACCAGCACTATTTTTTAATCGCATACCGGCACCTTTTGTTTTTTGCAATAACACTGCGGTACACTTATCAGTAGGGATGCACCGGATATTCGGATTCGGTGTCCGGTAATCCGGCTGAAAATAAAAATATTCGGTATTCGGATATTTGGAAATTTCAATGTTCTGGTTCCAAATATCCGGTTCGGAATTGTACAGAATTTCGACCGAATACCGAATTGGCGAATTTTTCCTAATTTTTGTCTTTTAGAATTTTTTTTTTTAAAAAAAAAACAAAAATTAGGCAAAATTCGATATTTGGTCGAAATTTAGTTGTATACAAATAATAATATTATAAACAACGTGTCTTTTAATAATAATTTTATTATTTTATAATTTTTAAATTTTTAAAATTCGGTTTTGAGATCCGGTGTAAATCCAGTGTTCCGAATTTTCAGATGAAATAGTCCGGTATTCGACGGGTATTCGAAATTTAAATAATTTCAAAATTCGGTGAAATTCGGCATCCGGAATCCGGTGATTTTTGGATCCGGCGCATCCCTACTTATCAGACAGAAGCATTTTATTTTTATTTATTACCCAAGTATAATCTTGACTCTAATGTTTGAGATCGGGATGACTGCTTCTTCAACAACAATCAGACTTCGGAGTTCATTATAACGAGGTTGAACTTATAATTCCCAATAAATGAAGAAATACTCTGCCAATTCAAAATAAAATATTGAATAAAAAAAAAGGATTATTTTTTTGATAGACAGTGGCTTAGGTTTTGACGTTTAGAGACCATCTACTATAAGATGGTCTTTGGATAGAGAGACTGCAACGTCGACTCTTGAATCCTTGTCAATCAAGTAGAAATCCCTTATTAAACTGAAAACTAAATCCAAACGAAAGCTCAACGTCCCCTTTCGCTCTCCTATATAATCCTAATCTTAAGAAGAATTACTCTAAAAGACCTATCTTAAAGAATCATAACATCTAACTTAATTATATACATTTGTTTGTTAATTTTCTTACCAGGTAATGCTGGGCGCAGACATGCAGCGATTTCGCATCGCCTGGCGATGATGTCATAACTAAGCAATTGGAACACGTGATAAAATACTCGCATCTTATTGGATGCGGTTTGTATTGCCAAGCAAAAAGTACACGATGGCTGTATTTTTTTCAAAAGTAGAATGTTTTGTCGCCAACGGAAGTGACGTTTTGTGCGCATGCGCAGAGGTAGCCGATATGCAAAATCGCTGCATGTCTGCGCCCAGTATTACAATGATTGTTGCTGCAACATTGCTGCAATGTTTGGAAATGCCAATATGTTGCATGCAACAGTGGCCATAACGTTAAAAGAATTAAGTGACCTTCGGAACAATGATACAACATTCAAAGAAACGGTGCAGCACATTTTAAGTAACATTGACAAAAATCTAAGTGGATTGTTGATCAAATGTTTGTTGCCAACATTGCAGTAACATTTTAAGTAACGTTGACAAAAATCTGGGTTGGTTGTTGATCATTTCACATTAGCAACGTTGAGAAATGTTGCGGAATTACGTAAACATCGCCAACATTCAGGTGACATGCGGAACATTCCAGCAACATTTGCGTGTTACCTGGGTTATGGTTGGTTCACATTGAACGTAACGTAACATAAGGCACCATATGTCTTTGAAAAAAAGCCGCTCTCGATTACAGGCATTCTCGAATATACGTCGCTCTTGAATATAAGTAGGCTGTGACCAAAAATGCCACTGTTGAATAGACGTCTCGGCTTCTGTTCAAAGAACGCGACAACTTGAATATACCTACAATGATGATATACAGTTTAACCTCGTTATAACAAAAGTCGACAAGCCGATAATCTACTCTTAACAAACAATTAGAAAACTCCAAAATTGATTTTGCATTCTTTATTTAGTCGTTTGAATAGCGAAAACTTTATTATTGCGAATAGTTTTGTTGTATAATGGTATTAGTGATTTGTTATAATGAGGCTTGATTGTAACAGTATAGCTTAATGCATTTAATGCATTATTAGTTTAAAGAATATTACAAAGATGCTCTGTTGTTGTAATTCCATTATTGAATTGTTATAGAAATTATAAATTATAATTATGTTTGGGATTTTGTTTTACGTCTGTTTTTCATCGATCTGTCTTTGCAAAATGAAAAGGGGGTTTGCTGATGCGATCAAACGTGAAATTGAAGATAAACTCTTAATCGTGTACGTGTGCGAAAGTGTCGCTGAATATTAGTGTAGGTTTAAAGTGATGAAATTGATAAAATAGCAAAATCATCTCAAGAGGAATTGTCGCCACTCACAATCTAAAAATCCATATAAATAGCTGTATGACTTACACTTAGAAATGTATAAATAGATTATATAGTTTTATATAACAATTACTTAACTCTATCCAACAATTCGTGCACGAAACTGAAAAGTGAACTTTTTTGCATTGTATCGAAAGTATACATTGTGATATCTTATTTTAATCCTCTAGTCGAGCTGAGTCGAAAAAATCATTGTTTCGTAGCCAAAAAATATGCGCAACAATACAAAAACCCAAATGTAAATAATTTTGTTTAAATATTTTACAAATTTTTTTCGTTTGTTAACAATGGCATGCACATTTTTGGACTACAAAACAACGATTTTTTGACAAATTATTGTTATTGATGGATATTGTTGCCAGCGATGATGTTACCGGCTGTAGATTGTTAGCAAAATAGCTGCTTTAGTCATGCGCAGATTGTTATAGCTAGGCAGCATTGGGATTTCTTCTCCTGTGTATTTAGCATATTGCTGGGACAAATAGTGCCGGATTTCTGCCTAGGCCTACAAGGCCCTGGCCTAGGGGCCCCGGTGGTTGTATGATTCTATAAATTTTATAGAATTACGTAACTATAGTAACATAGACTGTATTATTCTGATGTTTATTAAAGTCATTAAAGTCGATTAAAAATTATATGTTCCGTACTAGTGCATTTAATTTGCTAAATTTCCATAATAACTTCGAGATGGTGGGGGGCCCAAATGTCAAGTGCCTAGGGGCTTTGGTGACCAATAGTGTATCCCAAAGTGGGATCACATGATCTCATTGGCAAATGTCGATACATGTATATGACAACATCAAAATGACGGTAACAAAATGACGACAACAAAATGACGACATTTTGTCTGTTCTCATTATTAGATGGGATCGATCGGTCACCAATTATTTTATGCTGCAAATTCGCTGTGCGTGTAAAAATGTTCCAGCCAATCCGATATGGACTATAGAGTTACGCAGACAGACTATAGTCCATTCTCAACTTGTTGCCGGAGAGATACTATGATAAACATAAAATCCTTGTTTTATTGGATGAACTATAATCTCCGATTACAATATCTGTGGTTACTGTAGCTGTTGGTGAGATGACTTTTCCAGATGTCTAACTTGTCCTCTTCAGACCTACAGATAGTTGTCGTGCAAGGTGCTGAGTTGTCTTAAGTTTATCAAAACAAAGCGCAAGGCTAAACATATTCTCTCGGAGAATTTCCATTTCCATGGTAATCTTGCCTTTAAGAAGAACACACTCTAAGATATGCTATCTCCATCTTAATGTTCCAGGGATGCTCAAGAGATGAGACATAAGGACTGCATGTGTCAAGAAGGTTTTGACTGGCTAAGTGCAAACCATAGCCACATGACTATTTTGTGTCATTGCTTTATTCTTCCAGTGTAATGTAAAGGCATATATTTAAAAACCAAAGTTTGGTGATTGTTTTATTTCAATATTTCTCATGATTGTCATAGGAAAATGCTGACATTAATTTATGTTTTTAGGCCAATTAGACCATGCTCTACAACTTTCTAATTGGAAATTTTTAGCTATAATGCACTGTTCTCAAGATATGGCATTGTGATAACCTTGAAGGAACGTTTTAAGGTCAAAGTTTTTGACTATTCTCTTCGCCATGGTCCATTCTCTACCATGATGACCAGCAGGTATCCTGGACCCACAACTTTGCGGGTTTGCTTGACAATTAACATTAAAAAGAATACAAACCGATGAGTGCTACATCAATATGTGGTCTGCTGTCGTTGTCGTAAATCGGACAATAACAAACACAAGAACATTCTAATTGTTATTTTTTATATTGTTGTCATTTAAAATATAAAAAATACAATAATACAATTCCGGGCAGGGACTACGTTTTGCGTATCTTGCTTCAGTATTTACGTAAAGTGTAATCAGATGGCGAGATATCGGACGGCGACTATAGTTATCGTAAAATTTCCAAAATTTCAACAAAGACATATTGTTTTATCTGATGTATATTACCAGGTTACAGAATTTATTGTTGGAATCAACAATGCTTCTCCAATCCACAAAAGACTTTTATTGTTTCAGAACTTACCTAATTAGAGTTTACGTGAAATATTTTTTTATCTCATTTTTTTAAAACATGTAAATGCAGTGTTAGATACAGATATCACAGCTAGACATTCTTTAAATCATGCTAACTGACTAGTAAAAGTTAATTACAATAGACAGTTTGCGCTTTCACGAACGTAATTTTTTTAATTACGAATGGTAGATTAATACGAGATTTTAAAAATAAATCTCGTATTTAATTTAACATTCGTAGTATGAATATACGAGATTTATTTTTCAATCCGTTCGTATATAAGTTGATATACGAATGCACTACACATGCGCAGTGTGCATCAAAATTCGCACATGCGCATTGTTCTGCAATTTGTAGCGAGCGAGGCATCCATCTTGTTTTTCATCGGCTCGTTGTATTTTCGGTAGGTTTTTAGTCATCTAGGTTAGAAATTTGTTTGCAACTAACTATTTTTTATATAAACATGGCATTAGACACATAATTTATACATTTTCTGAATAAAGCCATGTTTCTCGTATATTTGTTTATTTCGTTCTCGTTGTGTTTAATTGTTTCTGCAAGCGCAATCTGAAACAATGATTTTAATTACGAGACACGAGATAATTAATAAAAATGAATTTATTTCATTTTTATTAATTTATTTCACGTTCGTATTAAAATCTCGTTCGTGAAAGCGCAAACCGTCTAATATTTAAGTTATGTGATTCTATTCCACTATTGTTATGGGTTTTTTAGAAGTTTCTTCACATTTTAGTGAAACCCCATTAACTTTTCAATAGTTGGGTATCTTCAACTTGTGCAAGAATGATAGGTTATAATAATGAACAACAATCAGCAAACAGTTTATAGTTATTGTAGGCAATAAAACCTGACACAACCATGACATTTAAAATCTATAAAAAAGGAAAACCGGTTTGATAAAAACAATAATTTTATCTATACATTGGCAGATAAAGTTGTGACGTGAGCAGACCATGAAACAGTGGATTCAAACTTCGTGTTTTCAATTTTCGATTTTCTCCTTAATCTCCACTAAGAAAACATTCAACCAAATTTATTGTGTCATAGATTGAAGCTCAGTATTGTATGTTTATTTATGCAAATGTGTAAAATGTGTCAAAAATTTCAGCCTGCTGTGAATCCTGTCTGTTTATTCGCTCATTAATGCCGTAGTATGGCAATAAACCTATTCTTTGCTGCTAAGGTGGCGAAATATGGCATAACTTAGCTGTTGTGGACAAATTAAACTGATTGCGCAACACTTCTATGTTAGTACTTCATAATATTTTAAGATGATTACAACGGCGCTCCCAAAGGTTCATCTCGCCTTTAATAAAAAATATGCAACAAATTTTATAGCAAGCCAAATTTAATGAAAGTCTAAAAGCTTTGTTGTTTGAATTAATAAACCAAATTTGCAAGAATGTATGCAGCTTAAAGAATTCAAGAACAAAAAGCAATTGTTTTGAATAATTATTGCATAAGAAAGATGCAATTTTAATTTCATCATCACATTTTATATAACTACGTAGAAATTGCTTTCTAATTGTATTCACTCTAGAACAATTTATAAACAAAGGATCATGAAAAACAATAATTTATTTATTAGCTTTTGTTTAATTTTAATTAAATATAAAGTTGCTTTAATTATGCTTTTTTTTTAATATTAGAAAATATTTATAGATAAATATTTATATATATTTTCTATTTAACAATTCGTGCATTGAAACTCCCATTGGTTAATGACCTATATGCATTGTACTGAAAGTATATATTGTAGTATCTTATTTTAATCCTCTAGTTAAGCCGAGTCGAAAAATCATCGCTTCGTAGTCCAGAAATGTGCATGCCATTGTCAACAAACGAAAACGCTCGTAAAATATTTTAAAAAATTATTTACATTTGGGTTTTTGTATTGTTGCGCACATTTTTTGGCTACAAAACGATGATTTTTCGACTCGGCTCGACTAGAGGATTAAAATAAGATATCACAATACATACTTTCGGTACAATACAAAAAAGTTTACTTTTCAGTTTCGTGCACGAATTGTTGGATAGAGTTTAATCTATTTGATTCTGCGGTATACAGACCAAATAAGTAGTCTGATAATTTAAATATTGCAAAATCTGATTTTAACAATATGGTTTTTGCAAAATTTGTTTTTAACAATATAGCTTCAAAATTCGATTTTATCAAAACGGCTTTTGCAAAATTTGTTTTTAGCTTTTGCAAAATTTGTTTTTAGCTTTTGCAAAATTTGTTTTTAGCTTTTGCAAAATTTGTTTTTAGCTTTTGCAAAATTTGTTTTTAGCTTTTGCAAAATTTGTTTTTAGCTTTTGCAAAATTTGTTTTTAACAATACGGCTTTTGCAAAATTTGTTTTTAACAATACGGTTCCAGGTCATAACCTCGCCCGCTAAACCTCGCCGACAAAAACCTAGGCGACAATAACCTCGCCAACAATAACCTCGCCCAACAATAACCTCGCCCGACTTAAACCTAGCCGACAAAAACCTCGCCAACATAAACCTCGCTTGACAAAAACCTCGCCTGACTTAAACCTAGACATCAAAACCTCGACTTAAAAACCTAGCTCCACATAACCTCGCCTCACTTAATCTCGCCTCACTTAATCTTGCCAGATTAAAAAATTAAAAATTTAAAGACTAATTTTCAAATTTACAAATTGTAAATAAAATTATTTGCACCAATGCAATCATTAAAATATTATTTTATTATTATTGACACTCATTTTACTTGAAAATCCAAGTTATGTGCCATTTTTTGAAGGTAATCATTTTACAACATTTCACCTTCAGGCTACCTCAGTCGTCGCTTGCGTCTATAAACTCAATTCTATCTTTCTATCTATCACTAAAAATAATATTAATAAATATTGGTTAGTTGCATTGGCGAAAATAATTGTAGTTTGTAAATTTGCAACTTTATAAATTTAAAAAATTAAACAGAAAAATTTGAAAATAAAAAAAATCTTAATTCAAATTTTTTTTTAATTTTTAATTTTTTAAGTGGGGCGAGGTTTATGTCCTGGCGAGGTTTAAGTCGGGCGAGGTTTTTGTCAAGCGAGGTTTATGTTGGCGCGGTTTTTGTCGGCGAGGTTTAAGTCCGGCGAGGCTATTGTTGGCGAGGTTATTCCGCCTAGGTTTTTGTTGGCGAGGTTAAAACCGACGAGGTTTTGACCTGATACCAACAATACGGCTTTTGCCATGACTCATGAGTATATAAATCTCATCCTTAAACAATATAAAATTTACACGTCAAAAGTGTTTTAAAATCACATTTTATCCGACAAAAATCGACAAAAAAATAATCTTAAACATTTCTCGTGAAATCCGCGACTTAAATTGAAAGGCCTTTTTTCGCAGCCAAAAGGAGCTTTAAGGGAGCAATTACATGAGTTATTGGAGAAAAGGAAATAGAGTTAGGCCTAACGAAATACGGTTTATGGGCCAGTGTCTAGGCAATAATCTGGATGGGGATGTGTGGCTGGGCTATGTGATCCATCTTGTAGCTGTCAACGAGGCGCTGGCTGGGCATGAGGAAATCTCTTTTGCGATTCCGTCCACAAGTGACCTTTTCCCCGACCTTTTTGCCTACCTCTGGGAATTTATTAAGGGTGCTGCGGAGTCGCGGGGACGATTGGAAAAGGGGTAATTCATCACGGCACGACAGATAAGCAAAAGTCCCCGGTCGTATTGATAGCGAGGCCGAGCGAGAAATCGATACACAAGACGCGTGTAGTGTGCTATTTGACTTTCACAACTTGTTAGTGAACCGGCTTCGTCTTGCGAACAAATTAAAGCGTGCCAAGTGACGAACTCATCAGGAAGCGACGTTTTCTTTTCGATTTTCCTAATTTCCTACCAACTTGTGTTTTCCATTACAAGTAAGTGAGTGCTCATTTCCATTTTTTCGGTGAGGTGGGTGGGAGAAGGTCGATTGCTGTTTTTGAATTTTTTTTGGATTTGTTTTTTTTTTTTTTTTTGTTGTAATTATTTGTGGAATAATTGAATTTGTAATTAATTGTTGTGATTGTTGTGCAGTGAAGTATGTATTTTGGACAGATTTAGATTAGATTTTTATAGATCTGATTTGGTTAGATTTTTTTTATTATGGACAGATTTTCTTTGATTTTAGACACATTTTCTTTGATTTTAGACACATTTTCTTTGATTTTAGACACATTTTCTTTGATTTTAGACACATTTTCTTTGATTTTAGACACATTTTCTTTGATTTTAGACACATTTTCTTTGATTTTAGACACATTTTCTTTGATTTTAGACACATTTTCTTTGATTTTAGACACATTTTCTTTGATTTTAGACAGATTTTCTTTGATTTTGATCAGCTTTATCAGATTGAGTCAGACTTAGTCATATTTTAAAGATTTTAACACACAGTTTTGTTATAAATTTAAATAGTAAATAGATATTAATTTACAAGATTTAAATAAACATCTTCAACAATACACAATACATGTTTTTATTAAATCTGATTCAAATTACTTTTTTGAACTCCCAATAAAACTTAAGAAATCCGTTTGACCAGAAGTAAATGAAGGTTCCAATTTCAAACACTCATTTTTCAAACATCCATTCATTCACAACAATAGAATAAAAAATAAAACTCAACACTTGTCCAATAAAACCCCCATTCACCAAATACATAATCAATACAACAACCAAACCTCCAATACCCCAACCTTCGCAAAATTCCAAACACCAACGAAAAACTCTTTGATTAATCGTACCCCAACTCAAAACTGATCGCTATTCGCTCCTAGCGATAGATTTCCGATTCTCCTAAACCTAAGTCAAGATTGATAGTTATCTGGTGGCCCATCTTCTTCCCCTCTCACCCCGCTTTCCCCTGCTGTCTCGTCCCTTTAGGGCGATTTCCCTGCATTTCACCACAAACTTTCGGTCGCCATCACTCGCGCAAACCATTCACGTGACTGTGCAAATTGCCAGCGAGAAATTGAATAGAAATCGAGCCGCCAGACGGCAGTCTAGCATTGAAATCAACATCTTCACCGATCACCCTCTACTCACAGTATTGGTTGACCGAGAGACAAAATTGTGTTTATAGACGCAAGCGGCGACTTAGGCCATACACGTCTTTAATCTGACATACTGAAACTGACATACTGAATCTGACCTAAACTCTATCCAACAATTCGTGCACGAAACTGCATTGTACCGAAAGTATATATTGTGGTATCTTATTTGAATCCTCTAGTCGAGCCGAGTCGAAAAATTATTGTTTCGTAGCCAAAAAATGTGCGCAACAATACAAAAAGCCAAATGTAAATAATTTTTTAAAATATTTTACGAGCGTTTTCGTTCGTTAACAATGGCACGCACATTTTTGGACTACGAAGCGATGATTTTTCGACTCGGCTCGACTAGAGGATTGAAATAAGATACCACAATATATACTTTCGGTACAATGGGAGTTTTGTGCACGAATTGTTAAATAGAGTTTATATTAGTTGACTGAGGCCGCCAATTTCTTCTATTTTTTCCGTTCAAAATCCATCACAATTTATCGACACCCTAAAACGGATCAAAGCCAAACGTGTGCTAGCTAGCCGCCATTGATTTACTGTCATGGCCGCCGATTTTTGTTTGTGTTTTCGTCGTTCGATGATGAAATAAAAATCTTGCGCTTTTTATGTGTCGGTGTCAGTGATGGTCCCTGGACACCCGTTTTGCACTCATCTCGATCTGACAATCTTTGCAGCAGGATGGAGCATCCGAGTGAAATTGGCTGCCGTCTTATGTTCCCCGGTGGAGTTGCTCCCATCCGCTCGTGTCCCTCGTCTGCCGTCCTAGCAACCAACAGATTGCGACAGCCACCACATGCGTTCAACGCTATTGCATCGGGGGAGGGAAATTCTTCCACTGTTTGACTAAATTTCTTTTCATTCAACTGGTTTTTAAAGTGTCGGCGGTTTAATTTGGAAGCGGGATTTTGGATTTTTAAACGAAATCTGTGAGAAATTTTTTTTATTTAATATTAGGAGACTGAAAACGAGATTTCACAAGATTATAAGAGATAAGACGCGAGATTTGTGCGAGATGTGGGATGAGATTTGTGCGAGATGTGGGATGAGATTTGTGCGAGATGTGGGATGAGATTGTGCGAGATGTGAAATGAGATTGTGCGAGATTGGGCGAGATATGGGATGGGATTGTGAGAGATGTGGGATGAGATTATGCGAGATGTGGAATGATATTGGGCGAGATGTGGGATGAGATTTGTGCGAGATGTGGGATGAGATTTGTTCGAGATGTGGGATGAGATTTGTGCGAGATGTGGGATGAGATTGTGCGAGATATGAAATGAGATTGTGCGAGATTGGACGAGATATGGGATGAGATTGTGCGAGATGTGGGATGAGATTGTGTGAGATGTGAAATGAGATTGTGTGAGATGTGAAATGAGATTATGCGAGATGTGGAATGATATTGGACGAGATATGGGATGAGATTTGTGCGAGATATGCGATGAGATTGTGCGAGATGTGAAATGAGATTGTGCGAGATTGGGCGAGATATGGGATGGGATTGTGAGAGATGTGGGATGAGATTATGCGAGATGTGGAATGATATTGGGCGAGATGTGGAATGATATTGGGCGAGATGTTGGATTAGATTTGTGCGAGATTGTGCGAGATATGGGATGAGATTGTATGAATGTGAAATGAGATTGTACCAGATGTGAAATGAGATTGTGCGAGATGTGAGATGAGATGTGAGAAGAGATTGTGCGAGATGTGGGATGAGATTGTGTGAATGTGAAATGACTAAATGAGATTGTACCAGATATGAAATGAGATTGTGCGAGATGTGAGATGAGATTTTGCGAGATGTGAGATGAGATTGTGCGAGATGTGAAATGAGATTGTGCGAGATGTGGATCGAGTATTATTGAGATTTTAACAAGTTGAAGTTGTGACATGAGATTTAACGAGATTTTATGAGATTAGACGAGAAATCCCAAAGATTGAAGCATAATTCTTAATTTACTATATATTACCATATGGAACAAGTAGGGGCATGAGATTTAACGAGATTTTATGAGATTAGACGAGAAATCCGAAACAATTGTCAAAAAACAAAGCATAATCCTTGATTTACTATATTATATGAAACAATAAGTGCATTATCGACTCTAATTGTTCCAAGAATATGTTGTCACATACACATTACCTTAATAGCGTATGATCAATCACAATAATCTCTAATGTGCCTTTCAATTAAACTCATTCTTTATTCTCAAGAAATGACAGAATTTGTTCTCACATTGAGATGATGTCACTCAGAATTGGTAAAATGATCTGCAGACAATTCTTTCACTCGTTATGTTATCTATTGTTGGTTTGATTGCTGTCAAGTGACTTTCGCTTTCTTATCACTTTATTTGTGTGTAATTTGACGGGATTCATTTGGGTCTCGTATAACGTTTTGTTGATATATAATTAGTTATTGTGATTAATGCACGAGTTGAGACCGGGTGAGGACTCGAATAATTTATTAACGTCCAATTTTAAAGATCAACAGTTGTTATCACGAGCTTTCTGTTTAAAGGGGCCAAATGCACTTCCATACACGAAGAATTTGATTAACAACGGTGAATAATGGAATTTTAACAATTGTATACAATAATTGGTAATCTGCTTGCGTGCCTGCCAAGTCTTGGGTATTAAATTTAATCCACGATAGATGGCGCAGCGGTTTTTTATCATTGGTGTCACAGGATTGGCTGAAATTATGGGTCGTGTATTTTTCTCGTTGTTTGACGGGTTTTTGCGGCTTGTGTGTTATGGTTGGTTTACATTGAACGTAACGTAACGTAACTTACAACAAATTTAACGTTTGGTTTTGTTTACGCTGTTTGTAGATGGTAAATGTAAACCGACCAATCACGCAATTTCTCATTCCGGCTCGTTTTTCATGCGTGAAGCAGCTGTTTTCTCATTGGTTGTCGTAATTGCTTGAGTTACGTTACTTCCTACTTCAAAACCAGTTTTTAGACCACAATGCATTGCACAGTCATCTTGCGTTATGTTATGAAGTAGTGTGAGCATCAATGTGAATAACCTTTACAGTTTTAATAACAATGTATAAAGTATAATTATAACAATAACAACCACAATACAATGTATAATTTCAACAATAGCTACAACAAAAAGTACAGTATATGATTTCAACAATAACAACAACAAAAAAGTATTAAGGTATGGTAGATATAATTACGCAACAATAATCTGACTAAACTCTTATCCAACAATTCGTGCACGAAACTGAGAAGTGAACTTTTTTGCATTGTACCGAAAGTATATGTTGTCGTATCTTATTTTAATCCTCTAGTCGAGCTGAGTCGAAAAATCATTGTTTCGTAGCCAAAAAATGTGCGCAACAATACAAAAACCCAAATTTAATAATTTTTTAAAAATATTTTACGAACGTTTTCATTCGTTAACAATGGCACGCACATTTTGGACTAGGAAACAATGATTTTTTGACTCAGCTCAACTAAAGCATTAAAATAAGATACCACAATATATACTTTCGGTACAATGCATAAGTCATTAACCAATGGGAGTTAAATGCAAGAATTGATAAATAGAGTTTAATAAACAATTGCTGCTCACTGGTATACATGAATGCTTTATTTAATTTTTATAAAACAATGTGTGTGTTGGGAGATGCTGAAGACCTCTCCCAGCTGGCAAACATACAATACATAGAAAAGACGAAGAAAAATTATATATAAAAAAATTTATTACAGAATTTTACATCATTTTTATTACTTTTGTTTTTGTTTTTACATTGTGGACATTTGTATATATCCCACATTATGTTTATTACACATAGCAGCTGTTGTTTTCATTTTCACTCCCATAATTCCATTTTTTAATAACAAACACATAAAATTCAAATATCAGACATTTTTGGTTTTCTTAATATCAAATTATTCATAACTGAAGAAAAAAAAACACATTAACTTAAATTCTATCCAACAATTCGTGCACGAAACTGAAAAGTGAACTTTTTTGCATTGTACCGAAAGTATATATTGTAATATCTTATTTTAATCCTCTAGTCGAGCCGAGTCGAAAAATCATCGTTTCGTAGCCAAAAATGTGCGCAACAATAGAAAACCCAAATGTAAATAATTTTTTAAAATATTTTACGAGCGTTTTCGTTCGTTAACAATGGCACGCACATTTTTGGACTACGAAACGATGATTTTTCGACTCGGCTCGACTAGAGGATTAAAATAAGATATCACAATATATACTTCCACTACAATGCATATGGCATTAACCAATGGGAGTTTCGTGCACGAATGGTTAAGAGTTTATATTGTTTATTCAGAAACAATATTCCACTTTTGACTATTTACAATTGATCCGGGATCGAGGATTCTCCTATGTAGCGCCATTTGTGAAGTTTGTGCTCTGACAGCATATTGTCGTCCAGCATTTGCTGCCGTTTCAGCTAGTATCCACAAAGGAGCTCGTTTGCATCCGAGTGCGATATTTGCATGTGAAATTCCGGTTAGGTTTTGGTTATGACACCATTTGCACGATGACGTCAAACTATCAAAACCTTCGATTGATCGCGAGAAAAATAAAATTCCTCAGAATGGTAACACAAAATGTCAAATCTATATCGATGCGATGTAGAAACACTTGTCAGAATCAATATAGACATTCTAAATAAATCTGTATCGATTTGATAATGCAAATGTCGTTTATTTACCTGACTAAATCGATTTTTAGCAGAAATTCCGACTGAAATCGATATAGACTTTCTTTATCGATTTGACATCGATTCGAGAAAGAAACTATAGATTGGGAAAATAAGAAAATCGATTATAACTACAAATGGGTCAATAGTCAATATAGGAGTTTGTCACAAGATTTTGTAAACAGAGTTTAGATAGATTTTCTTTTTCTTCGTAAACTCTATCCAACAATTCGTGCACGAAACTAAAAAGTGAACTTTTTTTGCATTGTACTGAAAGTATATATTGTGGTATCTTATTTTAATCCTCTAATCGAGCCGAGTCGAAAAATGATTGTTTCGTAGCCAAAAAATGTGCGCAACGATACTAAAACCCAAATGTAAATAATTTTTTAAAATATTTTACGAGCGTTTTCGTTCGTTAACCCTCAGAAGCCTATCCTATGGGACAATTGGCAATAGTTCTGAATACAAATTTTTTTCAAAAAATTTTTCAAAAAATCTGAAATTTTCTGGAGCTGTTGAAAAAGCGGTTTTACATACACTCAATTTATTTGCTAATTTTCAGACTTATAAAAAAAAGTTATTGTAAAGAGAAAATATGAGCCCCTTAAAATTTCAGCTTAAAACGTTTGCTGTTTTCACTGCATTTTTTCTCTTTAGTGAGAGCGCTTTTAAAATACAACGCCACCTATATGCAAAGTAGAGAATAAGCGAAGTAGTCGGCACATGTTCAGTTCACATTTCATATCAATTGCAATTAATTGCACTAATTGGAATTAAAATTAAGTTAATATACACAATTATTATAAATAAATGATTAAACATTTTGCATGCTGTTCAAATGATCACATTTTGACCCAGTGTCTTGATTTTTACAATCGGTGACACCTAGCGGCAGTTGGTAAAACCATGGTGACCATGGTAACAGCACCAAAGCGCTTCAACTCGGAGTATATAAAACATGTCAATTGACACCACTAATAGGTCTTTGCTTTGACCCAAAATGTTAGGCGTCTGAGGGTTAACAATGGCACGCACATTCTTGGACTAGGAAACAATGATTTTTCGACTCAACTCAACTAGAGGATTAAAATAAGATACCACAATATATACTTTCGGTACAATGCGTAGGCCATTAACCAATGGGAGTTTCGTGCACAAATTAATAGAGTTTAGTTCTATGGACGCAACAGTGAATACACGGCTTTATGCTCCGACTGGAACCAGAGCATCTTTATTACCGCGTCATTGATGTCCACGTTCGCCAACTACGGTAATAGTAGAGAGAGAGAGAGAGAATTGAGTTTATAGACGTAAGCGGCAACTTAGGGTACGATAATAGGAAAAACGAAAAACCCGCACGCCCATCACAAGTATCTCGCTGAATCAATGGGTGACAAGAGAGTATCTCTTGTTCATCCGTCAACGGCTTGATTTTCTGCACGCCCATTTTTCTTATCACAGTCCACTTGGATTTATCCTGTCATTTGGGTCGCCTGGTGGGGACTGAGCAAACCAGGGGGAGTTCATCAACCAATCCCCATTTCTCCACGCTCCATCTACCGTTCTTTTTTCACATTCAAGACCAATCAATATCCCTAATTTTTTCCCCTCGTTGAAATTGCCGTCTTGCAAAATGGCGGGTCTACTGTATCCAAAAAAAAAGTGCAGCTAGAGCGCCGTATCGATAAGAGAATTTGATGGAGTGACGTCACGCGGTTTTGGCCAGGAATTTATTGGGACGTTAAAATTTTTTGACGGCGCTGCGGTCGGGAGATTAATTTGTTGACTTTTGCCGGTCGTTTTTCATGCGCCCTCTAGTGAGTGATTGGTATCAAAGGGTTAAGAATGCAAATGAGGCGTTGGCGGAACCAATTAAGTGCTTGTCTTTGTCAAGTCTGTGTTCTTTTGTCACGCTACGTGCATCGATCAAGCCGTGCGCAGTCGGGAGGTGGAGCCACAGGTTGATGACGTCACAAGACGAGTTGTGTGGCGTTTAGTGGGATTAATTTGCAGTTTGTATACTTATTAATGATATTTATTCGTGTAATTAGAATAGGGGAAACTTAATTATGGGCTTTAAATGTGATTGGTAGTTGGATTTGATGATTTATGATGTCATTTAATGAAATTGTGATTATTAGGTCCGCCATTTTTATTTTGGTGATGATAATGTTTGTTGGCAAACAGGATTGGTGTTATGGCGGGAATAAACAATGAGGTGGTTGAAATAACGCATGGAGACACGTCATTTTTTGAATAAACAAATGGTGCTCTACAAGTTTACAATTGAAAATTTTTGTCTATTTTTCACGGTTTTCAAGATAATTTTCTAATAACCTTGATGGGACGTTTCAAGGTCAAAATTTGGGACACTATTCGATTGTCCTACCTAATTTTCCTACTTACCGTCATCAGATTTGATTTATCTTCAGTATTCTTAGAAATATTTCAAAGGAATCCGGACTTTTTTACCACCCTGTATACAAAGTACAGGTGGCGCTGTTATAGGTGAACAGCCAATAAGAAGGTAGCTAACAAATGATAGTTAAAGGCTTAACTAAAAGGTGGGAACACAGCAATTGGTATTCAATATTGCAGCGAAGTTACAATAATGTCGTCAAAATCACATTACTTTTTTCTGTAAATTAATGTCCTGTTTACCCTTGAACCACTTTTGTACATAACTCACCCACTTTCAGAAAGTCTTGCATTAACACTTGATTTGGTTTTATACAACTCGGATCAAAATGGCCGACTTTTCTACAACTTAAGTTTAAGAAATCTCTTCTACCATATTCCCTCGGAAAGAACGGCATGCCGGAAAAACCGAGTTTGACCAGATTTCGAAAACTGGACATCTGGTCATTTTTACGGCATGTTGGGAAATTTCGAATCAGTGCCGGAAAAATCAAATCAGCGCCAAAACGTACATATGAGGAACGAGTCACGTTACACATTGAATTGAGGGATACTAATAGTTTGTCTTTTTACTTGGTGGTTCCATTTTTATGTCAGTATGATTAGCTTAAACATAATGCGCGTATGTATACGCGATTGTATACAAGTATGTATACGCGACTATTTTGGATTGTTTTGTACTTTAATTATCTGGCACGTCGGAAAATTCGAATTTTCTGGCACCTTGGTCGGATTCGCCATTATCCGGCATGCCGTTCTTTCTGAGGGAATACGGTATAAGTAATACGGTGAAAGTTGTAGAAATTAAACTTTTAGAAAGTCATAACTTCTATAAAAGTGGTTCAAGTGTGAACAAAGCATAACATAGCGGTAACGTTGTTACTATTTTAATCAAAGTAGCGTGACAGTGGCATCGTTACTTCAGCTTACAACGTTACGTAACCAGTAATGTAATGGTTAGTTCATATTGACCATAACGTAACGTAACGTAACTTACAAAAATTTAATCAAGCTTAAGGAAAGTAACGCATGGTTACACTGTTTGTAGACAGTAAATGTAAATTGACCAATAACGTAATTTCTCATTCCGTCTCGTTTTTCGTGCGAGAAGCAGCTGTCTTCTCATTGGTTGCCGTATAATTACTTAAAGTAACGTTACTTCCTACTTCAAAATCAATTTTGAAGTAGGAACTTAAGTTTACGTCCGTGATTTTAAAACCCACAATGCCTTGCGTAGCCATCTTGCGTTACATTATGAAGTGGTGTACATTGGGTAACGAAGTTGCTTCTTTAAAAAAAAGTAACGTAACAGTAACGTGTAACTTTTTAAGAGTAACGACCGAACCCAGTCAGCGAAGTCTCGTGGTATGGATTTCGAAGAATGGAATTGTGGGAGGAAAAAATGTGACATTTTATTTTTTTTCGGGGGAATAAAAAAAAATGGGTAAACAAGGTTGGAAAAAATGGATGGTGGGATGAAAAAAAAGGAGATAATGTTGTTTGTAACAGTGCAGGGATTTAGAAAAATTAGGAGTGAAAGAAATGACCTAAAACAAATCGACATGACTTTGGGTTTTTTTTACTTTCTGTGTTATCTTTTATTTTTTTTTTTTTTTCGGGGGGGGGGGGGTGGCGGGGGGTTTGTTTTGGGGGAAATAAAGTCCACATGAGTGATCGTTTAATGCGGTGAACTTAGAATAGAATTTATAAAAAAAATTGTATTAGTTTGAAACAAATGGCAACCGGAAATGGTTCTTTGAAACCGGAAGTAGCAATAAAAAATCAAAAACACTAGACTTATCACACGAGTTTTTATTTTTTTGATGTTGAATGGTAACCGGAAGTCAGGATTTGATAAACCGGAAGTTGTTTGGAATATGGAAAATTTGAATTTTGAAAATGACAAGTAGATGGTAAATAACTTAAATAAACCGGATATAGAAAATTGATATTTAACTGAAACAATATAATCTAATAAAAAAAAAAATGGCCACTGAAAGTAAAACTACAAAAAAACCGGAAATGGTTAAATTTAACACCCAAAAAAATAAAAACAAAAAAAACTCAAAAAAATCAATACAGTGATTTGTGCGTAGAATAACAATTACAAGATGCAATAATTAAAAATAAATAAATAAATCTCGTATTCTTAATTATTCTGGAATTTAATTATGAGTTTGTCGTCGTGGGCATTTGCGCCGCCAACAAACACAAATAAACGACAATAATGAAAATCAAGTTAGTGAATCGTACCGAAAGTATATATTGTTGTATCTCATTTTAATCCTCTAGTCGAGCCGAGTCGAAAAATCATCGTTTCGTAGCCAAAAAATGTGCGCAACAATAGAAAAACCCAAATGTAAAGAATTTTTTAAAATATTTTACGAGTGTTTTCGTTCGCTAACAATGGCACGCACATTTTTGGACCACGAAACAATGATTTTTCGACTCGGCTCAACTAGAGGATTAAAATAAGATATCACAATATATACTTTCAGTACAATGCATAGGCCATTAAACAATGGGAGTTTCGTGCACGAATTGTTAAATATTGTTTTAAAAAAAATCCAAATCAATATTCCAAAAAATCTCCCTTTTTAATTTCTAGTTAATGCTAAATGCGTCTGATGTTGCACATTCAAAGTGGCGATGTGTAACGAGGTTAGTTTTAGAACACATTACGAAGTGTGAGAGGGGGGGGGGGGTGGCAGGAGTGTTGGATGGGGGTACGTGGCTGGATATTCGTATGCCCTCGGGCAATTCCGAGCGCCAACAGTTTTAGTGCTGCGTTGGCAAAATTGAAATTCCCCCGAGAACGGCGCTCTTACCTCTTTTTTTCCGACTTCGCACCCCCTCTGAGTTATGATGATATCCACTGCATCAAACATGGCCGGCCCCGGCCTTCCTAATTATCAAGGCCGGTCGCAAGTGTCACATCCACATTTATCAGTTTAATGATAAGCAAAGCTCCCTCATGTGGTCAAAACCTGAGATGGTGTTGTTTTTTTAAAATTTGTTTAAAGTCCAGTGATGGCGTTGCGTGTTGGTCATGATGAAAGAATTATGAGATAACTGTGCGAAAGTCGATTAAATGTCAGTTGTAATGAGATTTCAAATCGATTTGTAGAAGAAATATATCAAAAATTTGATCAAAATCGATTTTTTTTAAAAAAAAAAAAAAAAATACGATAAAAATCGATACATTAAAAATCGATTAAAAATCGATATTTTAAAAAATCGATTTTAAAAAACCATTAATCATCCACAGAAAGATCAAGAACTTAAAAAAAATCGATTGAAAAATCGATATATTATCTAAACATATCGATTTTTTTGCTTGTATCGATTCTACTATCAAGCAATTGTGACAAATTCTTTGATTGTTAAAAACCACAAAAATTGTAAATACCAACAATACATTGAACTATTGGTTGTTAAACTTACACAAGAGCATTTGTTTAAAAACGCAACGTACACATTGTATAACGAGACGTCGTAAACTCGACTATTGTTGTTTTTTCTTCACTACCAAGCGTTTTTTAACGTCGGTGGACGCAAACTTTTATATCTCTTTTTCGAGCAAACGAGTCCACAAGTTTGAACCTGTGACCCTTGAAAACCGAGAGGTTGAGCATGCTAACCGTTCTAGTCTGCACCAGCAGACTCATATTGGGACTGGGTCAATAAATTTGATTTTGGAATTCAAGAGACATCGCTAAGACCTGCAATGCTGTTTCACGGATTACGACTAACTCAATTAATAAATAAATAACTTGTCATTCACTACAGAAAAGTTCAACTGGAAGAATACGATAGTTTATAGGAACCGACATCAAATTACAATTTACAACATAGATATGACGCTAACAATGAGAGTATAGTAGTCTTGAGGTATCCATGTTAATTTTAAACACGAAAATGATCATAACAATAGAAATATAGTAGTCTAGAGGGACCAATATTAAATTTCAACATAGAAATGACGCTAACATGAACGTATGGTAGTCTAGAGGTACCAATATTAAATTACAACATGGAAATAATGGAACATACGTTAGTCTAAAGGTACCAATATTAAATTGCAACAAAGAAATGACGCTAACAATGAACATAAGGTAGTCTAGAGGTACCAATATTAAATTGCAACAAAGAAATGACGCTAACAATGAACATAAGGTAGTCTAGAGGTACCAATATTAAATTGCAACAAAGAAATGACGCTAACAATGAACATAAGGTAGTCTAAAGGTACCAATAGTAAATTGCAACAAAGAAATGTTGCTAACAATGAACATAAGGTAGTCTAGAGGTACCAATAGTAAATTTTAATGGAAAAATATTGCTGATAATAAAATTATGGTAATCTACAGGTACTAATATTAAATTACAACATAGAAGTGATAGAACATATGGTAGTCTAGAGATAACAACACTAAATTTCAACATAGAAATGATGCTAACAATGAACATATAGTAGTCTAGAGGTACAATATTAAATTACAACATGGAAATAATGGAACATATGATAATCTAGAGGTACCAATATTAAATTAAAACCAAGAAATGATGCTAACAATGAACTTAAGGTAGTGTAGGGGTACCAATAGCAAATTTTAATAATAAAACATTGCTGAAAATAAAATTATGACAGTCTATAGGTACCAATCTCTAATTACAACATAGAAATAATCCTGACAATGAAAATACAAATAACAAATTAAAATTTCAAGCTAACTCATGAAATTTATAAGAAGTTTTTTTAATGTTGTCGTAGTTTTTTTTTTTACATTCTTGTCACGTTGACTTGTTGCTGTGAGCGATATCAAAAATGGGTGTTTGCTAGACGCGGCGTTCGCTTGAGGTTGCACTGCCTTTAGAGTCAGGTGTGTGGGAACGCGTACAGCTTCTGACTGTCTAATCGCTTGTCGTCTTCACTCTTCATCTTACATAGTCCTCTGACGCATTAAAGTTGCTCCTTGGTGTTTTTTATTCCTCTTGGTGATTTATTGCCACTTTGCCCTCCAACGGCAGTATCAGATTGAGATTGACCCTTATTTCCATTATCGGAGCGACAGTTGCACTTTATTTTGGAAAAATTTAGACTTAAAAAATAAAATTGTTTTTTTATAAGAAAAGAAAGAAAAAAATATAGAAATAATATTATTGGATGGGCAAAGCTGTCTAAATTTACTTTTCTTCAGTTTCTATTGGTATAGTATATGACAAAATCTTAATGGCAGAGAAAACAACATTATAGGTCTGCTATTTTCTATCAATATTGTTAGATGATTAATATAAAAATTCATCTTTGAAATTTTTCATCTTTTCATACAAATTTGCATAAAAATTTTTTTTTATCAAATTTGAATGAAAGATGAAAATTTGATAAAATGTGTTGAAAACATAGTAAATTTTTTGATAATTTTTTTTTTTCTAATTCAAAGATGAATTTTTATATTAATCATCTAACAATATTTTTTTTTATGTTTTCAACAAATTTTTAACAAAATTTTCATGTTTTATATCAACATTTTAGATTATATCTTTTTTTTTCTTTTGCACAGAATAATTTATTTTTTAAATGTCAGTTACTACATACAGCTCATTAGATGATGTGTTGAATATGATTAAAAGAGATAAATGATGGCACACAACATTATCATGAATCATTATCATAAAAAAATACATTTTCTAAAAACTATTTTTTTTTTTTATAAAATTTTTTTTAATTTAAAAAAAAAAAAATAAAATTTTTTTAAATGAAAATTCAAAATGGCGACCCTGATCTGCATCTATCTATTAGTTTTACTTATTCCCACAATAATTGTCATGACAAGCATGATGAAAAATAGTTTGAAACGAAATTGATTGGAATAAGATTAAACGGAGAGAGAAGCGATTCAGTGAGTCTGTTTGACTTTTAAATTAGGCTTAGTGAGGATGCATCCAACCGAGTTTCGGTTTCCATTCGAACCGCACGCATGCGTCATTCGCTCCTCATGTTTATTGTATGAGAAGCAAAAGTTACCGCAGCGATTTCGCTCGCAAACCGCAAAAGAATGGTTCTTCGAATAGCGGCCATGATGGATTACGACCACAACATGCGTATAGCAGCCATTTTGGATGATTGCAATCAAACCTCATTTAAATACTCGCGCTAATACAGAAAATTAAAACTTTTGCGAAACCTAATCAATGTATTCAACATTTTTCTAAATTAAAAACGAAACTTTTGACGAAGTGAAAACGAAACTAAAAATTACGATTCTGAAAACCGAAACTTAGGTTTAAAAAAAAAATGGAAAAATTGCAAAACCGAAACTAAAAATGGAAAATTGCAAAACCGAAACTAAAAATGGCAAAACCGAAACCAAAAATGGCAAAACCGAAACTAAAAATGGAAATTTGCAAAACCGAAACTAAAAATGGAAAATTGAAAAACCGATACTAAAAATTGCAAAACCGATGGAAAATTGCAAAACCGAAACTAAAAATAAAATTGCAAAACCGAAACTAAAAATAGAAAATTGCAAAACCGAAACTGAAAAATTAAAAAAAATTTAAAAATCGAAACTTAGCTTTAAAAATGAAAAAAATCACAAAGTTCATACCAGGTCCGTGTTTTAATTGCAACAAAGAGGGGCATATAGCCAGAGATTGTCCGAATAAAACCGAAACTAAAAATTAATAATCTTAAAATCGAAACTTATCTTTAAAAAAAATTGGAAAATCATAAAACTAGAACGTAAACCGGAGCGAAAAACAAACTTCGGAATTTCTTGTTTTAATTGACTGGTGAGAACAAGTAAAAGTGATTGGATTTGTTGTTTGTGAATTTTTCCAAGTCTTCTCGTTATAATTTTGGTTCATTTTGAATTTGCTTTGATGATACTCGATAGAAGTGGTTGAGAACACACGTTGAAATATTCACCAGCGCACCCGACAACCACGAACAAGACATGAATAATGGCCGACCAAGCGACACCTAACGACCGAATAAAAAATGAAGAAGGAAAGGGGGGCGAAAAAAAGGTATATGTAACAAAATGGCGGCTTTTTTCATTTCTTGAAGAGGATGTCATCAAGCATTCATGTAAGCGGTGATGATGGACACCTCAAAATAACTTTCGCTTTAAAGTGAAATCAATTCCATAGGTATAAAACCCTCTAATGCTTGGTTCCCACTTGGCAGAAATTCCGACAGAAAATTTTCTGCCGCAGAAAATTTGGAGAGAAAAGTATGTTTTTTCTGTCGTTGGTTCCCACCTGTCGACTGAAAAGTGGTTAAAAAAAGTGCAGAAAAGTAGAATCTAAAAATGGATGCCAGCTAAGGACAGCAATTTGTAAACACAGCTGCTTTTCTACGCTCAAAATTTTCTGCAGCAGAAAATTTTCTGTTGGACTTTCTGTCAAGTGGGAACCTACCATAAGTATTTAGTTTAGATGTCAATAGGTGCGTTCAATCCTGAAAATGAAAAGTCACTTCTTCTTATCTGCCTTATGGAAAAGTGACTTCTCAATGAACACACTTAAATTGTTCATGCATGTTCCTTTTTATTTGAATTTTTATTGTTTCAACTGTGGAATGAAAATTAGAATTCGTTGATAAAATCTTGGAATATATTTTATAAGAATCTGCTAGAAAATAGATACAATTTGTGAAAAATGACGCGTCAAATCGGGTACTGACATCACCGAACGTCGTGGGCGCGAAACGTGCACCTTCGTCGGCCACGATGTTCGGTGATGTTCGTACTCGATTTATCGTCATTTTTCGCAACTCTTACCTATTTCCATGCCAATTTCTCAAAGAATCGTTAGGATGTTGTTTAATGAAGTCTCCACCTACAAAATTGGCAGCTTTTACTCACTAAAATTTTAGTTTGTAGTCAAGAAACACAACGATCTAATCGTTTCCAAGATGGATGCCACTAAAGCTATTTTTTGTGAGCACTGCGCATGTGCAGTAAAAAGAAGTGACTTCTATAAGGCAAAGAAGTGAGTTGTGTTTGCCTTTTCTCTAAAGTCACTTAAGTCACTTCTATAAGGCAAATATGACGTAAATTACGTCATATTTGCCTTTTAAAAGTCATTTCAGGCAAATAAGTGACTTTTCTTTTCAGGATTGAACGCACCTAATTACTGCGAGAGGCTATACTCACATTTCTAAAGGCTTGTTTGCAATGACGCGCTGTCGGGTTCGAAATAAAGCAAACGCGACAATTTGCACGCGAAATTTCGCTTAGCGACCATTTGTGTGCAAAATTTTGGAGTAAATTTCAAGTTTATTTTTTTGCGATTGCTTCTGAACTTTGCACGCGTTGGATAATGAGAAGCCAGCATAGAATGACGTCACCACCTGACATTGACTTGACTAGTAGTATTGCATGTACGAGATTAATAGACTCCACCTACTTTGTATCATTTCGAACAGTGTTAGAAATGTTTGCGCATCAATTTTTGCATGCGAGCAATTTGCACGCGAAAATTTGCATCATATGTAAACGAGCCTTTTTAGTATTGATAATCTTAATCTTCACGCATAGAAAAAAAGTTGCCATTTTACTGCATCTCTGGGATTATGCATTGTCCTGTCACTAACTCCATAATCATATACTCTAAAACGAGAGGTTGATGAATTTTTGAAGTAACATTAGGTGCATTCAATTCCAAAGGGATAAACTGTTTATCTTGATTCTTTTGATTCTCGCTAGGCGGAAATGACGTTTTTTACGTCATTTTCCAACAATCAGTTTACCCATAAACCGCTTTTACATAAACCACGTTGAGGGTTGTTTATGTCGAGGGGGTAATCATTCGCAAAAATTCGGGACGGGATTTGTAAATCTGATGTAGATTTGGCGGATTTGTGGGATCTGAAGTGGATTTGTATTAATTTCGGGTGGATTTGTAGTAATCTCGGGTGGATTCGCGCGCCGGAAGTGGGGGTTCCGACCGATATCTTGTCCGGAAGTGGGGTGCATAAGCAAAAAAAAAGGTCATCAAATCTTCTTTTTTGGATATTTGTAAGGCCCAAGCCGGATTTGTTGATTTCAGTGCAGGTTTCTAGATTTCGGCTGGGTTTGATGGATTTGTAGTGGATTTACGTATTTACATTGCAATTCGGTGTGGATTTATACCGTATTTAGTTTCTTTTTCCCAGGATTTGGATTTGTATTTGAGTGGATTTGTATGGATTTGTATGGATTTGTATAAATTTGTGTGGATTTGTAAGGATTTGTATGGATTTGTATGGATTTGTATCAATTTTGGGGTATTTGTGTGAATTTATTGGATTTATGTGGATTTGGTGGATTTATTGGATTTGTTGAGATTTGTAAATCTCAAATATCACGAAGGACAGGATTTGGGCGAATGATTTCCCCCTCGGTTTATGTTGCTGAAATCTTGTTTATGGCAGCATTCTTGGCAGCCATTTTGGATTTGAGATAGATCGAAGTGGCACTCGATTGACTTTATTAAGAGATTTCCCCAGGTAACACCAATGTTGCAGCAACATTGCAACGTTGCAGCAACATTTGGTGTTACCTAGGTCAGTGCTTTTTTATATATTTTTTACTACATTACAACACTTTAAGTATACTTTAATGTATGCTACTATTTTATAGTAACTTAAAATGTCATCTGCAAGGAGAAAACTACAACAATCCGGACATGGATTTTGGATTAAGAACTAGTTCCGATCAACGAACTTGACCCTAGAATATTTAAGTTTGCAACTGTGCTTGCGCAGACTGAAACTTGATAACACGTTCAATGCTTAAAGCAGATTAAACTGGTTCTCTATAATCAGATTTAATTATGCTTTTATAATCGCTTTGGAATTGAACGCACCTACTACTTTGAAATGGAATATCAAAACTCTAAAATGAAAGTATTATTACTCTTTTAAATGTGAGAGTTGGCCATTGGACAAAATGGAGTTCAATTAGTGCTCTGGTCACAATCACTGACCGAAGATTTAGTTGGAATGTACAAATGTAAAATAAAGCATTGTTTTATAAACCTAACCTGTCGGTTCTTAGTTTACGTAATGAGTATAGTGACTATACTTAATTATCATACAGTAGGATTGACAGCAAAAAGCCAAGTATCTTATAATTGGCATTAGCGTTGATAGACAAAATGTCTCTTAATTAGTCATTTAGCTGGCATCAGTTGCATTAGGCTGTGGCAGGAAACAGAATATCCACTAAATAGCTATTAACTGCAGCAGATAGAATGTGTTCTAATTAGCTTTAGCTGCAGATGAGAAGACTAATTATTCTTTAATTAGTATATTAGCTCTATAGCAGCATTATGTTGAATGTTTTTGAATTAGCATTAGCTTTATAGTTTAACTGTTTTGGGTTGACACCAGAGCTGAACAAGGGTGCTTGCAGTCCAAATACTTTCCAAGAGGAGGTTTTTTTGTTGGAAAAAAGTTCTTGGTGGTTGGAAAAGGTTGTTTTTTTCCTCAATCCCCACTTCCCCCTCATGTTTATGCTCTATAACCTTACATTTCCCTTATTATATGGAAAAGTTGTTGATTATATGTTACAATGACATGATCAATTATTATACAACAACAAAATTGAAATTAATGTGTGATATAATGTATGTATGAGCTTTGTTATACTTTTGGAAGAGAGAAATAAAAAACATAGAACGAAGTTCCAAAATAAACTCTCAAAATTCAAGTGGCTTCTTTAATAAAGATTAACAAAGAATTGATCGAAGTTAATGAATAGACTGAAAACTGCTAAACTCTATAGATGTATGGATTTTAGACAGAAAACTGCTAAAATCTATACATCCATGGATTTTATCAGTTTTCTGTCTATTTATTAGCAACAGTTCAATCAATTCTTTTTATAGAGCTGCCAATTTTGTACTCAAAAATAGTCACCTTGATTTTTAGGCACCCAAACGACTATTAAATGGAACCAGATGTTTAAGTTCTTAAAGTGTCTTAACTTAAGCTATACCGTATTCCCTCGGAAAGAACGGCATGCCGGGAAAACCGAGTTTGACCAGATTTTGCAAATCTGACATCTGGTCATTTTTACGGAATGCCGTAAAAATCGAATCGGTGCTGTAAAACGTAATACTCACTTTATCCGGCATGCCGGAAAATTTGAATTTTCCAGCACCCTGGTCGGATGTTGCATTTTCGTGATTAGCATACATATTTGGCATATCAGTCGAAACATTCCTTTGACTATTGTTTGTTATCTTAATCCCCTTATCTCCTAATCCCCTGTAACTGATAATGAAAAATTCAGTCTTGTCACTGTCTCACAACCAAGCACATGTGTCAATTCTTTGCTCTGCTAGTTTAAACTGCTAAAACGTTGTTAATAACGACATCGGATTTACTATTATCCGGCATGCCGTTCTTTCCGAGGAAATCCGGTATTATAAAGCGCCTAAAACAAAATGTAGACACCTAGATTTGCAGTGTAGACAACATCTGTTAGACATTAAATCAACACTCTGAAACAAGAATCAAACAGCGGAAATATCGGTTGTTGATATACAACATTTGTTTAATATTAAATCAACATCTATTGTTATGTTTGACTTGTAATGTAGAAAAAATAATGATAAATAAAGACATTTCTTATATTGAATCAACATTTCTGATGTTTATAAAAAATATTTTCTGAATGTTGTTTAGACTTGTTCTTGTTTTCTGGGAAGTCATATTTGCCTTTCTTCTGAAATCACTTTATAGTCACTTCTATAAAGCAACTACGACGCAATTTACGTTAAAATACTTGCCTTATAAAAGACCCTTATGGCAAAGACTTTTGTTTTCAGGATTGAGTATAATCATACAATTATAATTAAACACACTTCTTCCAAATGTCTTTGCTGAATAGTCGAAAGAAAGAGCGAAGTAAGTTGATAGACCGGCAACTTTAAATCTGACATACTATAAAACAAGAACGTAATGAAAAACTAACGGTGTCAATGTCAATAGCGGCAATGATTGAGCCTGGAAAGAACGTAGTGCCCAACTTGATTTTGGAGAGCAAATAAGAAATGATGCAAACACTGAGTGTCTGCTAAAAGAAACTGTCACCTTAAATATGGTATATTGCAGGGGCAAGATTTTTATCAATTCTCCATGTCCAGCACATACTATAAACCTCCTCATGAAGATGGACAGACATTAAATTTTAACATAGCCCAAAAGTAACTGATATAAATGTATCACATTATTACTTTTATTTCTTATTTATTGAATGTTATTGGATAAGAGGTTTACAGAAGAGAATTAATAAATCATAAAGTCTTTTGTGCTCTGTCAGAAAGCATCAAATATATATATAAAAATAAAGATGAAAATGATTTGACTTTTGATTAGTCAGACTTCTTCAGTACTTGATCCAAATTAGGTTCTTGAAAGTTTGTACAAGAAATAAAAAGGCAAAAGCAGTTTGTTTAATAGACAAAAAGGAGGAAGCGAAAGCAGAGGAACGAAGAAGAAAAGAAGTGGGAGAGCATGAAAAACCTTAGAGATCTAAATTGGAAGTGTATTCTACAGAGCTTCTCATTCAGGTGCCCAAAGAAGTTGAAAGTGGGAAGCATAGAATGTTGGATTTTATATTCCTTGAAGAAAGACATTTTATTAGGATGAGAGCCAAATAAATTGGCGTTCAGGCTAATTAAGTCTCTAGACTTATAGTGCTACTTGGTGGAAATTAGTTTAGTAATAGACAATTTTCAGAAAAACTAAACAATCAAAATACAATTAGAAGGGTTATTTGTTATTTTACTTTTTCAAACAATGCATTTAGCATTGTTGTAAATGTGGAATGAAGAAATGCATTGATAAAAAATTGAAATGTATTGTTAAAAATTTGAAATGTATTGTTAAAAATTTGAAATGTATTGTTAAAAATTTGAAATGTATTGTTAAAAATTTGAAATGTATTGTTAAAAATTTGAAATGTATTGTTAAAAATGCACATGCATTGTTGAAAATGTGAAATGAAATATTGCATTGTTTTTTTATGAATAGTGGAAAAGCTTGTCACATGACAAGTGAAGTTATGCCGATTCTGCTCAGACAATTTTCTGTCTGAGTTTTTGCCAAATGGGAACCTATAGCATTATGCTAGGTTACCACTTGGCAGAAACTCAGACAGATACTCTGCTGCAGGAAATTTTGAGTGCAGAAAAGTACCTATGTTTTTCTGTTGTTGTTCTCACCTGTGGACTGAAAAATGGCAAAAAAGTGCGGAAGAGTAGAATTTAAATATGGATGCCAGCTAAGGAGCAATTTGTAAACACTGCTGCTTTCTATAATCAAAATTTTCTGCAGCAGAAAATTTTCTGTCTGAGTTTCTGCCAAGTGGGAGCCAAGCATTAACCCTCAGACGCCTAACATTTTGGGTCAATGCAAAGACTTATTAGTGGTGTCAATTGACACGTTTTATATACTCCGAGTTGAAGTGCTTTGGTGCTGTTACCATGGTTAGCGTGGTTTTACCAACTGACGCTAGGTGTCACCGATTGTAAAAATCAAGACACTCGGTCAAAATGTGATCGTTTGAACAGCATGCCACGTGTTTAATCATTTATTTATAATAATTGTGTATATTAACTTAATTTTAATTCCGATTAGTGCAATTAATTGCAATTGATATGAAATGTGAACTGAACATGCGCCGACTGCTTCGTTATTCTCTACTTTGCATATAGGTGGCGTTGTATTTTAAAAGCGCTCTCGCTAAAGAGAAAAAATGCAGTGAAAACAGCAAACGTTTTAAGCTGAGATTTTAAGGGGCTCATATTTTCTCTTGACAATAACTTTTTTTTATAAGTCTGAAAATTAGCAAATAATTTGAGTGTATGTAAAACCACTTTTTCAACAGCTCCAGAAAATTTCAGATTTTTTCAAAAATTTACAATGCAAAAAAAGTCCACATCTCAGTTTTGTGCACGAATTGTTGGATAGACTTTATTATTGTACCATAATGCGTGTCCACCATAATCTCTCGTCTTTAACCTTATAGAAGCGATAAAGTGGTCTATGGCATGGTGTTTAGCAATAAAAAAGTCATGAGGGTTGCTTTGACCTCTTGGGCAACAATGTGGCTTGCAGACTTATTATCTGGATGGATGTTCCCTTTAATAAAGATGTTATCCTAAAAAGCGGTGATTTAGCAAAACTACTTTATTCAATTTGACAGTTGATTAAGTTTGCTTTGTAGCAAAGTAAACAATCAGAATTCATAAGATGTTTGATTGTGTGAGAATAAAATTACTTGTGAAGGAGAAATCTTTCTAAGATTGAATAAAACACTTGAGGATGACTTTTTCTGGCTTGTGACTCAAACTGGAAACAAGGGTAAAATAATTACAGCGGAAGTACAGATGGGTTATAAAAACACGAGAGAAAAAAAAGGAAATTAAAAAAAAAAAAAACAACAATTAACAAAGAGGGACCAAATGACTCCCATAATGGTCACGTGTTATTTTGTTGACGATTGGACGTAAATGCGACAATGAGACTCGCGGGATTTGTCGCATCTCACCTGGACTCGATTTCACGTGGCACTAATTAAAAATAAAGATCGAGGCTTAAGTGTTAAATCCAAGGATTTTTATACATCACCAGGTGGCACATCTTAATTGAAAACCCTGTTGGCCCATCTCGAAGGAACCACTAAAACTAAAAGTGGATTTCGCACTTCGTTTGATGCGTCTTTTGTTTTCGCTCTTTATTTCTTGGACATACGAATTTGAACAATGTTTTCAATACAACATTTGTTTTGTTTATATACTCATCAATTTAATGTAAACATCTGCAGCCGAGTTGGAAAATTATTGCTTTGTAGTCCGAAATTGTGCATGTCATTGTTAACGAATGAAAACGCTGGTAAAATATTTTAAAAAATTCTTTACATTTGGGTTTTTGTATTGTTGCGCACATTTTTTGGCTACGAAACAATGATTTTTCGACTTAGCTCGACTAGAGGATTAAAATGAGATACTACAATATATACTTTCGGTACAATGCAAAAAAGTTCACTTCTCGGTTTTGTGCACGAATTGTTGGATAGAGTTTAGGAGTTTTGCCGCGGAGAATTCTTTTTTCTTCTTTTACCATTTTAAATCTTTCCTATTTCCATTGTTGAAATTAATGTAAACATCAGCAGGAGTAAAGAAAGTGGAAATTGATGAAAGGCAAGGAGGGGCTGTTTATAAAATACGTACTGTCTATTTCTCTGAACGGCTCGTAGCTATAATTTCTATTTCCAGTCCACTTTACCTAGTAAGGTGAAGTCAGCCCGCCACAGGCGTTAGGCTAAGTCATGAGAATGGTGAACTGGAATTTGAAATTCGTTCCGGGAAATAGTCTTGGCGTATAAAATATGTATAAAAAATAAAATAAAAAAAATAAAATAAAATTTTGTTTCAAATTGTCGTGTATACGACTTGACTTGCGCATGCGCACTGCATACAATCACAACAATGTCGTGAAATTCTGCCGCCATTTTCTCTCTGCATTGGCTGCAATTTTGGCAAAGTTGTGTCGATTACATTATCTCAGGTTAGTTTTGTAATCAGTCAAACACCTTGCACAAACCACAAGCCCAATACTTAGGCTTAATTTGTGATAAGGTGTCTAGTTCTGCTAAAAATTGCTACCGCCGATTTAAGTGTCGTATGCAATACGTAATACGTTTCGTGACAAATTCCAAACAGTAGGCACATTCAAAAACTCAAGCACGACTCGTGCTATGAGTGATAGCTCGAGATTCTTGTGCCATTTTGGTCATGTGACTCGTGTTCCATCTAGTATTAAGCTGTTAAAACGAGAAAAATAGCACGACCTCTCACACCACGTGTTAAGAGAGATTCTCGTGCTCTTTCAGCTTTTTATGCCAACTTAAGCAGCCATTTTGGAAAAGCATTGACCAAGAGAATGTAAGTTGGCAGTACTTTTAGCCAAAAATAATACTTTCTAACCTTTATTTGCAATGAAAACCGTTTGATAAAAATCTTGAAGTTTTCTTTTCCGGACAACCATTTTGATTTACTACAATAAGATCCAGGTTAAGATCTTGTGTATTCCTAAAGTGGATCCTAATCCGGATCTTAATCCGGATCTTGTTTTAGTCACATGATTAACATTTCATCACACTCGTGTTAACAATAGCACGAGCGCATTCAAATACTTAGAACGAGTTTAGCAGTTTAAGACTCGTGCTCGTTTTGCACAAAACAAGCACAAAAAGTTTTTGAATGTGCCTACTGATACGAAATGTTATTAACGAGATTTAAAAAACCAAAATTATTTTTAAA
>JH431976.1:270120-288811 GCA_000239455.1 Strigamia maritima | reverse complement strand
AAAAAAAATTATCAAATTATCCATTTTTCAATAGAAAACACAGAAAATCAACAAAATAACAACAACACATTTATTCCTCACCTTCAGCCTAACTTAATCTCATTTTGCAACCCATGTTATCCTACTTACGATAGTTTAATAACTGCTCACTAGGGTGGCACCACTCAAACTGAAAATAGCGAATAGAAATGATTAATTTTTTAATCATTTATTTAGGGAGATTACCGTTAGAGGGGGTTGTGTTGTGGATTTGTTCTGTCTGTTGTTTTGTGATAAGCGATTTTCTCCCGGTTTAAGCCGATTCACTGACCTTTCTCTTGGTTTCGATGGTCCAATATTTGGAATTGATAATCCGCTTAGAACTTTGGCAAAGTGAAGGTCGATTGAGGCTTAAATAGTTAGACAAAGAAAGCAATATATAGAATGGGGAGCTGGAGCTTTTTTCATCTTTAAGGTTGATTCATACTGTGGAGGAAGGAAAGTTGTGGCTGGAAATGAAGGAAAAATAAATTGTTGGTTACCGCTCAAAGTTCGGTGTGATAACGGCTAATCAGGACAATGGAGCTTATAGAACTGTTGTATTGACAAAACTTTATAAAAATCGATAGAAATATCGATTTTTTTTCTGTTATATAAATATCGATTTAAAAATCGATTTTTTCGAAAAATCGATTTGCAATTAGCAAAAAATTTAAAATTCTAAATGTTAAGCTAAAAAAAAAAAAAATCGATTTAAAATATCAATTGAATAATCGATTTTTCATAAATTAAAAAAAAAAAATTCAAAGCTAATTTTAAAAAAATAAAAATCGATTAAAAATATCGAGTTCGATTTTGTAAAATTTTAAAATCGATTTTTGTTATACCCTTTCAAGCACTATATATAAAGGGCCAGACAACTGCCACGCTTTCCCGTTATGTTATAATAACGCTGCCACACCACACATTGCAATAGTTGAGTCGTTGTAATCAGAAGTGGGCTTACAATAATGAAGTTTGTGTGGCTGTGCGTTCCTCATTGTATGTATCACATAATAATTACACTGTCTATTGTTCCCCCGACAATGAGTCGACGTCGCACTATGCGGATAATGCTACTATAACTCTATTTATCATTTCGTGCGCGAAACTCCCATTGGTTAATAACCTATATTGTATCGAAAGTATATATTGTGGCATCTTATTTTAATCCTCTAGTTGAGCCGAGTCGAAAAATCATCGTTTTGTAGTCCAAAAATGTGCGTGCCATTGTTAACAAATGAAAATGCTCGTAAAATATTTTTAAAAAATTATTTACATTTGGGATTTTGTATTGTTGCGCACATTTTGGGGCTACGAAACAATCATTTTTTGACTCGGATCGACTAGAGGATTAAAATAAGATGCCACAATATATACTTTCAGTACAATATAGGTCATTAACCAATGGGAGTTTTGCGCACGAAATAATAAATAGAGTTATTATATGCTCAAATTTTATACAATCTAAACCTCGCTGTGGCGACACAACCATTGTAGTGTGGCAGTGTTAGTGTAATGGGATTGTTATTTACAGCACGGAAAGACGAGACAACAATCTGATACAATGGTAACACCATCACACGTATCTGATACAATGGTAACACCATCACACGTATCTGATACAATGGTAACACCATCACACGTATCTGATACAATGGTAACACCATCACACGTATCTGATACAATGGTAACACCATCACACGTATCTGATACAATGGTAACACCATCACACGTATCTGATACAATGGTAACACCATCACACGTATCTGATACAATGGTAACACCATCACACGTATCTGATACAATGGTAACACCATCACACATAGTGAAATAAACATCTGTCCAAAGACGGGACCAACTAAATTCTATCCAGCAATTCGTGCACGAAACTGAAAAGTGAACTTTTTTGAATTGTATCGAAAGTATGTATTGTGGTATCTTATTTTTAATCCTCTAGTCGAGCCGAGTTGAAAAATCATTGTTTCGTAGTCAAAAAAATGTGCGCAACAATACAAAAACCCAAATGTAAATAAATTTTTAAATTATTTTACGAGCGTTTTTGTTTGTTACCAATGACACGCACATTTTGGACTACGAATACGAAACAATGATTTTTCGACTCGGCTCAACTATAGAGGATTAAAATAAGATACTACACCTCCTTGCCAAAAAAATGGAACAGGTACTTTTTTTCAAGTCAGAAAAATGGAAATTTCTTAAAAGCTGTAATACTGACAGACAAATGGGTTTTAAGAGGATTTATAGGAATGGTAGAGCTATCATTTCGTGTCAAATTTTTGAAGATTGATTAAGTAGTTACTGAGATAAAAATTAAAACCACCAAAATGAGATTTTTGCAATATTGACAATATCTCGAGAACTGTTGAAGATAAAATTAAAAACTAAACTCATCTAGGATGTTCAATTTCTCGGGCAACTTTTCTAAATTGGATGTATGGGTCTGCGAAACCCTTTAAATAAGTCATAATGGAGCTATGTAATGGTTGTCAACAATCAAAATTTTCAAAAAATCATTACGACCAGAATTCTTGATGAATTAAGCCGTACATCCTGGATGTGTTAGAGGTATGTACGCAGTTAAACATCTTGGAGTATTATTGGATTTGGAATAAAATTCTGGTCATAATGATTTTTTGAAAATTTGGATTGTTGACAACCATTACATATAGCTCTATTATGACTTTTTCTGAGGGTTTCGCAGACCCATACATCCAATTTAGAAAAGTTGCCCGAGAAATTGTACATCCTAGATCAGTTCAATTTTTAATTTTATCTTCAACATTTCTCGAGATATTGTCAAAATTGCAAAAACCTTATTTTGGTGGTTTTTAATTTTTTTCTCACTAACTACTTAATCAATCTTGAAAAATGATAGTTCTACCATTCCTATAAATCCTCTTAAAACCATTTGTCTGTCAGTATTGCAGCTTTTAAGAAATTTCCATTTATCTGACTTGTTTTTTGGCAAGGAGGTGTACAATCCATAGACCATTAACCAATGGGATTTTTGTGCACGAATTGTTGTAAAAGAATGTGCTAAACAATCTACCGAAGTATTTTCATATTATTTTTTCTCATTGTTTCAACACTAAAAAAAGCAATTTTGCTGATACGCATATATTCTTTTTAATTTTCTGCTGTTGCTGCATTTTCCCCTCCATCCTTTATATGAATTTTATGTTGTCAGAAATGCTTTCAAATCATTTGTAGACCCCATAATTACAAGTGGTTATGAATGCCATTCCATTTTGGTACAGCAATTTTGAAAATGAACACTGCAACACACAATGCAAAGCACTGCGTTGCACTCAAAAAGTGGCCATAAAACCTTTCAATGCCCAAGATTATGTGGATAAAACTGGTGAAAATATTTGTCTCCTAATGTCACTCTTTGTGTTATTAAGCCTCTCTTGTCTGTTGATATAGTGAAAGGCGAGCGATTTGTGCAGCAGGCAATGATTTGGCTTTTCTGTGTGACACACATTTGTGCAAGCAATGATTTGGCTTTTCTGTGACACACTAGAGTGTTTAGAAAATCCTGCTCTGGATGTACAATAATGATGTTGGCTGTATCCAACTTTGTGTAAAAGCTCTTCATTCATGCCTCATGTGTATCTGATTGTTACTCTTGTTGATTTAACATTGTAACATATAATACTATTATTACAACAACAAAATTAAGCGAGAGATGAATGAGCTTTGCTAACAGATTTTGGAAGAAAGAAATAAAAGACAGAATGAAATTCTAAAATGTATATGTATCTTGAATTTTACATTAACAAAGGTTATGAGCCCAGCTTGCTTCCACTGCGTTACTACATTATGTTACTACATTTGGCGAGACTATATTGACATGGAGAAGTAAGAAACAAGATCTTATAGCTTTATCAACTTGTGAAGCAGAGTACTTAGCTTTGATAGAAGTTACGAAGGAGTTAAAATGGTTACAGTCTTTACTTACTGAACTAAATTTTGAGGATGTTATCTCAGAGCCTGTTGTAGTCTATACAGATAATCAAGGGGCTTTGAATTTAATAATGAACTCGAGTTATCATGCACGAACTAAACATTTCACTAGACGTATGTTATTTCTAAGACAAGAAGTAGAGCGAGGAATATTTAAAGTAGTGTATATTGCAACTGAAAATATGTTAGCCGATTTCGTGACAAAACCCATGGGTCCCGTAAAATTGATTTAACATTGTAACATATAATACGATTATTACAACAACAAAATTAAGCGAGAGATGAATGAGCTTTGTTAACAGATTTTGGAACCTTTATAAGACAGAATGAAATTCTAAAATTTATATGTATCTTGAATTTTACATTAACAACTCTGAGCACCAAAAAAAGAAGAAAGAGGCAAGTTAGAGCTTCTGTTTGCTCTGTTTGTACATGGAAAGGTCGAAGAAGCTTTAAACGTTTTCTGGTTGTTTGACTAACTGAGGTGTGACCTCGGATTTCCATAGAAATTCAATGGCCACTGAAGGAAAATGTTGATGATTGATCACATTCAGTGGAAAACGGGCGTTTTTATACATGCATTTTATTTATTAGGTAGGTTGATGGATTGAAGTTAAAGGGAGAGCTTGTGGAATTCAGGTGGCAAGAAATATAAAACAATATTTATTAAGATGGTTGCTGTGGCTCACATTTTTGAACGTTGTGGTTTTTTGTTGTCCTCTCGGCTACATGCGAATGTCTGGGAGGAGTGGCAACAATTGTTGAAGGGCGTGATTAACCCGGAATTGTTAGAATTGGTGTCGATGTTTAGGTTCCGCTGTGCAATAAGGAGAGCGGAAAATGGCGGAGTGTGATACTGATTAATTTTGATTTTTCTTATTGTTTTGATCGACATTTATATAAATTATATAGTTAGGTGTATAGGTTTATATAGATTTTACGTTATTGTATGAGATTGTTCTTGATTTCGGTTGCTGTATTTGATTGCATCTGATTTAATTGTTTTATTCTTTTGTACAGCTTGTTTATTTATTACGACAGCCATGTTTGTGTGAATTATGTGTAAATTCCAGTGTAAATTCAAGTGAAAATTCCAGTGTAAATTCCAGTAGATGGGTTCGAAGAGTCATTTAAACGGGTGTAACAACGTTTATACTCGCTGTTTACACGAATTAATTTGTGTAAGTGTCGTTTAACCGTGTTAAACGAAAACGTCCCATTTTCGTTGTGCAAATGCACGTGCAACGGAATTTGACGTTTAAAGAGTTCTATTTGCCGCCATCTTGAATCCTCGCTTTAAATGTAAGTAGTAACAATGTGCATGATTCTCAGAATTGTTACTATCTAATGTTACTTTTGTTGAAAGCAGGCAAGAATAATGTGCTAGCTGCGAAACAGCTGCTCCATTGCTCAAGTACAGCTTGTTTATTTATTATGGCAGCCATGTTTGTGTGAATTATGTGTAAATTCCAGTGTAAATGCATATGCAACATTTTAACTCGAAAAGTCAGTCGTGCAACTTGACATTTACACTATCAGTTGCACTAGTCGTTCAGTGCAAAATCATTTTTGAACCCACCTGCTGTAAATGTATATGCAACTTTTTAACTCGAAAAGTCAGTCGTGCAATTGTCATTTTACACGATAAGTTGCACTAGTCGTTCAGTGCAAATCATTTTCTAACCCGACTAGTAGGCGGGTTCGAAAAGTCATTTAAACGAGTGTAACCACGTTTACACTCGTTTAAATTTTAATTTGCACGTTGTTTACACGAATTAATTCGTGTAAACGTCGTTCAACCGTCTTAAACGGAAACGATCTATTTTCGTCGTGCAAATGCACGTGCAACGGAATTTAACGTTTAAAGTGTTGTATTTGCCGCCATCTTGAATCCTCGCTTCGAATGTAAGTAGTAACAATGTGCATGATTCTCAATATTGTTACTATTGTTACTATTTGTTACTAATTGTTACTATTTAATGTTACTTTTCTTGTAAAAGAAAAGCAGGCAAGAATGATGTGCTTGCTGAAAAATAACTGCTCCGTACAGCTTGTTTGTTTATTACGGCAGCCATATTTGCGTGAATTATGTGTAAATTCTAGTGTAAATTCCAGTGTAAATTCCAGTGTAAATTCCAGTGTAAATGCATAAGCAACATTTTAACTCGAAAAGTCAGTCGTGCAACTTGACATTTACACTATCAGTTGCACTGGTCGTTCAGTGCAAAATCATTTTCGAACCCGCTTAGTGTTCTGAAATTAGGTCAGTTTAAATGAAATATTGTTTTTATTAAATTGGTATACTGTTGTGGGTTGTTGTATAGTGCAAACTCCAGTCATGATTCAATTCCAGTTATGGTACAAACGAAAACGCTTGAAAAAATTATTTACATTTAGGTTTTCGTATTGTTGCGCACGTTTTTTGGCTCCGAAACAATGATTTTTCGACTCAGCTCGACTAGAGGATTAAAATAAGATACCACAATATATACTTTCGGTAGAATGCAAAAAAGTTCACTTCTCAGTTTCGTGCACGAATTGTTGGATAGAGTTTAGTTGAAGAACACTTTATAGTATATCTGTCAGACTTCATATACAGAATGATGAGTATATTTGTTACATAACAAACAATAGCAATTTTATTTTTACAATTGACTCATAAATTTTTTTTAAATCTCATTTAAACTTCAACAAAATGACAGCAGAAATCCAACAATTTATAAATCTTATTAACGAAAATTCTGATCATCGGCTTTTTCCACATGAAAAGATAAGCAAACAGAAAGCAATCGACCAGTTGAACGTAAGCTCTTCTCAGAATATATTTCCTCTATATAGCAATTACAACCTGCAACTCGAAACACCCTTTCCGCGTGAATCAATCACATTTGTCTGCCACATTGCCACTTATATATCACCACTATTGTCTTCCATCCGCTTTATTCGAACAAGAATATTCTCTTTCTGTTCTTAAAATTCACACGGAGCGCCACCTTCCGCCCAATTTGCCTCAACCAACTTCCTTCCTTAAAAATGAAAGCGCCCTCTCGAAGCGGAAAATTTCCCAACTTTAATCACTCGACGTTTTATGATGTCTAACACCCCTAATTGTTTTTCTTTGTCTTGGACACAAAGGGATTTGCCTTCAAAGATTTTTTTTCTTGCGATGAAGCGTCTTAAGATTAAAAATTTCATCCTCTAGAGCGTCGTCTATCGACGGCAGCCATCAAAATTAACCTATTAACCGGGCAACATGCAGAAGAAAGGATGAACGAAAGAATTCTCATGAATTAACAAGCCAATGTTGAATCTACATTTTTGAACGTCGAACGAATGTTGTCTAAACCACAACATTCGTTAGATGTTAGATCAACATTCTGAAACAACAATCAAACAGTTGAATATGGGTTATTACGCTGGGCGCAGACATGCAGCGATTTGCATCGCATTCTGATCGGTGCTGGCTCTGCGCATGCGCACAAAACGTCACTTTCGTCGCGCAAGAGAACATTCTACTTTTGAAAAAAAAGTACAGCCACTGTGTACTTTTTTGTCAGGCGATGCAAATCACATCCAATGGGATGCGAGTATTTTATCATGTGTTCTAATTGCTCCATTTTGTTTGTTTTTTTATCAACAATTGTTCCAAAATATTTGTTGAAACGATTGTTTTAAAATATTTGTTTTTATACGTCATAACGCGTTGAAACTGAAAAGTAAACTTTTTTGCATTGTAGTGAAAGTATATATTGTGGCATCTTATTTTAATCCTCTAGTTGAACCTAGTCGAAAAATCATCGTTTCGTAGCCAAAAAATGTGCGCAACAATAGAAAAACTCAAATGTAAATAATTTTTTAAAATATTTTACGAGCGTTTTTGTTTGTTAACAATGGCACGCATATTTTTGGACTACGAAACAATGATTTTTTGACTCGGCTCGACTAGAGGATTAAAATAAGATACCACAATATATACTTTAGGTACAATGCATAGGCCATTAAACAATGGGAGTTTTGTGCACGGATTGTTAAAAAGAGTTTAGGCCATACGACATTCATTAGATGTTCTATCAACATTTTGAATACAACAATCAAATAGTGGAATTATCGGTTGTTGATATGCAACATGCGTTTAATGTTAAATCACACACTTTGTAATGTTTGAATGTTGACAAAATGTTGATAAAAAATGACATTCTTATATTGAATCAACATTTCTAATGTTTTTTAAAAATATTTTCTGAATGTTGTTTTAGACATTTTCTTGTTTCATGGATTGTGGGTCTTCTTCCAAGAAGAGAAAAGTATTTTTTTGGACATAAATTATCTGCGCGTGCGCAGAAAGGAGCATTGCAGGATTTGATCTCGATGTGTGTCATAATTTTTCAGTGTCCACCAGAGGTCGTGTTTGCACTTCTCTTATAAAGTGCCATATTTTTCAGGATTGTGTCTGATAAATTCAATAATTTCTCACTTGTATTTGTATTTACTTGCACTAAGGTGAAGCCGGTCTTCAGATTTTTTTTTAAGTTACTGTCTATTGTTGGTATAGGGCTTTGTTTGGCTTCTTAGTTTTACTTTAATAGCCAATAAATTGAGTTTAATTCTGACATTATTGATCAAATAAATGCTGGCTAAATATATTAGATCACCAAATTAGCACTAGGTTGTAGGGTTTTTAGTTTTCATTCAAAGACTTTCTTCAAAAACAATGATTCAATGAAAAGCCCATTGGTTAATGGTCTATGCATTGTATCGAAAGTATATATTGTGGTATCTTATTTTAACCCTCAAAGCCCTGGAATTTTGGAACAACATAGACCTCGATTAATGGTCACAATTGTGACCATTTGGAGTCTCTACTTTGAAGCGCTTTAGCGCTGTTACCATGGTTTCTCCAACCGACACTAGGTGTCACCAGTTGTAATAATCAAGTCATGCGGTCAAAATGTTGTTTTAAACAGCGTGCAAGGTGTTTTTAATCATTTATTTATAATAACAATTGTCTATATCAACTTAATTTAAATTGAAATTAGTTTCACACTAACTCAGTTGACCATGTGTTTCAAAGATGAAGGGTTAATGCTGTGTTTTGTTATTTTCTTTATGTATAGGGGCGCAATATTCTAAAAGCGCTCTTACTAGAGTGAAATTTGCAGTGAAAACAACCAAAAACTTAAGCTGGGAATTTAAGGGGACCGTTTTTTCTTTTTAACAATAACTTTTTTATTTTATGCCCGATTGCGATGAAATTAATTCAGAAAATGTAAATGCATATTCTTAACAGCTACTGCAAATTTCAGATTTTTTAAAATTTTTTTAAAAAAATTTGTATTCACAACCGCAGCTGGTCACAATTGTGGTATAGGATGGGGCTTTGAGGGCGGTTAATCCTCTAGTTGAGCCGAGTCGAAAAATCATTGCTTCCTAGTATAAAAATATGCATGCCATTGTTAACAAACGAAAACGAAAATATTTAAAAAAAATCATTTACATTTGGGTTTTTGTATTGTTGCGCACATTTTTTGGCTACGAAACAATGATTTTTCGACTCGGCTCGACTAGAGGATTAAAACAAGATACCACAATGTATACTTTGGGTACAATGCAAAAAAGTTCACTTTTCATTTTCGTGCACGAATTGTTGGATAGACTGTAGAAGCGCTTTAATTTAATAATTGAGCAGACCATTTAAGAAAAGTCATTGAGGTTAAAAGCGTGAAAGAGATAAAGATGTGCGTCAATTGTAGTTGGATAGAATTAAACACACAGTGGGATTAAGTCAAGTCACAGTGAAGTAATCCGTTGTGCGGTGGCGCTCCGATAAGAGCGTCATTCTGCGGTGACAGCTGACAACAAGGCAAAATAGTACAAGCTTCGGATCTTCAAATTGTTTGACGTGTCAAAGTGATGTATTATGGGTGTTTTTACTTTTTTGTTATTGTTCCAACATCTGATATGACAATTTTTATCTTCCTTCCGGCGTTTCTTTCGTTCGCTTTCTTTCTACAGTTTAGTGCATTCATGCTTTGTTCTCTATTGTATGTTTAATGGACCCATAACTTTGTGAATGGATAATATGAAAGGCGTTGTTAAACTCTAAGAAGCTTTAATCTATCAAACAGGTTTAATGTAAAGGATACATTTTTTTATAAAAATTTTAATACGTGCAAAACGTATAAAAATTTTAAGCCATTTTCATCAAAGTGATTTCACAATTGGTTTTCTTCTCTGCTATACAGAGTATATATACATGTATAAACTTTATTCAACAATTCGTGCACGAAACTGAAAAGTGAACTTTTTTGCATTGTACCGAAAGTATATGTTGTGGTATCTCATTTTAATCCTCTAGTCGCGCTGAGTCGAAAAATCATTGTTTCGTAACCAAAAAATGTGCGCAACAATACAAAAACCTAAATGTATATAATTTTTTTAAAATATTTTACGAGCGTTTGTTTGTTAACAATGGCATGCACATTTTTGAACTACGAAGCAATGATTTTTCGACTCGGTTCAACTAGAGGATTAAAATAAGATACCACAATATATACTTTCAGTACAATATAGGTCATTCACTAATGGGAGTTTCGCGCACGAATTGTTAGATAGAGTTTAGTACGTGCCAACATTTTTAATACGTTTGCATAGCTAAACAAAACTTTATGTTAAAAACAACTTAAATAGTTGCATAATTTACATCCAACGATTTAAGCGTCGTTCTCGAATTCCTGCCGCGTCTTCCTCGCTTACAATTTGGAATAAATGCCGCTAATTCGACGAAATCCACGAAATCCGATACTAGCTAGATCACCGGTGTTTCCCGGCATTAATAAACCGTTGGGCAATTCGTCTGCAGCTTTTTGAGAGCAATCCACGTGCCAAAGTATTAAACTGCAGGATTTGTGACGTCACAAATACACCAAACGGTCAACGCCATCTATGTGCCCAATTGTCAACTCTCGGATGGCCAAAAAAGAATTGCGGCAATTGCTGAAAACCTGTCAATACAATGGAAACTTCTTGACCCCAAGTTCAGGTCCCTTCCAAAACTCGGCTATGACTTCGCTCTAAGCATAACGGAACGGTGTGCCAAATGTGGTTGCTCCAACCCCAAAAATATGGATTTCCATAAATTTAAAGACGAACAAACATACTTTCATCTTTATATACTAGTATTAGATTATGGTCGTTCATTTTAAACTTGTTCTCGAGTTCAGTTGAAATATCATTGTTTCGTAGCTCGCATGCCATTGTTAAAAACCGAAAACACTTATAAAATAAATAAAAGTAATCTTTTCATATGCAGTTTTTTTATTGAGAGGATTAAAATAAGATATCACAATATAAACTTTCGTACAATGCACTTTTCAGACAACGACATTTTATTCAACAATGGAGTTTAAAACGGGCTACGAAACAATGATTTTTCGACTCAGCTCGATGAGAGGATTAAAATGAGATGCTACAATATATACTTTCGTACAATGCACTTTTCAGCCAACGACATTTTATCCAACAATGGAGTTTAAAACGTCGAGAAAAAACAAAATGGCAGATTTAAAATACATTTTACCACAAAGCCATTTCCTTTTTATTTATTTTAATTTCGCACGGAACACCTGGTGGCAATTCTGACGATTTATTGGTGACACGTTGGCACTGATTTGCATATTTAGTCTGTTGCGAAACGAAAACGAGGCCGAAATGACTCGAATTTCAACACCATGCGGCGCACGTCCATCAACATCAACATCATTAAAGCGTGTTGAAGCGGAAGCAGATTTGTCCAGCGAGTGATTCCACCGGAAATAGAGGGCGGCCATCGATGTCGGCGGGAGGGGAGGCGCTCTAAATTGGATGGAACGCGCACTGAGGTCGAGGCCCCATCATCAGAGCGCCGTTTGTCACCTCTTTTACCCATCTCCACATGCTTGCTGCTTCAACCTCGTCTCGTCTCGCTGTTCATAAAGCGGCAAAACGCGAGAAAACTCGTTAATCTCGCGTCTCGCGTCGACGAAATGAGGACGACGACGCTCCTGCTAAAGGTGATGATGATAATGTTCGCTATTCTTCCTCCGACATTACTATATATTTTATCTCGCGTTCCAATTTGCAAATGGCTGCAATTCGAGCTGCACGGGAATTAATTTAATTGAAGCCTTTTTGTGATTAACTAAACGTCATTCTAACATATTGCGACAAACTCCCATTGGCTAGAGCCTGTTGGCTTTGCACATTAATACAAATTTATATAAATTGGTATAAAAACTGCCATATATGGTCGTTTATAAACTCTATCTAACAATTCGTGCACGAAACTCCCATTGTTTAATGGCCTATGCATTGTACTGAATGTATATATTGTGGTATCTTATTTTAATCCTCTAGTCGAGCTGAGTCGAAAAATCATTGTTTCGTTGTCCAAAAATGTGCGTGCCATTGTTAACGAACGAAAACGCTCGTAAAATATTTTAATAAATTATTAACGATTGGGTTTTTGTATTGTTGCGCACATTTTTTGGTTACAAAACCATGATTTTTCAACTCAGCTTGACTAGAGGATTAAAATAAGATACTACAATATATACTTTTAATACAATGCAAAAAAGTTTATTTCTCATTTTTGTGTAACGAATTGTTGGATAGAGTTTAGTCGTTTTTGGTTTATTTACGATTGTTTATGTTCGGTTAAGTCTTTTTATGGTCATTTTTCGGATTGTTTTATTAAGTGCATTAAACAATTGGCAGGAAAAAGCTTTAGCCAATGGGAGTTTGTTGCAATGTGTTGGAAATAGAGTTTAGAAACCAAAATGGCCGTTGTCCACAAATCTTCACAGTTGGAATTTGAAATAATGGTGATTGGCATTGATATTAATTAGGGAAAATAATCCTCACATTTCAATTCGCAACAAAATTAATAAATTTGAAATTCATATCTCATAATTCCTTCGCTTGTGAGACCAAAACATTAAGCAAAATGGCGTGCACTTAAATTTGCATTAAGTTGGGCCTAATTTTGAATTTCATTTTGTTAGAATATGTTAAAACAGCACTGAATCATTCACTTTTTTTTTTGTTTGAGATTTTTAAAATTATAAAGTGCATATATTTGAAGCCTGGACGCCTCTATACACCCAGTACCCCGGCAAAAAAGTATCCAATCAGTCACTTCTTTTAAAGTCAGGAAAATGGATATTTCTTAAAAGCCGTCATGCATACAGACTAATGGTCTTAAAGGGACAGTTTAGTCACGGTTCATGTTTTATAAAATGGAAGTAATATACAAATCATTAACAATACACTAACTTCTATCCATTTGTCACGAGATTATTAAATAAAACGAAACACAAACAATTGGAACTATTTACTGCTACGTAAGGTTTTGTGATGCGGTTATATGCAGCATCAGAAAAAGCTTCTAAAAGAACAGCCGAGAGAAGCAAAAATTGCTGCCAACAATGGGGATGTCATGGTTGAGGTCAGTTTAATGCCGCTCATCCCCTTTGTAATTTTTTGATATTTTTCAATTGGTGGCCCAAAAAAGTCCATGACCAATCACATACAGATTTTGATCATGTGACCAGGTATGATTTACTTATTTTTAATTTAATATTCAACAATAATGAAATTTAGTCACTTTTTAGACACTTTAATCTCACTATTAATATATTTTATTTTCAATTCTGGGTGTATTGTTCCTTTAAGAGGATTTATATGGGGATGATAGAGCTATCGTTTCGTGTAAAGTTTTTGAAGATTACTCAAGTAGTTATACTGAGAAAAAAATTAAAAACCACCAGAATTAGGTTTTCGCAATTTAGACAATATCTCGAGAACTGTTGAAGATAAAATTAAAAACCAAACTGATCTAGGATGTTCAATTTTTTGCGCAACTTTTTTAAATTGGATGTATGGGTCTGCGAAATTCTCAAAGAAGTCATAATGGAGCTATGTTAGAGTTGTCAACAATCAATATTTTCAAAAAGTCATTGTGACCAGAATTTTATTCCAAATCCAATTATTCTTCAAGATGTTTAACTGCGTACACACTTTAACACATCCAGGATCTATGACTGAATTCATCAAGAAATCTGGTCACGATGATTTTTTTGAAAATCGTAGTTATAGGTCATTTTTAATGGTTCCATTAAAACAACTACCCAATACTAGGCTTGTGCGATTTTGCAATATATCGAAAAACGATATTTTTCAAAACAAATATCGCGATATATCGTAATTCCATATCAGCATCGATATATCGTATTTCCATATCAGCATCGATATATCGTATTTCCATATCAGCATCGATATATCGTATTTCCGATATATTGCTGTTGCAATATTGCGATATGGCGATATTCCACGATATTGCTATATCGTGGAATATCGCGAATAAAAAATTGGCAAAAATCTGTTTCATTTTCAAATTTCATTTGAAAATGAAACCAAGTGCAGTTAAATCACATTTTGGACCGAAAATGCATCCATCAAATATTGCACAATTGTCATATATCGAGATATCGTGTCAAACGATATTGCGAATTGCGATATTACGAACGATATTGCAATATTGTGATATTTTAAACGATATTGCAATACTGCGATATATCGTATCGATATCGCTTTTCAAGCAAAATCGTATTGTATTGGTTTTAAAAAATATCGCACAGGCCTACCCAATACTACCTATTCAACTGTATTAACAAATTGGTGCTAACTTTATTTGTTCCAAAGATATTTTTTATACTGTATATATATAGAATATCCAGATAACACCAAATGTTGCTGCAACGTTGCTGCAATGTTTGGAAATAACATTTGCAATGTTGCACCATTGTTCCAAAAGACACTTCTTCTAATATTGCTGCACTGTTTTATTGGCAGCATTGTCATAGTGTTGCAATTCAACATTGTCACAAAAGCACAAAAGAAGTAACTTTTGGAACAATGATGCAACATTCAAAGAAACAGTGCAGCAACATTGCAAATGTTACTTACAAACAAAAATCTTATACCTAGTTCACACTTGAACACTTTTCTAGAAAATGACGTCATCATTTCTCAAGTGAAAAAGTAAAAATGGAGTATTCACTCCAGTTTCCACTTGAGAAATGATGACGTCATTTTCTAGAAAAGCGTTCAAGTGTGAACAGGGTATAAGTTGTTAGCAATATTTGAAATAACATTGACAAAAATCTAAGTTGATTGTTGATCCATGTTTGTTGCCAACATTGCAGCAACATTTGATGTAACTTTGACAAAAATCTACGTTGATTGTTGATCAAATGTTTGTTGCCAACATTGCAGTAACATTTGAAGTAACATTGACATCTATTAAAATTCATGTTTCTTTTAATGTTTATTGCCAACGTTGCCACAACACTGCTACAGCAGTGACATCAAACTTGATACCGACATTGTAGAACGTCAACATCCATTTCACATCAACAACATTGCAGAAATGTTGCGACAGAATACCGTAAACATTACCAACATTCAAGTGACATTCGGAAACATTCCAGCAACATTCGCGCGTTACCCGGAACATAAACGCCGAAAAAGTCGACATTTTCTATCCATTCCACAAAAAGATTTTCTACTTACTGGAACCATTAAAGACTCGACTCCCCATAAGGGGTTCCACCGCCTAAACGCAGTGATTGATTAAAAAAAAATAATAATAAAAAAAAAAAATACGAAAAAATAATTTGATTCCCCATAATCCCCCGAGAATAAAAACAAAATGGCCGCCTTTGAAAATCCACTTAGATTGGATTTTTGAACCAAATTGAAATTTCCAGTTCAGCATGTTCGATCCAGAAAATCGGTTGCTAAGCGACGAAAATTCTCTTTACATAGAAAAGTATGATAGAAATAGTTAGGATGGGGAATGTGTGGAGGTCCAGGTCAAAAGACACTTGGAATAAACGTTTAGTGAGATCTCTTTTGTCGTCCAACGACAGCATCTGGTTTCGTGGGCGGATGGGGTCACGAGGGGTGTTTTCGCCTCCCTTTTCTCCTCCCAGACACTTGTAGTTGCAACTGAGGTCGCGAGGGGGGGGGGGAGACGGACGCCGCGTTTGGAGGAGCTGGTCGCGTGCCAATCACAATCGAACACGCGCAATGACCTCTGTACAGCGTCCGAACGCGCTTGTTAGCCGGGGTGCAATCAGGGTTCGGGGTATCGGGGTGTTGGTCATTGTGGTCAACGTGCTTTGGACTTAGCGCTCTTTCATTTGGAGCTATGGTGTCCGACTCGCGACCCCGGCAACGCGCTCCACGTAATTTCCTGATTGGTCGGGTTGGGGTGTGTTAGTGGGGTTGGGGAGGGGTGGGGAGAGGGGGTCGATAGATGCGGCGAGGATGTTGCTCTCTCTTGAATGCCGGATGCGATCAGTGCTTGGCTACTTGGTCGAAGGTTAAAGGAACAGTTGATTATTTTTTTTTTTTTTTTTTTTTTTTTGATGTTTAATGATTTTTGTGAAATCAATTTTTCTGGCAATTTGGGGCTTTCAAATTTGTTTTAAAGATGATATAATGTATAATATAGTCATTTTCACAAATCTTATAGTGTATGGATTTTTTCTAATCTACTGGAAAACTAGTTTAGGTATTTATTCAATCTAGTATGAATTTATTAAATTTTTGTGAAAAGTTTAACTCATTAAACTCATTCATTACATTTAATAAAAATCCAGTATAATTATATCAAATCCACTGAATATCCAGTAAAAATCCACCTAGTCAAACTCATTAAAAATCCAGTATAAATGTATTAAAACTTACTGAATATTCAGTATTTATAGAAATTCATTAATTTGTTGAATATATCCAGTAGGTAGAAATTCACTAATCTACTGAATATCCAGTATGTAGAAATCTATTAATGTACTGAATGTCCAGTAAATATCCATTATTGTACTGAATGTCCAGTAAATATCCATTATTGTACTGAATGTCCAGTAAATATCCATTATTGTACTGAATGTCCAGTAAATATCCATTATTGTACTGAATGTCCAGTAAATATCCATTATTGTACTGAATGTCCAGTAAATATCCATTATTGTACTGAATGTCCAGTAAATATCCATTATTGTACTGAATGTCCAGTAAATATCCATTATTGTACTGAATGTCCAGTAAATATCCATTATTGTACTGAATGTCCAGTAAATATCCATTATTGTACTGAATGTCCAGTAAATATCCATTATTGTACTGAATGTCCAGTAAATATCCATTAATGTACTGAATATCCAGTAAGTAGAAATTTATTAATGGATTTCTACTTACTGGATAGTCAGTAGCTTAATGGATATCTAGATACTGGATATTCAGTAGTTTAATTAATCTACTGAATATCCAGTATAAATCCACCAAAATCAAATCCAGTATATAAATCCACCAAAGTCAAACTCATTAAAAATTCAGTATAAATCTACCAAAATCAAATCCATTAAAAATCCAGTATAAATTCACCAAAGTCAAATCCAGTATAAATCCAGTATAAATCCACCAAAGTCAAACCCATAAAAAAATCCACCAAAGTCAAACCCAAATCTAATATAAATCCAATATAAATCCACCACAGTCAAACCTAAAAATCCAGAACAAATTCATCAAACTTATATATGAGATCTTTTACTGAAAATCTAGTATTATTGTTTATCTAAATCCAGTCTATTGAAAACCCACTATATATTAATTTACTAAAGCTCTGGAGACAACAGCAAATCTGTTAGAAATCCAGTGAAAATCCAGTGCACATAAAACCTGAGCAAAAGTTAAATTTTTCTCATACACTTTCCACAAGACCACAACACATTTACTTGTGTGAACCCAGCTTGAGACATTCAAGTTGAGCATAATATATGCAAGGCTGTCTTGTGTGCTAACCAAATGGGACTCTGGGGTCTCCGGATAATGTGTACAATTTTCTGTGTTGTTTTTATATTACATTTTAAATTCTTATTAAAATGTTTTCTCATAAATTTACCCTTGTATACACAATGGAAAACCAGACCTATTTGAAATGAATATTGTTGATAACTGAATATTATCCTGTGCCATAATTTTAATTCTATTTATAATTTTTGAAAATTTTGCTTCGTAGGGCACACTACTCCTGCATACACTGAATTAATGTGTGTTCAACTTTATTATTATTAAATGTAAATTAGCAAACTGTTATGTATAATTTGATTCTAAGTCTATGGGGTGTTATTGGTTGGAAATAATATGAATTATGCAACAATTGCAATTCCTCTTTTAACTGTGAAAGACAACCGTTGGGTCATTAGGGAAAATCAGTTTTGGCCGTAAGGAAGCGAGAAAGGTCAAGAGAGTAAGAATGGGCAATGGTCACTGGATGAGCATGCTCAGTGTGTATTTACACAGTCACATTTTGAGGAACCCAATCTTAGCAATGGCAAGAAAGAGTGTAAATCCGCGTTAGGCGTATTCGTCGTGCGCTAAAATGTTGTGCTGCGAGGGAACTCTGTTGCATCACTGATGTGCGCAAGCCAACGCGCTGTGTTTTTCAGCACGTTATCGTATGCGGGCATCATGTTGAAACAATTCGACTTATTGTTCGGTAATTGTTCAAATTTCGATCGAATACCGAATTGGCGAATTTTGCCTAATTTTTGTCTTTTAGTTTAAAATTTTTTTTTTTTTT
>JH431976.1:249479-270063 GCA_000239455.1 Strigamia maritima | reverse complement strand
TCGGTGAAATTCGGCATCTGGAATCTGGTGATTTTTAGATCCGGTGCATCTCTACACGTAAGACCAGGTAGTGCTGTTTATGTACGAGTTTTGAAAACTACCATCGGCATTAGTCTACCCACGAAACAAGAAAATGGCTAAACAACAATCAGAAAATATTTTTATAAGCATCAGATATGTTGATTCAATATAAGAAAGTCATTTTTTATGAACATTTTTTTTCAAATTCAAACAACAAAATGTTGATTTAACATTAAACGAATGTTGCATATCAACAACCGATAATTCCATTGTTTGATTGATGTATCAAAATGTTGATACAACATCTAATGAATGTTGCATATTAACAACCCATATTCAATTGTTTGTTTATTGTTTCAGAATGTTGATTTAACATTTAACGGATGTTGTCTATGAACACAACATTCAAACATTTGATCGACGTTCAAAAATGTTGATTCAGCTTTGGCTTTTTCATGGGTATTGTATCATATTAAACAAGCACACTAACAATTGATTTCCAGTAATAAATGTACTGCAACAACAAAGAGATAAAAGATTTTGTTGACAATGCAAAAACAAAAGGAAATAACGGATTACGCCGTAATTGCAACAATAAAAAATAATAAATGAATTTTCATTGTTATTTCTCATGGGAATTTTGAAACTACAATTTAATTTTATTTGTTTTTCAAATTCCACATAATTTATTTATTGTGTTTTATGGTGAATTGGGTTTTTAGTGAATTATATTCTTGCTATTAGAGCGATTTTCAATTTTTTTTTTATTTTTTTTATTTTTTTTTTACATTTCCCATTTTGTATTTACTTCACTCATAACTCAATTGAAAAAGAGATGAGAAAAAGCGGAAAAATCAATTGGGTTCTTTTTATTGAGCGGAAACGGAAAAATGAAAAAATAAAAAAAAAAAAGAGCAAAAACTTTTTATTGAATTTTGTCGTTCGCCATTTTGTGTTTATTTTTCACTTTGTGCAATAATAATAAGTGTAGAATCCGAATTTTTTTTCTTCTTCTCGTTTATTGGCCTTTGCTCTATATATCTATAAAGAAAAATTATTTAACGGAAACTAAGAACAATCAAAGAAGATTCAATTTCCGGTTTGTTTCACAACAGGTGCTTAATCTTTTGTTTCAGTTTTTCTTTATTACATCGGATATACCGTGATTAAGTCAATATTGTTCTATTCAATAATATATAACTTCTATTGTATGTCTATTTTATTGTACGAGTAATTTGCAAAATCGCAAGATGTCTATACTCTATTTATTATTTCGTGCGCGAAACTCCCTATATTGTACCGAAAGTATATATTGTGGCATCTTATTTTAATCCTCTAGTCGATCCGAGTCAAAAAATCATTGTTTCATAGCCAAAAAATGTGCGCAACAATAGAAAAACCCAAATGTAAATAATTTTTTAAAAATATTTTACGAGCATTTTCATTTGTTAACAATGGCACGCACATTTTTGGACTACGAAACAATTATTTTTCGACTCGGCTCAACTAGAGGATTAAAATAAGATGCCACAATATATACTTTCGATACAATATAGGTTATTAACCAATGGGAGTTTCGCGCACGAAATGATAAATAGAGTATAGCAATAAAAATAATTGACCACGCATGAAACAACCCAATGTTGAATTAACATTTTTGAACGTTGATCGGATGTTTGAATGTTGATGGTTCATAGACAACATCCGTTAGATGTTAAATCAACATTCTGAAACAATAATAAAAGAGTTGAATATGAGTTGTTGATATGTTGTATCTACATCTAATGCTGAATTCGCTGACCAATGATATACAACACATGTTTCATTTAAATGTTGAGTCATATTGTATAAATACTAGTCAGGTTCGAAAATGATTTTGCACTAAACGACTAGTGCAACAAGTCAGTCAAACATGGCTGCTGTAATAAACAAACTTCTCAGCAAGCACATCATTTTTGCCTGCTTTTCTTTTACAACAAAAGTAACATTAGGTAGTAACAATTCTGAGAATCATGTACAGTGTTACTACTTACATACGAAGCGAGGATTCAAGATGGCGGCAAATACAACACTTTAAACGTCAAATTCCGTTGCACGACGAAAATAGGACGTTTCCGTTTAACACGATTACACGACATTTACACGAATTAATTTGTGTAAACGACGTGCAAATTGACATTTAAACAAGTATAAACGTGGTTACACTCGTTTAGATGACTTTTCGAACCCGCCTATGTTGAATGTTGAATATTGCAAAAAATGTTGATAAAAAATGATTTTATAAATTCAAATCAACATTTCTATATCAACATTAAAAAATGTTTTCTGAATGTTGTTTAGACATTTTCTCGTTTTATGGGCAGGATTCCTGTCCTGTGTTCATGGAATCTCGAGCTAAAATCTGTTACTTCTACATTGGATAATTTCTGCTAACTGGTCTGTATAACTTTCCGGTTGCACAACGGGCAACAAAGTTTTATGTTAATCCTTAATTTCCATGTCAGAGGAAAGGGATATCGGTTATTAAACAGTAATTATTCCATTTAGGAATAAAAAAATTGAGCTCAAGATTTTGTGAATGAGGTATATAGTTTGCTCAGGTTTTTTTCAATATCCTCTGCTGCATTATTACATGCAGCCACTATATGTTCACTTATGAAAGCGGTGGACGAAGAACTGTACCCGTTGTACTGAGGTTTGATCCAAAACATGACTGAATGTCTCTGCATTCCCCTGCTTTATGCTTGGTTCCCACTTGGCAGAAACTTAGACAGAAAATCTTCTGCTGCAGAAAATTTTGAGAGAAAAGTATGTTTTTCTGCCATTGGTTCCCACCAGTGGACTGAAAAGTGGGCAAAAAGTGCAGAAAAGTAGAATTTAAAAATGGATGCCAGCTAAGGAACGCAATTTGTAAACACTGCTGCTTTCTACATTCAAAATTTTCTGCAGCAGAAAATTTTCTGTCGGAATTTCTGCCAAGCGGGAACTAAGCGTTACTCTAATCTTTCTGCTGGTGATCAATATAACCACTTTCGGTTAGTACAAGTTATCGTTGCTTCAAACTGTCTTGTGTGGATTTGGTTAGCTAAAGTTAAGTATAGGTTATTGTTAAGGTCATCATTGAGGTCAAGTTTGAAGTTATGTTTAGGTTAGGAGTCAACAAATTGAATTTAAGCAAATTAGGATTTATGGTAAATTGGTGTCAAGCAAACTAGATTTAGACAAAGTGAAAAGTTGAAAGAAGATTCTTTAAAATCAAATTATTAATGACAGGATTGGTTCATTTATTTGGTAAGAGTACCTATATTTGGCTTTGTCATTTCGGCTTTTTATCCAGAGCATTCTAAGGTAATGATAAATTTTTGCAGCTTGAGTTTTAAATGCATGATGTCTTCATCTTTATGTGAAAAAGACAAAATGAATTGGATACTTTTCCAACAATTCTACTGCCATCAATAAATTACAGTTTTGACAATTATCATAAAATGCAGATGTTCACAGCTTGAAGATGATCCAATGATTGAAAGTTCTTTAAAAGAACCATTTCTGCATAGACTGTGTATATTTAAATCATGAAACTGTTTTATGATTTAAAACAATTCAAAAATTATTTCTGACATTCACAAAACAATAAAAGCACTGACAACAAGATCAACATTCTAGATCCTAACAATTGATAGCAGAGGGTGGTTGTGCTAAAAGTCAGCTTGTAAAACATTGTCATTATGGTTGTCATAGACAAACTTTTCACTAAAATCAGATTATCACCAGTTACTTTTTTACACTCCCACTTATCTCATCTACTTGTAACCACAGGGATGTCTTGTTAAGATGCTAAGAAAGATTTTCCACATATTCAAGCCACAGAACCAGACAGATGTTAAACTCTATAATCACTAACAAAAATCAACCACAGCAGCAGCAAACAGTAGGTGCGTTCAATTCCAAAGTGATTATAAAAGCAGAATTAAATCTGATTATAGAGAATCAGTTTAATCTGCTTTAAGCATTGAACGTGTTATTAAGTTTCAGTCTGCGCATGCGCAGTTGCAAACTTTAATATTCTAGGGTCAAGTTCCTTGATCGGAACTAGTTCTTAATCCAAAATCCATGTCCGGATTGTTGTAGTTTTCTCCTTTCAGTCGACATTTTAAGTTACTATACAATAGTAGTATACATTAAAGTATACCAAAAGTGTTGTAATGTAGTAAAAATATATAAAAAAGCACCGAAATCGCTTAATAAAGTCGATCGAGTGCCACCTCGATCAATCTCGAAGCCAAAATGGCTGCCAAGAATGCTGCCATAAACAAGATTTCAGCAACATAAACAACCCTCAACGTGGTTTATGTAAAAGCGGTTTATGGGTAAACCGATTGTTGGAAAATGACGTAAAAAACGTCATTTCCGCCTAGTGAGAATCAAAAGAATCAAGATAAACAGTTTATCCATTTGGAATTGAATGCACCTAGTTTTCTTTTCCATCAGAGAAGCAGAAATTATAATGGACCGATGATTAATTAAACGTTAATGGACGTGCTGTCGTTGCACCTATTTTATTCGAAGAGCACTTTGTTATCCTTGTTTATGCTTTGTCAACTTTTCCTTTTGCCGTTGTAATAAATTATGGAGAACACCAGGATATATACAAGTATATATGAAGAGAGATTTGTTTTAGGTAACCTTGGGTTTTATCATTGTTTGATAATTTTGTTTGTTGAAACAATGAGACAAATTATCCAAACAAACCTAGTATTGGCTGTGTTTTTAGCAATTATTTACTGTTCCGTGAGCTTTTTTCTTGTTTGTCAGACTAATGGAGTTCCATTAGCCAGTAAACTGACACTAATATTTATATAACCAAGAAAAACATTGAGTATGCATTAAAACAAACTTTTCAGTTAGATTTTTAATTTAAATCATTTTTGAAAAATTGGAGTGACAGAGAGAGAATTATAGATGCGAGCGGCAACTTAGACCATACACGTCTTTGATCTGACATAATGAAACTGACATGCCGTATTTTGTCGATTATCTATTTTCATGCTGATTTCACATGGAATCGTTAGGATGACGTTAAATGATGTCCCTACCTACAAAATCTGCATGTTTTATTGGCTAAAACCTCGGTTCGGAGTCGAGAAACACCATGTTTGATCTAAGATGGCTGCTACAGAATGTTTCTAAGATCCTTGTAACCAATAACCAGGTTTAAAATGACCAACTGGATAGGGTTTCCAATCGAGTAATCGAGTACTCGATTACTCGGCGATTTTTTCGAGTAATAAAATACTCGACTACCCGAGAAAAAATCATCGAGTAATCGATTATTACTTGTGATGACTGTGAAATCTTTCTTTGTTGTTTATCATGCTTTAAACATACTGTTTCACATCCATATATGGTAATATGTGTTTTAAACGAGAAAATACATATTTCATCACATATGGATGTGGAACTACTGAAAACTTGTACACATGTATAAGTCTATCTAATGATGTAAGACGTACGTCACGTACGTGTAGTAAACTATTTTCGCGATATTACACTTATATAAAAAGTACTGAGTCTTCCATTTCTTCAATTCAATTCGGTTCAATTCAATTTTTAACAATTATTAGAATGTCTTTAAGAAAATCAAAAGTGTGGAATTATTTCAAAAAGTTTTTAGTTGGTGATTGCGATGATCTTATTCAAACTGCACAATCAAACACTACAGCTATCATCTAAAATTAAAACACAACATTGATGTACGAGCAGAACGAGCAGCGGCAGAAAAATGAGGGCGGCACTTTAAAGAGAATGAAAATGGATCAACCGGTGATGACAAAATTTGTTAGATTCGTAAAAAAGTAGAAATTATAAAATGCCACGATCTTCAACAACGGTACTTAAAAATAAACTTTAACTTTCCATATTTTTTTTTCTATTTTTTTTTTTTTTTTTTTTTTTTTAATACTCGACTACTCGATACTCGGTACTCGACTTTTTCGAAAGTCGAGTAAAATGGAAACCCTACAACTGGAGATCGTTTTGGTTTAAGCAGTTTTTAAGGTCTAAAACCAACTTTCCTAAAACGGCTAAATAAAACCAGGTTGGTTTTCATTTTCGAAAGCAATTAATGTCTCTGAAATAATACAATCCAACTACCACATACTGTAAAATTGATCTTTCAATGTGAAAAAAAATATATATATATATATGCACAAATAGTATTCCACAAAGTCTCTCTAATTTCACTTGGTTAATGAATTTAGCACTTTCAATTTAAAGATCTCTAATAATGTGGGAAATAAGATGGCAGTGGACAAATTGATGTTCACTTCCTTATACAGCACAAGGAAAATTAAAAACTATCCATGTATTTACTTAATTATTTCTTAAAAGATAGCACCAACAATCAATTTGTCTTTCCATTAACACCTAATTAAAAGACTGTTGCTGTCAGTTCCACCTAATATTCCTTGATTTATTACATTTCTCACTTTAAGACACTATATAACCATCTTTAAAAATAGACTCTTCTTTGTCTTTGACACACCATATGGTCTCCTCATCTCTTTACCCACTCAACCATCTTTCCTTGAGGTGGATAATAATTGTATTTGTGCGCCGCCCTGGTGGCATAATTGGATCCTTGAAAATTGAATGTGCACGCACAAGAAATTAACTCAATTTACGTCGTCTTCTTTTCGCTTTCATTTTTTTTTTTCTCAAGGGGTTAAGAGACGCCAAGCGGCCATCTTGGATTTGTGTTTTATTGAGGACGTGTGAGTGACGGTCAATTAATTGGCTAGGGATTGGGATTGGTGCCAATTGGCAAATGTAAGCTGGGTAAAGAGATGTGTTGCAGAGGGAGGTTGCACTCACTGGGATCTTTGTGCGCACCCTGGAGAGCTGTTGGGAAAAGTGTAAAGCATTTATCAGTGGGTGGTAAACAAGAGTTTTTCTCAATAAGGTGACAGTGATGAGATTTCAAACTGGTTTGCGGTGACTTTGTATTGATCTGCACATGCGTCGTCGTATCGTATCTTCATCGATTTTCTCTGCCATTTTCCATTGAATTTTTCCTATCGACTAATTCCATTTGATCTCTAGATCCAACTCAGATCAAAAATTTTAAAATAGTTATAGCAGTCATATTATATATGCTTATCAAATAAAATAATTATCGTGTTTGTCTGTCTGGCTGTAACACTGTAAAGGTGCATTTTCATTTGCGAGAAATGTCATTTCTCGCGCTTAGTTTTGAACAATCGCGCGACAAAAATCGCACGCTTGTTCATTTTCATGCAAGCTAGACTTGCAAAGGCGCGCGATTGTTGGCGCGATTCAGTTTCTCGCGCGCTTCTGTCAAGTCTAGCTTTACTCACAAAATCGCGCCTAAAATCGCGTCATGTGACAATCTGGACCAATAGCAAGTGATTTGTGCCTGGCATTTGAACAGGCTCCACCCACAATTGCAAATGGCGCTGATTTTTTTTCCCTACCTGAATTTTCAATCTTGATGAATCAAAGCCATCCACATCTAGAAAAGCCAAAAAATAATAAATTCAGCAATATTTGATGCTAAACATTTCAAACTAATGGATATTCCATGAAATGGCAACTGATTTTTACAAAATTTTTGAAAGCGAGAAGTGGCCTTTTTTTGCTCTAATGAAAATGCTCAAGTCAGAGCTTGATTTTTAGAGCGGTGCGATTGTTGGCGCGATTTTTTTTGTGGCGGCGAGAAATTCTCTCGCAAATGAAAATGCACCTTCAGAGGGCGTCATGATCGTTTTTAGTAGACACTTTTTTTAGCATTTATAAAGAAGATAGAGAATTTTGAGTTTTCATTGATTAGAAATTTTAAATAAGTCCTCAATTTATGAAAAGAACCGTCATTTACGGGATGCTGTCGGTACGTGTGAATAATAATAATAATAATACCGTATTTTGTCGAGTGTGGCGTTTATTTCGAACTACAGCCGAGGGGCGCGGCCGTAATTCGAGGGCGGCCCTTAATCGACAAAATACGGTAATAATGATAATAATATTTATTTTTGATAGGTTATCGCTAGTTATCAATTACGCTGGGCGCAGACATGCAGCGATTGCGTCCTGCGATTTGCGACAGTAATCGCCTCTGCTACAATAGACTTGGCACAAATCGATTGTTCCAAAATATTTGTTGCTATGACAAATAACAAAACCTTGACACCTGTTGTTGAAAATATTTGTTAATATGACGTCATATCAACAAATATTTTGGAACAATTGTTGTAAAAAAATAGAATATGTGATACAATACTTGCATCTCGTTGGATGCGATTTGTATCGCCTGGTGAAAAAGTACACGGTGGCTGTAATTTTCTTGAAAGTAGATTCTTTAATCGCGCGACGGAAGTGACGTTTTCTGCGCATGCGCAGAGCCATCAGCAATTGGAATGCGATGCGAATCGCTGCATGTCTGCGCCCAGCATAAACTAGTGGTAATGCCGGTATCCCGTAAAAAATGACCGTTTTTTTCAGTTCCCCTAATTGTGAACCATCAAATGCATTAGGTTGTATTGATCTCAAGTCTCTCTCGCTGCGCTTGGCAAGATTAATCAATACAATGAAGTTTAGATCATTGTTTTGTCATGATATGTGCCGTTGTTGCCTGTGACATCGGTTTTTAACGTCACAGCCAAACTCTGTTGTAAAAACACTATACAGTACACATTGCAATGATTGAGTCATTACAGTGAGGTTTGGATGTTGTTCCATTGTTGTTGTGGGAATTGTTGCAGCAACTATGTCGTATTGTATGCAGTGTTACATATGGAGCTAATTATATGTATTGGATTTTTTGATGGGTTGTCGCTAGTTATCAAAAATAGGAAATATAGAAGAAAAAATAACAGTAAAATAACAGCATTAATACGTAAACTAACAAACAATACGCTTAACCTTCAAACAGTCGGGTAAAATAAAATTTAAATTACACCACCGGCAAAGCTGGGTAAAAATTGACCCAGAATGGCCGTATGAAGGTTAAATTACGGAAAACCCGTTAATTAGATGAGGGTCAGAGCGGTTTCATTATGGCCTGCACGCAACAATTACAACAATGAAAGCAAATTGTCACTTCACTGCGCATGTGCGTGACTACAAAACAGGACTGGTAACGTTTAGCAATCCGACTTCGACCATGATGCATTGCGTGTTAACAATCATGCCAAATTCGACATTCAAATTGTTATTTTAATGAAATAAAGCAACAATTTAATTTTGTAAACAATAGAATCGAGATTTTTCATTATTGTCTTTCACAGACCTATTAGTGGTGTCAATTGATATGTTTTATATACTCCGAGTTGAAGCGCTTTAGTGCTATTACCATGGTTACCATGGTTTTACCAACTGACGCTAGGTGCAAGGTGTTTAATCATTTATTTATAATAATTGTGTATATATTAACTTAATTTTAATTAGTGCAATTAATTGCAATTGATATGAAATGTGATCTGAACGTGTGCCGACTGCTTCGTTTATTCACTACTTTGCATATAGGTGGCGTTGTATTTTAAAAGCGCTCTCACTAAAGAGAAAAAAATGCAGTGAAAACAGCAAACGTTTTAAGCTGAGATTTTAAGGGGCTCATATTTTCTCTTTACAATAAGTCTGAAAATTACGAAATAAATTGAGTGTATGTAAAACCACTTTTTCAACAGCTCCAGAAAATTTCAGATTTTTTGAAAAATTTTTTAAAAAAATTTGTATTCAGAACTATTGCCCGTGTCAATTGTCCCGTAGGATAGGCTTCTGAGGGTTAAAATTAAAATTTTGACTGCACTTGACCTTGAATCGCGAAACAATAGCTTCAACACATCCGAAACAATGCTTTTTGCCCTTACATTTCGGAAAGCTGTTTTGATTTTTCGGAAGCTATTTTTTCGGACATTATGGTACTCTCTATTTTTTTTTTTTTTTTTTTTTTTTTATATAAGTGGCTGACATTGTTCCATTTGACTGCGCGGAATAAAAATGAACATATCGTTACACGAATTTTCGTCGTGAGGTGTTCACGATCGCATATAAATGATGATGTTTGAAAAGGACGAGGATTTTGGATGTAGAGAATAGGGCGTATAGGAGAGGGAGGTGGGTGGGCCAATGGGAAAGGCGGAACGGGGCGTGTGAGTAGATAAGGAGAAAGTGAAGGATGGGGGCACAAAGGGGTAAGTTGGTAACGTATGAGTTTTGTGGCGACTGTAAATATGAGGATTGTCCTTTGGCTAGGCGCGAGTCGTGCGCACGCGCACTCGTGGTGGAACATTGAATTCCTCTTTGCACTTACTGATCCAGCGCTAAGTGCACTCGGTCGGCCATTTGTCTTTTTCAGAAAACGCTTCAGTCGAACGAGTCGTTTGGGATTCGGCCAAACGAAACTTTAGCACGTTTTTGTCCACTATATTTTTTTTTTGTGGTCACTTGTTTCGGTCAACAATTTGAATTTTTTTTTTTAAAAAAAAAATTTTTTTTATTTATACTTGGACTGGGAATTGCCTATCATTTTTTAAGCTCAATGCACAAACTTTTGTTTTGATTTCAAAAAAAAAAAAATTATTTTATTGTAATTTTTTGTTTTACATATATAGATTTGCATAATCTCTTTTGATTTACTTTTGAGTGGTTTATGATGCATCTGGAGAATGGGTGTGGCATTGCATCATGAAAAAATTAAAAAGAAACTGTCATTTTTTTTTTTTAACATTGTTGCACTGTTTTATTGGCAATGTAATGTTGCATGCAACATTGTCGCAACGTTTAAAGAGTTAAGTGACTTTTGGAACAATGATGCGACATTCAAAGAAACAGTGCAGGAACAGTTTAAAGGTCAAGTGCAATCTAAAATTTAATTTTAATATGTGAAAGAGTGTTAACAATAACATGTATTTCATTTTTTTTAAAATATTTTATTGTTGAATATTATTATTTTATAAACAAAACAATGTCTAGTTGGCTCGCGTCATTTGTCATGCAATGCATCATGGTCGAGCAAGGATTGAATGATGTCACCAGTTCTGATTGTTAACAAAATAATCATATTAGCATGCGCATATTCATGCGCATGCTCAGAGAGTTGAAATTCGACCAAACCTGAGAACTTGTTCTGGATCATTTGAATTTTAGGATTGGGAACGTCATTTGACCATGATGCTTTGCATTGTGGAGAAGGAATATTGCAATTGTTATACAATAATAAATATGCAACAATAAAATATTTAAAAAAATGAAATATATGTTATTGTTAACACTCTTTCACACATTAAAATTAAACTTTAGACTGCACTTGACCTTTAAGATTGTCAAAAATCTAAGTTAGTTGATCATTTCACGTTAGCGACGTTGCAGAAATGTTGCGGAACAATGATGCAACGTTCAAAGCAACAGTGCAGGAACATTTTAAGTAACCATTGACAAAAATCTAAGTTGATTGTTGATCAAATGTTTGTTGCCAACATTGCAGCAACATTTTAAGTAACATTGACAAAAATCTAAGTTGTTTGTTGATCATTTCACATTAGCGACGTTGCAGAAATGTTGCAGAAATTCTCTAAACATTGCCAACATTCAGGTGACATTCGGAACATTCCAGCAACATTTGCGTGTTGTTTTTCTTTACTAGTGTCGAAACCTGGCATCAAAATAGAGAAACTCAAAAAAAGGATTGTCACATTGGATATTTCGAACGTCTATGTTGCAAAATAATTCGAAGTTTGTCAGATGCATTTTAGTGCTTCGAAAGCCGTATCATCACAACGTGGTCCTCATTGATGCTGGATATACCTTTGGGTGTTGGGTGTCAAAAGGCTTAAGTTTTCTACAGTTCAACCTCATTACAGCAAAATACCCGTTACGGCTATTTTACTTTTAGGGGATTGGATTATCTACATATTTGGGTACAGGTTTTCAAACAATGTGCACGTGCCTTTAAGGGATGTGATTGGCTTAAAACATAATGTCATCAAAGAGAGAAAAGTAAAGTATTATCTTTTGATCCATTCGAACCTCGCTATAAAGAACCGATAAAAATCCGGAAAAAAACATGTTTGTTGTAAAGAGGTTTTCACTACAAGAATGTTTGTATGCTGTCAACAGACAACACCTTAAGTTAGCAATCCAAATAGCTTTAGTGTTGAGGATAATTCCCACTTGGGGTTTAGCTTGCGTAAAACATCTGACATTTGATTTTACGAATGATTGGTACTTTGAACTAGGTAATTACCCTTTATGTATACTTGGACTTGACTGCAGATGTCAATTAAAGGTCATGCAAACAAGACGATTTTAACCTTTAATTATTAACATGCCATTAGCTTAAGGACATGCGAAGAACTAATCTAAGGAGCACGCTTCCGGAGAGGCTTCCGGAGAGGCTTCCGGAGAGTGTTATCCCTGATTTACTTGTTGAAAATAATAGAAGGGCAAAGAGCATTGTTCCTGACAAGTTGAACCTATTGTTGTGTGGTTGGTTAATAGCATTTTGTGTACAACCAATTCTTTCTGACACATGTAAACAATGTAAACTCCTTTTCCAACATGTCAGACAATGTGATTTGGGCATTAGAGTAAAATTATTGAGTTGAAGTATTTGAACAATCTGTTTTATCAATTTAAACAATGTCACAGTTTCCATGCATTATCAGAATGGAGAAACGTTCAACAGTTGGATTTCTGCTCAAACAAAATTTGTACAATCCAACTTCATTGTAACAATCTACTAAAAACGCAAGAAAACTGTTTCTTGTATACTAGTATGCAACAAGATCTTCGCTATAAAACAACCTACATTTGTCGATTTCTAACCTGTACGTTATAAGCGGGCTTTCGTTATAATCGACTTTGTTAAACGACTTAGCAAAGTCGCCTACAGCGAAAACTGCCATACACGACACGTTTAAACGAGCAACGTTAAATCAAACCAAATTATATATTCTACAAAGCTTAATAAAACGAATCACAGAAGAGACACCCCAGGTAACACCAAATGTTGCTGCAATGTTGCAATATTGCTGCAATGTTCCAAATGATACTTCTTCTAACATTGCTGCACTGTTAGAAGAAGTATCATTTGGAACATTGCGTGCAACATTGGTGTTACGTGGGACTATGACAATCGTCGACAACATCAAGCGAATTGTTTAGTGAAACTGACTCTGTTGTACTACGTTACAACAAAGTCGCTTCAAGCAAAACCTCATTATAACAACATCCTATTATATACCTTTAATTTTATCATGTATCATTTTCTCTCTTCCACCAGGCATTACATTAGCATGGCTGGGATTCGCGGCTCCTTATCTGTGGCCCTCTGAAGAGATGATGTTGGAAGCAGAAGAGAATGAGCATCTCCGAAAGAATTTCACGCGCAAGAATTGGAGTAAGAAGCGAAGATGATTATTACGACGTTCAGTTTGCCGGGGTCTCCACAACTAAAACCCGACGACCAAATCTGACAGTGAGTGAGTGAGTGAGTGATGTGTAGTGCTATGTGAGGGTCCAAAAAATCGACAATGACTCTTAAGACCAAAGACCAAACATTGGCACCTCCAGTCCCCAATCCCCTTCCACAGTCCCCAAGGACAAGTGACACTTCTCGTTATTGATAGAACAAATCCCAGGGATAAGAGGATTTGCTCTATGTGCAAAACAAACTGCTCTTCCCCATCCTATTGTCAGGAGCATGCGCACAGCTTTCCCATTTAATCTGGATTTCAAATTACATCTTTTTATCCTAACAGCAAACCCCCTCCCCCATGCCCCCCAATAAAAAAAAACACTTAACGGACATCATTTTTCCATTCATTTCACAATTATTTTTAATTAACTGAAAATACGGTAGCCCAAAGGGGTCAAAAATGCTTTCACATGGGTTCCACCAATCAATAAATAATCATAACTCTTGTGCTTCCTTTCCTTTCCCTTCTCTCTAAACAATTTATTTTTTTCTTTTTTATTTTTACTCAAAAGTCATAAAAAGAATGGAAACAAAATGGCTGCCTATAATCCTCTTTTAGTAGTTGGAGAAACACAAAAGGGATTATGGGAAGAAATGGCTGTTGAGGAATGCTGAAGATTGATGCTACTAACTTGTTTTTCACAATGATGCGTTTTTACCTCTTGCAGAAGGATGGTGGGGGGGGGGGTCTGTTCATTAACCCTCGTTGGGGAGGTGAAAAATGGTGAAGGGGAGAAAAAGAAGTCATTTATTCTGAGTGTGCAGGAGAAGGAAAGAAAAACAGACAAGAAAGGAAAAAAATGGGAGGATTGTGTTTGGTTGGGCATGAGGAGGATGGGGTGAATTGTCATGATGCTGAAGAGTCTTTTCCTACATGCTCCAAACACCGTTAGATTGTTCTAGGACTTAAAAATTATCTTGACTGTTGTTCTACCTCATTAGGATTTTTTTTTTCTTTGTTTTTTTTTTTCTTATGTGGGGGTGTATTGGGAAAAGAGTAAAAAATAAAAGGTTGTTATGCTGACACCTGGTGCTGAAATGGGTAAACATATTGGAAGGAGTGCTATTGATGGCAATCAACTGTTACTCAATAGAGTTAGAGCATAGCTGGAAATATTAAGGATAATGGAAGCTCATAAATTTCTAAATTGTAAGAAGAAAAAAAATCAAAATGGCTGGCATTTAGTGGTTGCAAAATTGGTTTTTAATTTCTGAGACTTGTGTTGTGATAAATCTTGGTTCATAGTAACTACTATAAATCACAAGTCTCTGAGACACCTTAAGGTGAACATCTCTGGAAGAGTAAAAGACACTAGTAAACATGGACAATTCGTCAGCATGGTTTTCGGAGTAATTGTCAAGGTGGTCATTTAAAGGGTGCTTTAGTTGGCTGAGAAGTGAGAAGAAAACAACAAAGATGTAATACTGTGTTCCCACCAGGTGGATCTCATTTATGGTTGACTAGATTCAGTGATGATGAGATTGGATGCTTGCAGACTTATTACCGTTCTCCCTCTGAAAGAACGGCATGCCGAATAATGCCGCATCAGACCAGGGTGCCGGATTTTCCGGCATTTTGTCCATTTGATTATTAATTGACCAGTTGTCTACTTGTCAAAAACTGGTCAGACTCGTAATTACCGGCATGCCGTTGTTTCCGAAGGATTGCGGTATAATGCTTAGTGTGCAGTTGTTCTGTTGGCTTGAATTGTCTAAAGTCTGTCTGTGTATCTCTATAGTCCATATCAGATTAGCTAGATTCTTTTCACGCAACAATGTATCCTAAAGCAGGGTCAATCCAAATTATTTGGATATGACATTTTGTCTGTTTTTGTCTGTTCCCATTATTAGATTGGATCGGTCATGAACTATTTTGTGCCGCGAATTCGCTGCGTGTATAAAAAGGTTCCAGCTAATCCGATATGGGCTATAGGGTTATGCGGACAGGTTATAGTTATTAGACTTTTGTTTAGTTTTTTGTTAAGATGTAGGAATTAAATTGACTTACAGTTTTACTCTATTACGTCTGAAACAACGGCATGGTGGTAAAGGCAAGTCTGACCAGTTTTTGACAAGTAGACAACCGGTCATTCTGGCATGCCGTAGCAAAAGCCTATAATAGCGAAAACTGTCATACATGACATGTTAAACGGGCAACATTAAATCAAATCACATTATATATTCTACAAAGCTTAATAAAACGAATCCTCATTGTACCCGGCACTTTGGTGAGACTCACTATTATCCGGCATGCCGATGTTTCCGAGGGAATACGACATTATGATCATAGAACTAGATCCAGCAGAGTTACTGTGGTGTTTTGATGGTTCTGATGGTGGTATCAACTCTTGACATGTTGATTTTCCTAAGTTAAACTAATGATTAATGACATTAGGGGAAAAATTCAGCCTAATTTGCATTTATAATAATTTTGATTAAACAAATTGCATCCATAAGGTTAATCCCAAAGTTAAGTCTTCGTTAATTAATTAATTTTTATGGGACATTAGTATGGATAGCTCCTACTGTAAATCACATGATTTATTGCCTACACCACATTCATTATACATGCAAGGAGCCACCTTTATCTCAGATATTCAACATCACAACCTGTTTGATATCTTTAAGCAGACATCTATTGACAAAATTAAACTGCAGTGGTTTTAAAACTGAAATTGTTTAACATTTTTTTCTCTTTCTTAATTGTTATTCCACTTCTGTCTAACTTAACTACAAAACAAATAGTAAACAGCAGTTTGCTGAGTGCTTAGTGCACTTAACTTATCTCTCTGCCTGAGGACTGGCAAGCTCTAACCCAACTAATGAAAACGGATTTCTTCATCAGCAAGGGAGATAAAAATTAAGAGCATTGTTTTTTTTTAGTTTTGGATATACTTATTACATATAAGTCTTGGTTTCTACCTTTAAGAAAATGTTTACTGAGTCAACTCAAAATCTTGAGTCAATATATAGAGCTCTATTGAATTCAGTCAGAGATATTCATTGAGTGCTTTGTGTTTCGCATTCACAGAGCTAACTGTGCTTCTATTGACATTGCCATTCCTATTGAAACTTTTATTATTGCTGATAAAAATGGAAATATGAATGGAAACAAGACAGGCTGTCAACTTAAACAATCATTTCATAAATGTGCTACTTGTTTCCTTGTCACACTGCATTGTGGATAGGTAATTGTTGTCAACCAATGACTGGCAGATGTCATATTAACATTTGCAGTGCTAAATATCTGAAAATCTCAATACATTATACGGTAAAACATGTCTAAGGTTACCGTAGACATCTCATGGGCCATCCATAAGACATTTTATAGTTGATGTAGAATATCTGGCCAGAATGCTAAAAGATTCTAAAGTTTTCTATATGAATGTGATAAGTTTAACGTTAACGGACATTCGTTATGCGCTTAAACGTTGCGATGTATGGGAACGCTGTTGTGTCACTGGTGTGCGCAAACCAACGACTTAAAGGCGTTTTGTCATAAACCCACGGATGGTAAATTTACATCACTGACCTCTCCGCCAAGCGTGCTGTGCTTTTCAGCACGTTATCATATGTGAGGATGAAGTTGAAACAATTCAACTTTAGCACTCTGGTTGAGCACGTGAGACCATTTGTTGCTTTGCTGCTTTGACGCACGAGTATTAACGAACTAGGCTTAAGAGCTATTTTACTACGCTATACCCAGCTGGAAATTTTTTCCTGGGGATTCTGGAAACTAAAAGTATATTTCCTGTGGTGCTAGTTATTGTGTTATTTGCATAATTGTCATTTGAGTCATGTACGGTTATAAAAACTTCACTTTTGTAATATTTAAGTTATTTTCTTTTTATCACCAAATAAATATAGTTTAAAATATAATAGTGGTGGTGGTGGGCCATCATACATATACATTAGGTCATAGGGGTAGCATTTATTGTGCTCTGAAACTCTTGGGTGGAAATCCTGCAGGAATAGGATGGTAAATATAAACTGTTGTGCACTAGTGCTGGGCCACTGGTTACCCATAAAAGTAATAGTTAGCTAGTGCAGTACTCCATAAAAAAGTAGATTTTTTTTGGATCAGTTTATACACAGTACAAGAGCTTTTGGGGTATTACCGTAGTTGACCAATCGGCAATAATAAAAGAAAAACTGCTTGGTATAGGGTCTAGTTCTATCTAAAACTGCAAGTCATGGACCTAAAATCATAGATATAAGCCACTGAATCTTGATTAACCTGGATTTGAGTCAATTGGAAGAAATCGATAATAAGATATGCTGTGATGAATTGGTTTTTTATACTTGCGTGCCACACGTACCACCTCACAGAGGGATAGTACGCAAAGCACAGGTTCAGAACCACTGAACAAGCCTTAAGTAACATCAATTATTTGTTATTAATACAATTTATATTTTTATAATGACTCTTTTAAACACCGCAAAATGAAATTTTACCACCAGATGGCAGCATGATGAATTCAAATTACCCATTTTAACCTTCCAAGAGCCAATGATTCTAATGAACATGGCAAACCAATAATGTATACATTTGTATAATTGCATAAAGCTGTTGTATGGTAGCGCTTTAGCACTAGTTGTTGTGGTCGGCACTAGATGGCGCTTATATTTAATAATTTCAAAAAAATTTCACTCTGATCTCGATAAAATATTTATTAATTTTATCAAAAATTACACAAAACTCGTCTAATTCATCTATATTTAATGCAATAAAACTATTTGCAAGATTTAAAACATGCTAAATAAGTTATCTACAAAACATCTCATTTTCCAGTAGAGTTTTGAACAAAAATTTATATATTCATAACTTTACTGGAATTTGTATCTAACCTGAAAATTCAAAATTACTGTTTTTACTTCTCGCCACAAATGGTGGTGGCGCTCTAAACAAAGCGCTTTAACTAATTACAGGGCAGCTGCCCAAAATTTAACATGAAAAGATTCAGGGGCTGAATTTTGCAAGCCTTGTATTTTGTAGAATTTTTAACTAAAATTTTTTAAATTTATACTATAAAATTCTTTATTATGAACAGTACAAAGTAGCCAAGCATCAGAATTTTTAAAAAGATTTTAAGGAAAATTTCCTATACCAGTGTGGTGATAGTATACATTTGTATACATCATTGGCTCTTGGAAGGTTAATGGTGTTTGGTGTTGTTTTCCTCAAGAATCTCTTGGGAATGGCTATGGCGCACTTCCGGTTGAGTTGTAATTGCCCGGAAGTGAGTTTAATTGTGTGGGGATTTGTTTGCCAATTGAAACCGCTTCGTTTGTGGTCGGATGCACAAATTGCTCACCTGATTAATTCAATTAAGCTGCAAACATGGCCGACGACTAATCCGAGGATTAATTTGTCAGTGTGTGTCCGCTCCTGCAGCGCTTTTAATTTCTATTTATCTTAGTGGGGGGAACACAAAGGAAAACTCTTGAGTTGAATGACATTTTTCTCTCCTTTTATCTCGCGGTTGCCGGTTTGGAGAACGCGCATCTGTGTAGGGTTTTTCATTTCCGGTACGCAAGGAAGACCACGCGTCGATGAAAATGGGCGTCCTCTTTGGACAAGTGGCTGGTATCATTGATCAAGTGACTTTGGTGTCAAAATTTTGTTTTTCACACTTCAACAACCGCCATTTTTGCTTCGTTGCATTTTTTTGGGTCAAAAATGAAAAAACTTTTTTTAGAATAAAAAAATAAATTATGATGTCATTATATTATGTCATCATCATGCTGGGCGCAGACATGCAGCTATTCGCGTCGCCTAGCGATTTTGCCCGGCTATTCGCGACAGTCTATCGCCTCTGCTACAGCAGACTTGGCGCGAATCTATTGTTCCAAAAATATTTGTTGCTGTGACAAATATTTTGGAACAATTGTTGAAAAAAACAAACAAAATGGAGCAATTAGAACATGTGATGCAATACTCGCATCCCATTGGATGCGATTTGCATCGCCTGTGAAAAAGTACAGAGTGGCTGTACTTTTTTCAAAAGTACATTCTTTGATTGCGCGACGGAAGTGACGTTTTCTGCGCATGCGCAGAGCCATCCGCGATTCGAATGCTATGCGAATCGCTGCATGTCTGCGCCCAGCATCAGTGTTGAGCCCGCTAACTAACAAAATTAGCTGTGCTAAAACTTCACTAAGCGACCAAATTTTACATTGCACTATCCTAATTGCCGCTATTGCTAAATTAGAACTTTATTAGCTAATAAAACACTAAATTAGCTAAAATTACCTGTGCTAAAACTTTATTATGCGATTAAATTTTACAATGTGCTAATTGTCGCTATCGCTAATTTATTAGCTAATAAAAGTGCTAAATTAGCTATTTTTTGCTAATTTTTGCTAGTTTTTTGCTAATTTTTGCTGATTTTTGGCTAATTTTTTGCTAATTTTTGGCTAATTTTTTGCTAATTTTTAGCTAATTTTCAGCTAGTTTTTAACTAATTTTTAGCTAATTTTTCGCTAAATTTTTGCTGAATTTTTGCTAATTTTTCGCTAATTTTTTGCTAATTTTTGCTAATTTTTTGCTAATTTTTTGCTAATTTTTTGCTAATTTTTTGCTAATTTTTCGGTATTATTCCGCTGAATAAATAATCGATGATCACTCATCATCGATTGCTGCATTAATATCTGGCACTGTCAATTCAGCGTTGAAAATATAAATTTTCATTTTATGGAAAAAAGTTGTCGTGGCAACCGAAAGATGAATTTCACCATGCGCCATTTTTACACTCGGATTGGTGTCATTATACCTCAGGTGAAAGAAGTCATAAAGCGAAGCAGCGCCCTCTGCCTTGGGCATCATGACCCCTTGTAATTTTTTTTTTTTTTTTTTTTTTTTTTTTTCTATAATAAATCCATTGATCTGGGAAGCAGAATGCGCATGCACCAACTTTCTTACCTATATCCCTTACTCCCCCCTCTTTGCAACTTAAGCCTTTTGATCATATTTGGCCTAGAAGTATTGAATCGAGTCCACGTTTTGTGAGTCCCTCGCGTGGAATTCTGGGAGTTGCGTATGGCCAACTAGGGACAAATCATGCTCGAGGACGA
>JH431976.1:237757-249305 GCA_000239455.1 Strigamia maritima | reverse complement strand
AAAAAAAAAAAAAAATGTTGACATTATTTGTCGTTTTGTGATGTGGTTTAGTTCTGTGTGTTATGTGTGAAATTAGTGAGAAAAACAACCCAAAAAAAAAACAAAAATAAAAAAGAGAGAGAGAAGAAGAAAAAGCACCTCCTGAATATTTCAGAGAAGCTTCTCAGCACTACACTTGTAGCTTGCAATCTTGCATTAATCAAGGACTGCTAATCACTGGATCTATTAAATGAAGAAATTGAAAAAGTGAGTTACAATTACCACTTTTTTTTAAAGGCCTTAATATATTCATTGTTTGTATAAAAATAATAAAAAATTTTTTTTTTTTTTAAATTGCATGATTTTTATGACATTTTTTTAATGTTTTTTTGATGGAATCAGTCTATTTTTAAATTTTTTTTTTTAAATTATTAATGATTTTTTTCATGCAAATCAGTTGTTTTTGCATTCATTGTTTCAGTTTTTCATGTAAAATTTTAATTTTTTGATTTTTTTTTAACAATTGACTTTGATTTTTGTTGATTTGCAATTTGATAAAAAAAATTGAAACATTGAATTTATCTATTAATTTGAGCAGATCAAAGTAACATTTGCATTAATTAGGTAGAATTGTCTGAAGATAGCAAAAATTTGCAATCAATGGTTTATGGGAAAACAAAAAAAAAGATTAGTAGTCCTTGCATCAATTTATGAATTATATATTAAAGCTCCACTTCCTAATCCCTTCCTTCCTAATCCAATAAAAAAAAAAATTAATAAGTTCACTAAAAGTGAAAAATTGTTAATGTTTTTTTTTTATACAATATTAATTGAAAGCAATTGAAGTGAGAATTGTTGATTGATTGAAAAAAATGGCGTGTATATCAATATATGGAGACGCGAATAAAAGATTAAGTTTTTTTTCCTAATTTCTCTAATTTTCCCCTTTCAAACAAATCCAAAAATTAAAAATAAAAACGTCTAAAAAGTCTAAAATATCTCCAAAATCTTCATAAATCATGCAGATGATGTCCGTCTGTCTGAAGCTTTTAGCAATATTCGTAACCGCAGATAGCAGATGGCGCATCGATTTTTAAAAAGCATTCAACGGTATTGTCTGGGTTAAAAAGCATTTAACGGGATTGGCTGGGTTATTGGTGACGTTTTAATAATCTCGGACTCATGTTTAACAGGATTCCACGTGGGACCCCAATAGGGGTTACAAAGGATTTTACCGGTCTTTGGTGACAAGATTTTGGTGATTTAACGGGGTTTTAATGATTTTTACAAAATTTGGGGGATTTTACGGAGACGGATATACGGGTTGTTGGTGATAGGATTTTACGGGTTATTGATGATTTAACCGGATTTAATCCGGTTAAACGGGATTTCATGGGATATTGATGATTTAACCGGATTTAATCGCGTTAAACGGGATTTCACGGGTTATTGATGATTTAACCGGGTTAAACGGAATTTCACGGGTTATTGATGATTTAACCGGATTTAACCGGGTTTAACGGGATTTCACGGGTTATTGATGATTTAACCGGGTTAAACGGGATTTCACGGGTTATTGATGATTTAACCGGGTTAAACGGGATTTCACGGGTTATTGATGATTTAACCGGGTTAAACGGGATTTCACGGGTTATTGATGATTTAACCGGATTAAACGGAATTTCATGGGTTATTGATGATTTAACCGGGTTAAACGGGATTTCACGGGTTATTGATGATTTAACCGGGTTAAACGGAATTTCATGGGTTATTGATGATTTAACCGGGTTAAACGGGATTTCACGGGTTATTGATAATTTAACCGGATTTAACCGGGTTAAACGGGATTTCATGGGAAATCACAACTGTGAGTGTTTGAGAAGTTTTCAAGTTACTTAGTAACGGGTAACTTGCTAATCTTGAAAAAACTTAAATTCTCAAAAATCACTTAATCCTCTGTATGGCCATCAAATATTATTCTTAAGTTTTTTAAATGAGTCAAATTTGACTCTGCCTTTGCCTATGTGTAGCATGACGTTTGACTAGGGTTTCACTAAATCTGGAACTTATTTGTTAGTAAAAGAAAATGGCTGACGAGTTGCGTTTTACCGTGGTCATATCAAAAGGATCATGGTTTTGCCTTTACTGAACAAAAGTAAGTACTGATGACAAATGTTTTAAGTATACTGACTTATAACCTTTGAATGTCCTACAGGACTAATGCTGGGCGCAGACATGCAGCTATTCGCGTCGCCTAGCGATTTTGCCCCGCGATTCGCAACAGTCTATCGCCTCTACTACAGCAGACTTGGCGCGAATCTATTGTTCCAAAAATATTTGTTGCTGTGACAAATATTTTGGAACAATTGTTGAAAAAAACAAACAAAATGAAGTAATTAGAACACGTGATGCAATACTCGCATCCCATTGGATGCGATTTGCATCGCCTGTGAAAAAGTACAAAGTGGCTGTACTTTTTTCAAAAGTACATTCTTTGATTGCGCGATGGAAATGACGTTTACTGCACATGCGCAGAGCCATCCGTTATTCGAATGCAACGCGAATCGCTGCATGTCTGCGCCCAGCATGAGCCACTCGTTTAAATGTCAATTTGCACGTTGTTTACCGTACACGAAATTCGTGTAAATATCGTTCAACCGAGTTAAACGGAAACGGCCTATTTTCATTGTGCAAATGCACGTGCAACGAAAATTGGCGTGCAAAAAGTTCTATTTGCCGCCATCTTGAATCCTCGCTTCAAATGTAAGTAGTAACAACGTGATACTCAGAATTGTTGCTACATAATGTTACTTTTGTTGTAAAAGGAAAGCAGGCAAGAATGATGTGCTTGCTAAGATACATCTGCTCCATTGCTCAAGTACAGCTTGTTTATTTATCACGTGAATTGTGTGTAAATTCCAGTGTAAATTCTAGTGTAAATGCATATGCAACATTTTAACTCGTAAAGTCAGTCGTGCAATTGACATTTTACACGATCAGTTGCACTAATAACAATTCGTGCTCGAAACTCCCATTGGTTTATGACCTATGCATTGTACTCAAAGTATATATTGTGGTATCTTATTTTAATCCTCTAGTTGAGTTGAGTCGAAAAATCATTGTTTTGTACTCCAAAAAAGTGCGTGCCATTGTTAACGAACGAAAACGCTCGTCAAAATATTTTAAAAATTTATTTACATTTTGGTTTTTGTATTGTTGCGCATATTTTTTCCCTACAAAACAATGATTTGTGGATTAAAATAAGATACCACAATATATTGTTACGTAACTTATATATAACTTACGCCTGCAATTACTAATTTATGTGCGCGATCAAGCGTTGAATTCAGATGAATCATGAGACAAGGTTTTAACTTAACAAAACATTATCTCTTTATTAAACATTAAGAGAAATACTAAAATAACAATAATTAAAATAATACATTGATTAACACTTAGCGAAACATTCGCTTACTTAAATCAAATACAAAAGCTAATACAATTACTAATGAAATGAGTTAGTACACTTTGGTTTTGGTTGTTTGATAATAAATGCCTAATGCGAGTGATTGGAAGGCTGTCGGACTCTCAACGAGTCGATTTGCCCCCAACCGAAAGGAAAGGTGGTTTGTAACATGGTGTTAGTACACTTACATTATTTCATCAACAAATGATCTGGTCTACGACCAGGCGAAAACTTCCGCTCCTCGCTCAGATCTCTACCTTTTATACTCTAGCAAAACATTCTGATTGGTTGTGAATACTAATTAGTCCTGACGTCATCGCTGGCCTATGATGTGCTTCCGTGAGTTCGACTTGCTCGCTGACGTCATTGATGTCATCGGAGGTACGATCTCTGGTGATGGTTTTCGGCGTTTATAAGGCTACTAGTTGTGAAAATACTACGGTGGCTCTAAAGATCCATCTAATATTGGATTCGGACTGATACGATAGTCTACAATACCCTACCGTAACAATATGCTTTCGATACAATGCAAAAAAAGTTCACTTTTCAGTTTCGTGTTGGATAGCGTTTAGTCGTTCAGTGCGAAATCATTTTCGAACCCGCTTTGTGACTTGTGAGGGTTAAATTAAAAATTCCCCAAAATCTCCCATAAAAATTCAAAAAAAAATCTCCGAAAAATTCAAATATTCACAAAAAAATCCTCCAAATTCCCAATTCCCAATGTTTCTACCAAATGTCTTCAAAATTTCAAAAATTCAACAAAAGTCGCGTGTTTTTAATTACTGCAAAGAAAAACTGCGATTCCAGAAAGAGATAGTTAATCTGATGACTCTCCCATCCCGGAGCAAATTCAAATATCAGCGCAAAATGCAATTTTCCTCTTTATTTGTACATCCGACTCGTTTTCGGCCGATTATACCTTTATTGCGACATTTGTCGGCCCATCAAAGATGTCATTAACGCGAGTCATTTGCATGTGCACGAAGCTGATGATTGCGAATGGGAATAATAATAATAAGACGAGAACAAGAATCAATTATTGGCACGCGTTTTGAGATATTCCGTGACGGCCATATTTGTTGTTGTGGTCGCATGTTAACACGAGTTTTGGGGGATTGTTTAAAACGGGCACGTGCGGCGGCGAAAGAGCACTTAGGAAGTGACCAGCACACTCAAATGGACGCTCGACTCGAATATATGAAGAATGGGAAACGCTGAGGAACGCGACAGGCAGTTTGTTGCGTGATGCGCATGCGCCAGGTGAAAGATTAATGTGTCAAAAACTCAAAAGTTTCGCTTTTCGTAAATCATTCAATTATTTTGAGTAATTTTTTTTTTTTTTTTTTTTGGTGGAACGCCGCGTCCATTATCGAATTGATGGAACCCCGACAACCACGTGACAAGTGGGTAATGAGAAACGGTGACAAGTCATTGACAAGGCGTTTGAACGCGTTTCAAAGCAGGTGAGTTCAATTATCGCCCGGGTTGACACTTCAGTGATCGTTTTCTTATTAAGAGTTGTCGTGATTTTAACTTGATTATTATGGTGAATCTATCAACAGTGTAAGGACTCAACTGATAAGAAAAAAAATATATATTTTGGATTTTTTTTTTTTTTTGTTTCGTATTGTTTCATGTTTTTCAAAAGTTTTTTTGAAATGTTTGCATTCAACATTCTTCTGATTTTTTGTATTTTTAGAACTGTGTTGTACATTGTTTTGTACAACATTTTGTGCTTTTTTGTCCGTTTTGCTTTTATTTTTCTATAATTTTGTTTGATTTATTTGCATTTTTTGTTTATTTCTGTTCATTTCTGTACAGTTCTGTATATTTTTTAAGTGGTTTTGAACATTTTTGGTCATTTTTAGACATGTCTGGACATTTCTAGACATGTCTGGACATTTCTAGACATGTCTGGACGTTTCTAGACATGTCTGGACGTTTCTAGACATGTCTGGACGTTTCTAGACATGTCTGGACGTTTCTAGACATGTCTGGACGTTTCTAGACATGTCTGGACGTTTCTAGACATGTCTGGACGTTTCTAGACATGTCTGGACGTTTCTAGACATGTCTAGACATTTCTGGACATGTCTGGACATTTATTTCTGAACATAGCTAGACATGTCTGAACATTTCTGAATATTTTTGACATTTTTGGACATTTCTGCACATTACTGGACATGTCTACACATTTCTGGTCTGTTTATTTATATTTTTGTACATTTTTGTAGTTCTTTTGTTTACTTTTATTGGCTTATGTATATTCTTGCAAAATTCTAGATACTTTTATACACTTTTATAAATTTTTTTTCACATTATTATACATTTTTTTCACATTATTATACATTTTTTTCACATTATTATACATTTTTTTCACATTATTATACATTTTTTTCACATTATTATACATTTTTTTCACATTATTATACATTTTTTTCACATTATTATACATTTTTTACATTTTTGTAGATCTTTTGTTACTTTTATTGGCCATTCTTGCATATTCTACATTTTATACATTTTTTTTCCCACATTATTATCTATTTTTTAAATTTCCTTAATTTTACCTCCTTTATTTTCTTTCATTACACTTTTACACTACTTCAATACATTAAAGTTATGTACCAATAATTTGAGCCACCGACCGACCCCTGGTGTCCTCTTTAATGGCGGACCCCTCTCACAACTGACCATTATCGACTGAGTCGGTCAAATGCACTTCCCATCGACCTTCTGGTTCACGCAAAAAGGAAATTCAACTCGAAATGAATAGAAAGTAGAAAGCATTTTTTTTCATCACTCTTTATATTATATTTCAACCCTTCAAACACAACCTCCAACATCACACACACAAACAGAACAAAATTGAAAATTGACAATTTTTTCCCTTCACATTCATTGTTTTCTCATGTTTGTTTGTAGAAGCCGCCTTTTGACAAAAAATTACAACATCAAAAAAACAAAAAATGTCATTGGCACCTCACAGTAATTGAATATTCCTTCTATTTTTACCTTCTCGGATCATTTTTGATGAATTCTTTGATGTGTAAAGGGATGTGGATGTCTGGTTTTATTTTACTGTTATCTAAAAAGAGCATTTTGTCAGGTAACAAATGACATTGGGATGTCTAACAATTTGGGCACTAAACTGAGAAGTGAACTTTTTTGCATTGTATCGAAAGTATATATTGTGGTATCTTATTTTAATCGTCTAGTCGAGCCGAGTCGAAAAATCATTGTTTCGTAGCCAAGAAATGTGCGCAACAATACAAAAAGCCAAATGTAAATGATTTTTTAAAATATTTTACGAGCGTTTTCGTTCGTTAACAATGGCACGCACATTATTGGACTACGAAACAATGATTTTTCGACTCGGCTCGACTAGACGATTAAAATAAGATACCACAATATATACTTTCGGTACAATGCGTAGGTCATTAACCAATGCCATAAATAGAGTTTACTCAATTTCATAAGTTTACGAAATGTTGAAATTTTGAGTCGGGGTGGGGGAAAAATGGAAATTTCTTAAAAGCTGCAATACTGACAGACAAATGGTTTTAAGAGGATTTATAGGAATGATAGAGCTATCATTTCGTGTACAATTTTTGAAGATTGATTAAGTAGTTAGTGAGAAAAAAATTAAAAACCACCAAAATCAGGTTTTTACATTTTTGACAATATCTCGAGAACTGTTGAAGATAAAATTAAAAATTAAACTCATCTAGGATGTTCAATTTCTCGGGCAACTTTTCTAAATTGGATGTATGGGTCTGCGAACCCCTCAAAAAAAGTCATAATGGAGCTATGAAATTGTTGTCAACAAACAAAATTTTCGAAAAATCATTAGTTGCATTCGAAAATGAAAACCAACCCGGTGTTAGCTTTTTTAGAAAAATCGATTTTAGCCTGGTGTTCGTTTTAGATCTTAAATCAAAACAATCTCCAGTTGGTCATTTTAAACCTGGTTATGGGTTATAAGGGTTTTAGCAGCATTCTGTAGCAGCCATCTTGGATTAAGCATGGTGTTTCTCGACTCCAAATTAAAGTTTTAGCAAATAACACATGCAGATTTTGTAGGTGGGGACATCATTTAACATTATCCTATAACGATTCCATGTGAAATCGGCGTAAAAATATGTACGAGTGGCGAAAACTAATGACAAACCATTTGGACGGGCGTCAGCAAACATCGTGGTCGCGGAACATGCACCTACGTCGGCCTAGTCCGGTATTCGACCGGTATTCGAAATTTAAATAAATTCAAAATTCGGTGAAATTCGGCATCCGGAATTCGGTGCGTGATTTTTGGATCCAGTGCATTCCTAGTTAAAACCGAAGTAAAAACCAGATCATTTGAAAATTGCTTTAAAACTAGGCTAAAATCAACTTTTCTAAAACGGCTAAAACCAGGTTGGTTTTCATTTTCGAATTCAACTACTGTTTCATAGGCAAAAAATGTGCGCAACAATACAAAAACCCAAAAGTAAATAATTTAGCGTTTTCGTTTGTTAACAATGACATGCACATTTTTGCACTACGAAACAATGATTTTTCGACTCAGCTCGACTAGAGGATTAAAATAAGATACCACAACATATAGTTTATGTCTGTGATTTTAAACCCACAATGCATTGCGCAGTCATCTTGCATTAGATTACAGAGTGATGTGAACACCAATCCGAACTAACCATCAGAGGCCCACATTTTTTCCAGGAACAAAACCGGATCGTTTTGATCATTTAACCAACAATTTCAGCCATGCTCAATGTTTTCTAATAACTATTGGGACTTTTGATGTCTGTTTGGATCTTGGGATCTTCTAACAATGATAATGACAATGATAAATGTCTGCCCAACCCCATCTATCGACAAAATAAACAAAATATCCTTCTTAACCACTTATACTCTAGAGTATAAATGGTTAAGAAGGACATCTATTTATTTCGTTCGCGAAACTCCCATTGGTTAAGGACCTATATTGTACTGAAAGTATATATTGTGGTACCGTAGAACGGGGATACTTTACCCGGGGGTGGTAACTTTGCCCCACCATGTTTTTTGTTGTATTTATTGTTATATCTTTTTTTAAATGTGAATAAAATCAATTTTTTTTTAATCAATAGATGAATGTTTTAGGAATAACTTTTTAGAATAAATTAATTTCTTAAGTAAATAATAGGACTGCAGAAAATTGCAAATGGCCACCTACTCAAACGAGGAAAATTTTTAAGCTGAGAAAGTTGTGTCAGATAACCTAATTAGTGACTTTTTTTGGTATTCTTATTTTTAATTGATGCACTATTATGTTTTCTCTCTAATCCTAAAGATTTTTTGTCTTACTAATTAATATAAACTCACAGTCATAAAAATTTCAAAAAGTAGCAATTTGTGCCGTTTTGGAGGGTAACTTTGTCCACCATTAAATTAATGATTTTGGCTATTTTTCAGGTAAAAAATGCCTTATAAGCATTGTAAACAACTAGTAAACTACTCTAGTCGAGCCGAGTCGAAAAATCATTGTTTCGTAGCCAAAAAATGTGCGCAACAATACAAAAACCCAAATGTAAATAATTTTTTAAAAATATTTTACAAGCATTTTTATTTGTTAACAATGGCACGCACATTTTTGGACTACAGAACAATGATTTTTCGACTCGGCTCGATTAGAGGATTAAAATAAGATACCATTATTAACCAATGGGAGTTTCGCGCACGAAGTGATAAATAGAGTAGAGTATAGCATTCAGCATCCGCAAGCTGCAACTGTGACCCGAGCTAATTCAAATAAAATTAACTAATTAATTCATCAACAATATCCATCCAATTGAAATTCCACCTTTAATTCCATTCACAAAATTCCAATTCAAAAGTGCTAGTCCCCGCACTCGAGCGCTATAACTTGACCGACACTTGATTACAGTAATTATGGTAGTATTGCGCACGCGTGTAGCCGCAACCGACCGCCAGGGCGCTAGGAAATCGGGAAAAGGAGGAAATCTAGTTTCATATTGATTGCCTCTTTCTCATTTTCTCGCACTCGCGCCGTCCTGTGGCGATAATTAAAAGAAAACGCTTAGAACTGTCATGTATGGAGGTGGTGTGGCGATCTCACTCCGCTTTTATTCGGCGCAATAATGGACGTTTCCAGAGCAACGTGTTTTGACCAGAAGCAAAGTAGACTGCGGAATCACCTGCGGAATCCCCTCTGTTGACGAGAATGAAATCGATAAGACGTGCAACCGAGGAAAACACTATAACATCCGGATATCACGTGACTACAAAAAAAGAAATGGAAAAAATGTTTTAATAAAATTTGTTGTTTTTTTTTGGTTTTTTTTAGTTGCCAAGATGGAGATTGCTCGAAAAACGAAGAAAGTTGTTTTCGGATTCCGTTAGGAATGTTCGTAGTCTTGCGGTGTCAAGTCATTGGTCAGAAATTTATATGGGAAATTTTCGAAAGAAGAGAATCTGAGAATGGCGATTAATAACGAAGGAGAGAGGGGTTTCGAAATAGGTAAAAGATCATGTGTGTTTTTTGTTTTTAAGTTGCCATGAGGGGAAAAAAGGAAGAAAATGGAGTCTGTTAATAAAAGACTAATGCTGTATATTTGTGCCATAATCTGGAAATTCACGTCTAATTATTTGGTTACACTAAAAACCCAAAAATTTGATCATGTGACCATAAATTTCGTGCGAAAACATATCGTAATAAGTTTGTAAGTTTTAAATTTAATTTAAATTTAATGTAAGTTACGAAAATTTAACGTAAGTTACGAAAATTTAACGTAAGTTACGAAAATTTAACGTAAGTTACGAAAATTTAACGTAAGTTACGAAAATTTAACGTAACTTACAAAAATTTAACTTAACTTAGTTACGAAAATTTAACGTAAGTTTGTTACGAAAATTTAATGTATTTAATGTAACTTATGAAAATTTAACCTAACTTATGAAAATTTAACCTAACTTATGAAAATTTAACCTAACTTATGAAAATTTAACCTAACTTATGAAAATTTAACCTAACTTATGAAAATTTAACCTAACTTACGAAAATTTAATCTTACTTATGAAAATTTAACGTAACTTACGAAAATTTAATGTAACTTAGTTACCGTATTTTGTCGATTAAAGGCCGCGGCCTTTATTACAAATTGTGACTGAGGGGTGCGGTCGTAATTCAAGGGCGGCGTTTAATTCGTTTGGTCATAAATTGCCTTGCATGTACGCAACTTTTTAAATTGTAAAACGTGTGTTTAATCGATTTTAATGTATTTAATACGTGCAAACGTATTAAAAACGTATTAAAATCGTTTGAACACATGTTTTACAACTTAATAAGTTGCGTACATGCAACGCAATTTAGACAAAACGATTTAATTAAACCGTAAACATTTCGAATAATGACCGTGGCCGTAATTCGAGTGCGGCGTTTATTTTGAATTACAGCCGAGGGGCGCGGCCATAATTTGAGGGCGGCCTTTAATCGACAAAATACGGTACGTAAATTTAACGTAACTTATGAAAATTTAACGTAACTTAGTTACGAAAATTTAACGTATCGTAACTTAGTTTTGAAAATTTAACGTATCGTAACTTAGTTTTGAAAATTTAACGTATCGTAACTTAGGAAAATTTAACGTATCGTAACTTAGGAAAATTTAACGTATCGTAACTTAGGAAAATTTAACGTATCGTAACTTAGGAAAATTTAACGTATCGTAACTTAGGAAAATTTAACGTAACTTATGGAAAGTAGCGTATGGTTTTGTTCACACTATTTGTAGACAGTAAATGAAAATCGGCCAATCACGTAATTGGCTGGATTTTTTACTCGACAGACTTTCAAAAAATAAATAATTTTTTTTTTCCTTTTTCAAGTCAATGCCACGAAGACCGCGAATAAAATTCCAGCGAAGACATCTTAATTATGGGAAGTTTTCGCAGGATCGAATCACGATTTGCACCTGTTACCATCAAGGTAGGCGGATTCCCTCTTTTTTTTTTAAAAAATTCTTTTTAATTATAAGGAGCTGTTGAAAATGAGTTGTGGATTTTCTTGTAAATTGAAGTGGGATTTTTTCTGTTTTTGGATGG
>JH431976.1:221306-237737 GCA_000239455.1 Strigamia maritima | reverse complement strand
ACGAAAATTTAACGTATCGTAACTTAGTTTTGAAAATTTAACGTATCGTAACTTAGTTTTGAAAATTTAACGTATCGTAACTTAGGAAAATTTAACGTATCGTAACTTAGTTTTGAAAATTTAACGTATCGTAACTTAGTTTTGAAAATTTAACGTATCGTAACTTAGTTTTGAAAATTTAACGTATCGTAACTTAGTTTTGAAAATTTAACGTATCGTAACTTAGGAAAATTTAACGTAACTTATGGAAAGTAGCGTATGGTTTTGTTCACACTATTTGTAGACAGTAAATGAAAATCGACCAATCACGTAATTGGCTGGATTTTTTACTCACACAGCTCAATCGTAGCAAAATTGGACAAAATGTCATATATCCTGGATTATTATCGCCATTTTGTTGACACCACCTTGATGTTGTCACATACATATTTCGCCATTTTCAAGGGCGTACTTCGGGTCGGGAAGGAAGTGGGTTTGGACGGTTTTATTCCGAGTGGACACTGGAAGTCCGAACGTCGTGTGGACATTACTGGGACCATCTACGATAATTGTGACTAAACTATGCCACAAAACATCATGTGACCCTGGTTTGAGATACATTGTTGCCTGAAAAGGTCCCGGCCCAATCGGATATGGACTATAGAGATACGCGGACAGACTTTCAAAAAATAAATAATTTTTTTTTTCCTTTTTCAAGTCAATGCCACGAAGACCGCGAATAAAATTCCAGCGAAGACATCTTAATTATGGGAAGTTTTCGCAGGATCGAATCACGATTTGCACCTGTTACCATCAAGGTAGGCGGATTCCCTCTTTTTTTTTTAAAAATTCTTTTTTAATTATAAGGAGCTGTTGAAAATGAGTTGTGGATTTTCTTGTAAATTGAAGTGGGATTTTTCTGTTTTGGATGGAAAGAGAGTGAGCCTAGGTTCCCACACAAAAAAACGCGCGATTCCGTTTTGCGTTTTTCCTCAAAATCGTGCTATTTTTAAAATTGAAATTTTTTCTATGTTTTTCTGTGTTTTTGCTGCGTGTGGAAACCTAGAAAATTTTAAAATTTTAAAAATAGCGCGATTTTGAGGCAAAACGCAAAACGAAATCGCGCCATTTTTGTTGTGTGGGAACCTAGCCTGAAGCTGGGTTCTCACTTGCGATTTTTCCGCTTTATCGCACGAATTCCGCGCGGAAAACTAACGTCAAAATTGCGCTATTTTTGAAATTGAATTTTTTTTTTTTAGGTTTTTCTGTGTTTTTGCTGCATGTGGGAACCTAGAAACATTTTCAATTTTAAAAATAGCGCAATTTTGAGGCAAAATAAGTTTTAAAAAACCGAAAACGCAATAAAATCGCGCGATTTTACCGCAAGTGAGAATCCAGCAAGAGAGAGAAGAGAGAATAGGGTTTACCGGTGTAAGCGGCTACTATGGAATTTTGGACGGAAAGAGTTCATCTTCGGTTATTGTGTGAGTGTGATGTCGCTCGTTCACGTGGAATTTCTATTACGGTCGAGATGTGAATGTTAATTTTTTCAGGGAGAAAGGAAGGGATGGAGAGGGTGTAGGAAGAGGGATTTGGACGTTTTGCTGGGTTGGGGGGTCTCACTTGTGACAATCAAGAACATGAGTTGTAAAAGGGTTTAATGATGAAAAGATATTTTTTTTTTTTTTTTTTTTTTTTTGTGTGTGATTGAGTTAAGCAAGAAAAATGGAATAATTTTATGCATAGAAAAGTTTTTAATTAATTTGAATTAGGTTTTTCTTAATTGGATTATAGTTGTGAAAGTGGATTTTTATGTTTAAGTGATTTTATTGGCATTTGGATTTTAGGTAGTCAATTTGATCATCGTTGGGAATTTTTAAAATTGTATTTTGTTGGATTAGTGATTTTTTTTTTATAGTTTTGTGGTTTTTAGACTTTTTGAGTTGGATTTTTAGGCTAGAAAATATTGGATTTTGGATTTAAACATTGGATTTTAGGCTTAAAATGTGGGCCCTAAAATTGGAATTCAGTCTCTAAAATTTTTTTTTACATCTTACATTTTACATCATCTTCAAAAATTTGATTTTAGACCTCTAAAATTGACTAAAATTGATTTTAGCCTCTAAAAATTCGATTTTTTCCTCTACAATTTTACAAGCATAAACCAATTTCATCGTTAAATTTTTAAACTCTCTCTTAACCCTCAGACGCCTGACATTTTGGGTCAACGCAAAGACCTATTAGTGGTGTCAATTGACACGTTTTATATAATCCGAGTTGAAGCGCTTTAGTGCTGTTACCATGGTCACCGTGGTTTCATAAACTGACGCTAGGTGTCACCGATTGTAAAAATCAAGACACTCGGTCAAAATGTGACCATTTGAACAGCATGCAAGGTGTTTAATCATTTATTTATAATAATTGTGTATATTAACTTAATTTTAATTCCAATTAGTGCAATTAATTGCAATTGATATGAAATGTGAACTGAGCATGTGCCGACTGCTTTGTTTATTCTCTACTTTGCATATAGGTGGCGTTGTATTTTAAAAGCGCTCTCACTAAAGAGAAAAAATGCAGCGAAAACAGCAAACGTTTTAAGCTGAGATTTTAAGGGGCTCATATTTTCTCTTTACAATAACTTTTTTTTTATAAGTCTGAAAATTACCAAATAAATTGAGTGTATGTAAAAAACACTTTTTCAACAGCTCCAGAAAATTTCAGATTTTTTGAAAAATTTTTTGAAAAAAATTTGTATTCAGAACTATTGCCCGTGTCAATTGTCCCATAGGATAGGCTTCCGAGGGTTAATGATCTATAATGGGATTTTAGACCTAAAACGTAATTAATTATATAAAACGTTAATAAATCATCTATAAAGTGTTTCATAAACAAAAAGAACAATAATCGTGTGTGGTCGGTGTGATTTAATCACTTAAAAGCGAGAATCGAGTGAAGCAGGAAAGCGAGCTCAAAGGGAGGGTCATTTTCCAGATCGAATCACGCCCTCTGGTGATGATCTTTGATCGCAGCTAAGGGAAAATGGGAATTAAAGGGTTACACAGCGTGTCACGTGTCTGTCAACTCGGAACTAAATGGCCGATAAGAGGAAAACACAGGTGGGTTTCCATTTACCTAATTAACACAATTTTGTCGACATCCGAATCTCCCAATCCCATCGTCACTCGTCGCCATGGCAACATCAACAAATATACCCCCTCTCCCCCCAAAAAAAATCACAAAAAAACAACACCGGAAGTCGATACCTGACACCCCGTGTCATTTTTTACTACTTTCGGTTTTATTTTTTTTGGGGGGGGGGTTGACGCCATTTTTTTTTTTTGGGGGGGAGAATAAATTTTTATTTGAGAATCTAACTCGTAAAAACTATCGATGAGAGCGTACGCGCGGATTCGTTGAATTCGAACTTCTGGTCGAATCTCATGCGTCGGCGCGCCTATTGTTTTGATTATTTAGCACCATGAAAAATATCCGAAAATAAATTTGTTTTATCCACTTCTGTAACAATTGGTTGTCAGAGCGAGCCACTACACCCCAATTCCAAAATGGCAATGGCGTGATGTTTCACGGGATTTTACGAGATTTCGCGACATTTCGCGAGATTTCACGAGATTTTGCGAGATTTCACGGAATTTATATTTGCTCCTGTATTTCGTTACAATCCCGTGAAATCACCCGGACTCTCGTAAAATCTCGTGAAATCTTGTGGAATCTCGCGGAATTCCATGAAATCCCATAAAATCTCGTGAAAACTCGCGAAATCTCATTAAATCTCGCGAAATCTCGTGAAAACTCGCGAAATCTCGTTAAATCTCGCGAAATCTCGTGAAAAATTGCGAAATCTCGTGGAATCTTGTGAAAAATCGCGAAATCTCGTGGAATCTCATGGAATCTCAGATGAAATTCCATGCAATATGACAAACAAACAAACTTTGAGAAATATAGATGTAGATTTGTTGTTGTAGTTTTTCTCGTTAGATTCTCTTCCAGAATACCACTCGCGCTAGTGATTGTCGAAACAGCTTGCAACCATTCATTTTTTTACTCATTGGTAAAACCACTCATGCATCTAAAAATTGCGACCAGAATAAACCACTCGTGCCCTGCGGGCACCCGTGATTTATTCAGGTCGCAATTTTTGATACCCTCGTGATTTCTACCGAGTAAAAAAATTCATTGTTACAAGCTTATTTCGACAATTACACTAGCACTTGTGGTATTACAACTGAATAAAAGAAAAGAAATTGTTGCCATGGAAACATTTGATGGTTTTGATGTGTTTTCTCTTGTCTGATGACCTTTAAGGTCGCGGCCCACCCGAGGGACGCGGGCTTCCAATCTAGCAACAGGGTTTAATGGCGCGCGTGGAATTGTTCTTAAAGCGTCCATCGCTCTTCATCACTTGTGGATTTATTGGAGGGAAATTGGTGGAAAAAATTAAAAAATTTCATGGTGATTCAATAATTTGATGTTGGTTTTCTGTTTCTAGTAGATTTTTCAATTCATAAGTTGACTGGAAAATTTGAATTTTTATTAACTTTCATTTAAACAGTCAAAAGTTTGATATTGTATTTTTCCAGTTTACTTTTGAATTCATAAGTCAACTGGAAATTTTGGATTTTATTCATTTTTATTTAAACAATCAAAAATTTCATATTATATTTTTCCCAGTTCATGTTTGAATTCATAAGTCAACTGGAAAATTTGAATTTTATTAACTTTCGTTTAAAACAATCAAAAATTTCATATTATATTTTTCCCAGTTCATGTTTGAATTCATAAGTCAACTGGAAAATTTGAATTGTATTAACTTTCGTTTAAAACAATCAAAAATTTCATATTATATTTTTCCCAGTTCATGTTTGAATTCATAAGTCAACTGGAAAATTTGAATTTTTATTTACTTTCGTTTAAAAACACAAAAGTTTCGCATTCTATTTTTCCAGAGTACTTTTGAATTCATAAGTCAACTGGAAAACTGAAATATATAATTTTTTGTGTAAAATTTACATTGTTACATAAAAAAATGTCGTCTAACGGCAATTTAGTGCAAACAAAAATGGTTGCCACTGATAAAAAGCATTACTAAACAGGTGGGAAGATTTGTCGAGACTCTAACGGCAATTTTCTTATCTAAGTGCAACAGTAGGCATGCGCATTTAACAGCAACAATAGATAGCGTTTTAGTGATTACGAATACTCGGGTCCAACACTCTTCCTCTAATTGTGGATCCTGGTCCAGTGGGAACATGTTCACTTCCTTTTAAATTGAATGAGATTCGCTGGTGCGTTTATAACATCTCGAATGGAATTTGGCCAGGTGGAAATACAAAATTGACGGCCATTTACAAAATGTCGTTCCAAAATAGTTTTTCTGTTTTTTTTTTTTTTTATTATTTTACAAATTTTCTACAAAAAAATTAGAATTTTTGGTTATGACGGAAATTTGGTTTTTTATGCCGCGAAAAGTGCTTTGGCTACGGCTATAAAATAACAATTTTCCCGTCGAAATTATATTTTCGAAAAAATCGAAAAAAAAATTAATAAATTGAATTTGATGATGACATCACGTCATGACAACAAATATCAAAGTTTCTTGGCGATAATCCAATTGTAATTAATTAAAACAACTTTGGCTAGTACCCAATTTCACACATTGTTTATTATGTCAGGTGTCAAGAATTCCTATTCCACTTGACTTTTGATAGACAACAACTAAAAGACCTCATTTATCCAATCTTCAATATTGTTGCGTAACGAGTAACTCACTAAACTCTATCCAACAATTCGTGCACGAAACTGAAAAGTGAACTTTTTTGCATTGTACCGAAAGTATATATTGTGGTATCTTATTTTAATCCTCTAGTCGAGCCGAGTCGAAAAATCATTGTTTCGTAGCCAAAAAATGTGCGCAACAATGCAAAAACCCAAATGTAAAGAATTTTTTAAAATATTTTACCAGCGTTTTCGTTTGTAAACAATGGCACGCACATTTTTGGACTATGAAACAATGATTTTTCGACTCGGCTAATAATGCTAAAATTTCTTGACACGGTACAAGAAATAACACAACCCCAATTTTAAGTAGAGACAAGATTTTATTTTTCAACTTGAGGATTCAATTCATTGTTATTTGGAACAAATCTGTAAACAAAAATAAAAAAAATATCATACTATTTTGTAACAGCAATTTTTAAATATATATATTTAAAGGTCAAGTGTATACTCACAATTTTATAATTTCAATATGTGAAACACTTAACAATAACATGTATTTCATTCTTTAGAAAATTTTATTGTTGCGTATTTATTATTTTATGTTGATATAACATTGTAACATATAAAACTATTATTACAACAACAAAAATTAAGCGAGAGATGGATGAGCTTTGTTAACAGTTTTTGGAAGAAAGAAATAAAAGACAGAATGGAATTCTAAAAATTATATGTATCTTGAATTTTACATTAACAATAATTTTATAGGAAAAATAATAGGTGCGTTCAATCTCCGTAAGTCAAATTGACTTCTTCATCTGAAATGACTTCTTTCAGCCGAATGACGTCACATGTTCGAGAATTTAGTTAAGAGTAGTCAAAGAAGTCATTTCAGAAGAAGTGACACATGAGTAACTTCTTGCGTGTCAGGAACCCAGGAGACCAGGAATGCATTAACCCTCAAATTTAGCCCTGAAATTTTGGAACAACGTAGAGCCCGATCAACAGGCACAATTGTGCCCATTTGGAGTCTCTAGTTTGAAGCGCTTTAGTGCTATTACCATGGTTATGATGGTTTTACTAACCGACACTAGGTGTTACCAACTGTGAAAATGAAGATTTGCGATCAAAATGTTGCTTTAAACAGCATGCAAGATGTTTTTAATCATTTATTTATAATAACAATTATTTTTATTAACTTAATTTAAATTACAATTAGTCCCACATTAACTCAGTTACACCATTTGTTTCAAAGATGAAGGGTTAATGTTGTGTATGTTTGTTTAGTTTATATATAGGGGGCGCAATATTCTAAAAGCGCTCTCACTAGAGTAAATTTGCAGTGAAAACAACAAAAAACTTAAGCTGGGAATTTAAGGGGACAATTTTTTCTTTTGACAATAACTTTTTTAATTTCTGTCTTTTTTTATCAAATTAATTCACAAAATGTAAATTCATATTCTTAACAGCTACTGTAAATTTACAGAATTTTTAAAAAAAAAAACTTTTAAAAAAATTTTGTATTCACAACTGCAGCTGGGCACAATTGTGCCATAGGATGGGGCTTTGAGGGTTAATTGGGATAATTGGGTTAATTAACTAGTAAAAGTATAATAAATCCTATGTTAGTTTTAGTTATAGTAAAAGAACCAATCTGATTGCTAGAAGTGAGACATATTTGTACAACTCATGCAAATAAACCGCAAGTACCTGTTACTGTACTTTTACATTGCAAACCTAGAGGAAGTGATTACTATTAACTACACACAACAGTGTGCATGCGCAGTTGTGCCTTTCCTTCTTAGATTCGGACAATTCAATCCAAACTGAGGTTCTAGCAATTTTTGTAGATGGGAACATCATGTAACAACATCCTAACGGCGTAATAGTTAGGAAAAATGAAGACGTGTATGGAAATCAGGGAACATTGTGGTCGCGCAACACGCACTTACGTCGGCCACGATGTTTTCCGATGTCCGTAAATTGTAAATTGTCACGTAAATTGTTGTCATTTTTCATAACTATTACGTCTTTTGGATGTTCTTAGATGTTGTCCCCATTTACAAAATCAGAAGGTTTCATTTGCTAAAACCTAAATTTTGCACGAATTTAGCATGTAGATCAGGCAGCTGTCGACGCAGCCATTTTGTTGCCAACAACAGCTTATGCATGCATGGCGCATAGGTGTGTTCAAACAACAAGTGTCTTTTTTTAGTCACTTCTATCAGTCATTTTGGAGAAGTAATTCTGATTGTTAACAAAGCAATCATCTGCGCATGCGCACAGATCTGTGCGTGCTCAGAGAATTGAAATTCAACAAAAATCTGAGAGGGACGTTAGTCTTACCTTCCAATTTTTGCCACTAGGTATTGTCGCTTGTAAAAAATCATCTGCACTTGCACACAATCCTATTTTCCCCTATTTTTCCTGGAATAACAACACATGGCTACTAATTATGGCAAAATCGCCATAATTATAGTAAAGGTGGCGCTTAACAGAAGCGCTTTTTAAAAAATGCAGTGAAAACAACTTTTATCAATTGCTGGACATTTAAGGGGCAACTTTTTTGCATTTCAAATTACTAATCAAATTTGTTGGAAAAAAATTCTGAAAAAATTCTGAAACGTGTGTCATCATAATCTTGAGATTTTCAGATAAATTTGAGAAAGTAAGTAAAAAAAATTTATTTAAAAAAAAACCTACATACAGGTAGGAGGGCTGCGACTATAGTCCCGTAGCACGTGTGTTAGAAGGTTAAAATTAAAATTTTGATTACGCTTGATCTTTAAAGTTAAAAACATCAGACTCACTTCATGTAAATGTGACAAGATGCAACTAAAATAACCATCTCTCTGAAATGCGATAGTTGATTATTTTAAATTTTTTTTCTTCAAATTAAATGTTAAATTATTTTTGTATAATAATTACTTTGGCAATTAGTTTGGCAGTGAATTTGATATTTTTTGATTCACATGCAGTAAGTTCTTTTTCAGCTTTCATTTTTAACTAATTTAAAAAATAAAAAAAAAAATAAAGAATTAAAAAAAATAAAAAAAAAAAAAAGTAGCTACACATTGTGACGTGAAACTTTACCTCATCATTAGATATTCTAGAGGTATAAAATTCTTTCATTTTAACAACGTCAAATTTATTATTATCCTGAAATCCGTAATGAAAAGATGTTTTAATAATTACAGGTTAAAAATTAGCTCAGATTTTATGCAAAATTTAAGTTAAAACTAAATAAAAATTCTTATACCTTTAACACTCCCATTTTGTTAAAAACACATCGCCTACGTGAAAACTAAACAAAATAATTATCAGTATTAGCAAGAAAGAACTCTATCCAACAATTCGTGCACGAAACTGAAAAGTGAACTTTTTTGCATTGTATCGAAAGTATATATTGTGATATCTTATTTTAATCCTCTAGTCGAGCGGAGTTGGAAAATCATCGTTTCGTAGCCAAAAAATGTGCGCAACAATAGAAAAACCCAAATGTAAAGAATTTTTTAAAATATTTTACGAGTGTTTTCGTTCGTTAACAATGACCCGCACATTTTTGGACTACGAAGCGATGATTTTTTGACTCAGCTCAACTAGAGGATTAAAATAAGATATCACAACATATACTTTCGGTACAATGCATAGGCCATTAACCAATGGGAGTTTTGTGCACGAATTCTTAGATAGGGTTTAGTGTATTCTTGGTTATTAATAATTTTAATTTTTTTTTTAAAAGTTTACGTCAGTCGATTCAGCTTCACACGATTTCTGATAACTTGCCATCTGCCAAAAATAATGCACACATTTTAAATAATGTAAATGTCATGTAATGTCATTTTTAAAGGTCAAGTACAATCAAAATTTTAATTTTAATATGTAAAAGACTGTTAACCACAACATGTATTTCATGGTTTAAAATATTTTATTGTCCTATATTTATTATTTTATCGGCGTCGGACAAACGTACCACACTCAAAACAATGTCTAGTTGACTCGTCTTGTTTGTCATGCAATGCATCATGGTCGAGCAAGCATTGATCGCTAGCACCAGTTTTCTGATTGTTAAAAAAACAACAATCTGCGCATGTGCATAGGCATGCTTATGCTCAGAGAGTTGAAATTTGACCAAAACATGAATTATACTCTATTTATCATTTCGTGCGCGAAACTCCCATTGGTTAATAACCTATGTTGTATCGAAAGTATATATTGTGGCATCTTATTTTAATCGTCTAGTTGAGCCGAGTCGAAAAATCATTGTTTTGTAGTCCAAAAATGTGCGTGCCATTGTTAACAAATGAAAATGCTCGTAAAATATTTTTAAAAAATTCTTTACATTTGGGTTTTTGTATTGTTGCGCTCATTTTTTGGTTACGAAACAATGATTTTTTGACTCGGATCGACTAGAGGATTAAAATAAGATGCTACAATATATACTTTCAGTACAATATAGGTCATTAACCAATGGGAGTTTCGCGCACGAAATAATAAATAGAGTATAGTTCTAAATTAGACAGTTTGCGATTTCTCGTACGAGATTTGTTTCATTACGAGAATGCCACGTATTCTGGTTTGAAAAGTCTTGATCGAGATTTTTCAAAAATCTCGTTTCAAATTGTCGTGTATACGACTTGATTTGCGCATACGCACTGCATAGAATTACAACAAATGTCGTGAAATTCTGCCGTCATTTTCTCTCCGCTTCGGCTGCAATGTTGGCAAATTTGTGTCGATTTCAATATCTCAGGTTAATTTTTTAATCAGTCAAACAAACACTTTGCACAAACCACAAACTCAATACTTAGGCTTAATTTGTGATAAGGTGTCTAGTTCTGCTAAAAATTGTTGCTGCCGATTTTGTGGCAAATCGCAAACACACGATATAACATTTTATTAGGGGTATTCAGAAACTGTCGCATAAGTGCGCAAATGCGTAAGTGTGAAAATGTGATTTCACCCATGCGCACCGGAAGCCTCATAGGCTTCATGTTATGTTATGTGACTCACACGGGTGACTCACACTCACACCTCAAGAGGTGCGCATAATGCGTTTCACATGTGATTTCAAATGGCGGGCAGGCATAACTGCCTAGATCATTATTTTAGTACTAGGCATTTGGTACCATTTTTATAACTTTGGTACCATAATTTTAATACTAGGCAAGTGGTAACATTTTTAATTTTGGTGCCTAATTTTAGTCTTAGATATGTGGTACCATTTTCAACTTGGGTACATTTTCAACTTGGGTATCATTTTCAACTTGGGTACCATTTTCAACTTGGGTACCATTTTCAACTTGGGTACCATTTTCAACTTGGATACCATTTTCAACTTGGGTACCATTTTCAATTTGGGTACCATTTTCAACTTGGGTACCATTTTCAACTTGGGTACCATTTTCAACTTGGGTACCATTTTCAACTTGGGTACCATTTTCAACTTGGGTACCATTTTCAACTTGGGTACCATTTTCAACTTGGGTACCATTTTCAACTTGGGTACCATTTTCAACTTATGTACCATTTTCAACTTTGGTACCATTTTCAACTTTGGTACCATTTTCAACTTTGGTACCATTTTCAACTTTGGTACCATTTTCAACTTTGGTACCATTTTCAACTTTGGTACCATTTTTAGCTTTGGTACCATTTTTAACTATACACAATTTGAGAAAACTTTGGAATATAATCATCTTACCAGCCTGTTATTGGCACTGAGCATGCGCAGTGTGAGTTTCACACACACTCACACACTTGCACAATCTTGCATTTTGGGTGTTTCAGAAACTTTGCGCACTGAGCATGCGCAGTGAGAGTTTCACATTTTCACATTTTCACACTTTCGCACTCATGCGCTGTTTCTGAATACCCCTAATGTATTGCATGCAGTGCGCATGCGCAAATCAAGTCATATAAGCGACAATTTGAGATGAGATTTTTGAAAAATCTCAAACGAGAATACGATTTTTACAATTACTCGTTTTTTGCCATTTTCGTAATGAAATAAATTTCGTACGAGAAATCGCAAACTGTCTATTGTCTAATGTCTAAATTTTAGGATTGAGAACATCATTTGATCAAGATGCATTGCATTTTTGCTAAGGAATATTGGAATTGTTATAAAATTAATAAATGTGCAACAATAAAATATTCTAAAGAATGAAATACAAGTTGTTGTTAACAGTCTTTCACATATTAAAATTAAAATTTTGATTACACTTGATCTTTACATACCTCTTCGTCGAACTTCTTTTCATCACCACACACCTTTACAATGTAAAAAAAATTAGTAATAAGTATTTTAAATTTCACAACAATACACTTTTATTAGTATAGAAACACTTTATGTTTTTTTCTGCTTTTGCTGGAGCCTCAAAGCTCATCAGAACCAAAACAACAGCAATAACTATATGTGCAAGCATGATTACAGAAAGTGTAAATTGTCTGAGCAAGTATGTTGCAATTGACCATTATAAATCGGCATCAGAATTTTTTATGCAACTGTATATACAGTAAACAGGAAACTTGAAACTTATTTTCTTTGATATAATTATTACAAAAAATCCTAAAGAATTACTCTTGCTGTTGATTTTTCAATTTGAATGTGAAAAAGTAGGCATGAAAATCATTTCCGGTCTTACTTTAACACATTTCTATATAATAATATGTTTTTGATTATTTTTCAACCGAAATATTGTTTGTATAACTTTTTTAACCCAAAGAAAAATCAGGAGTATCAATATGGTTATATTCCACATTGAACATAATGGGTCGTATGAATAAAGTGAAGTTTATGCTTTTACTTCATAATTTTGAAGCAAATACTCTCATTCTTAAGAATAAAATTTTAAGTAAATGCTTTGACTTTGAAGCAAAATAGAATTTACTTCGTGCTAGTAGTTTTTACTTTAATTAAAAGCATTTACTTTTTTTGCTTAAATTTTGTATGAATAAACAGAAGGAAATTCTCTTATTTTTTGCAAATGCTTCAAAAATTTGAAGTCAGCTTCCAAGTACACTTCAGTCTCTTACTACAGCCATGGCCCTGCTATTTAATCATGTTTTCAAGGACAAAAAGCACCACAAATTACACACTGAAACTCGAGATGAGCACTACCGTGAATTTTACAGGTTTAATAGTGAAAACGTGGAATGGATTACAAATTATTTTCTCAGTAATTCTTTAGAAATTATGAAGTAAAACCATATACTTTACTTTATTCATATGACCCAATAAAGCAGGAAAGTCAACAATAGAAATTGTAGATTAGGATGAAGCAAAACCTTCACTGAAAAGAGAAAGCAAATGTTTATTCATATGAAATTAAGCATTTGCTTCTACTAGTTGCTTCTGCTTGACGCAAATGCTTTTACTTTTACTTTTTGCTTCAAGTAAATACTACATGTTTATTCATACGATCCAATGTAATGTAAGTTACAAAAATTTAACTTATATGGTAACTTAAGGTATGGTTTTGTTTCTGCACTGTTCCGAATGTCACTTCTTTTCACATTGTTGCACTGTTTTATTGGCAACATTGCCATAAAGTTGTCACGGCTTCCAGGAAACATCAAATGTTGCTGCAACATTGCAACAACATTTGAAGTAACATCGACAAAAATCTAAGTTGATGTTGATCAAATGTTTGTTGCCAATATTGCAGCAACATTTTAAGTAACGTTGACATAATCTAAAATTCATGTTTGTTTTAATGTATATTGCTAACGTTGGCACAACACTGCTGCAGCAGTCACATCAAACTTGATACCGACATTGGAAAATGTCAACATTTATTTCACATTAGCAATGTTGCAGAAATGTTGCAAAAATACGTAAACATTGCCAGGATTAAAGTGAAATTCGAACATTCCAGCAACATTCGCTTCTTACCTGGGAAGGTATGTTTTTTAAAAATGATATTTTCTTATTTAATTTATGCGGTAATAATTTCTATCGTGCTAAAATTTCTTGAAAACAAAATACTTATTGACACGGTATAAGAAATAAAACAAAACAATTTTAAGTAGAGACAAGATTTTATTTTTCAACTTGAGGCTTCAATTCATGCTTTTTCGTAACAAATCTATAAACAAGAAATTAAAAAAAATATCATACCATTTTGTAAAAGCATTTTTTAAATATATATTTAAAGGTCAAGTGTAATCAAAATTTTAATTTTAATATGTGAAAGACAGTTAACAATAACATGTATTTCATTGTTTAGAATATTTTATTGTTGCATATTTATTATTTTATAGCAAAGACAATAGGTGCATTCAATTCCAAAGTGAGATACTGTTTATCTTGATTCTTTTGATTCTCGCTAGACGGAAATGACGTTTTTACGTCATTTTCCAACTATCAGTTTATCCATAAACCACTTTTACATAAACCACGTTGAGGTTGGTTTATGCTGCTGAAATCTTGTTTTTGGCGGCAATCTTGGCAGCCATTTTGGATTCGAAATAGACTGAGGATTGCCGTGGCGCTCGATCGACTTTATTAAGACATTTAACTGCCTTTTTTATATGTTTTTTATTAAACTTTGTTTTCCAAACATTACAAGAAGTTCCCATTGCTAGAACCTTTTCCCAGCAATTTTTTAATGCACTTAAAAAAATAATTCGAAAATGACCATAAAAGGGCATAAACGAACATAAACAAAGATGAACGAACAAAAATGACCATATATGGTAGTTTTGGTGGTTTTTTGTATTAATGTGCAAGCAAGCAGGCCAATGGGAGTTTCTCACAATGTTTTGGAAACGAAGTTTACATTACAATACTTTTGGTTTACGTTAATGTATACCACTATGATAAAATTCTCAAACTCCTTCCTAGTTGCCATTTTGGAACTTGACCCTAGAATATTTTTAGTTTGCGACTGCGCATGTGCAGACTGAAATTTAATAACCACGTTTGATGCTTAAAGCAGATTATACCGATTCTCTATAATCAGATTTAATTATGCTTTTATAATCACTTTGGAATTGAATGCACCTATACCGTCTTCCCCCAAACATAACGCCATGGCGTTATATTCGAAAAAAAATTTTAAAATGATTTTTTTAATCATTATATCGAAAATTCGAATGAAGATTTAACAAAGATTCTTCAATTAAAAAATGAAATACACGTTCTTGTTAACAGCCTTTCAGTTATTGAAATTTAAATTTTGACTACGCTTGACCTTTAAAGTTAAAACTCACTTCTGTTATATGTCTGAGGACGCAACCACAATAACCTCCTTCCTGAAATGCAATAGTTCATTATCTTAAATTTCTTTTCAAATCAAATGTTAAATTATTTTTGTATAGTTACTGTGGCAAATATTCTGGGAGTGAATTTTGAATTTTTCCATTCACATGCAGTTAATTCTTTTTCAATTTTTGTTTTTAACTAATTTAAAAAATAAAAAAAAATTAAAAATTAGAAAATAAAAATAAACACATTGTGACTTTGAAACTTTACCTCATTATTTTTAAGTCTAGAGATATAATATTCTTTCATTTTAACAAAGTCAAATCTAAATTTATCCTGAATTTTCTAATAAAAAGATGTTTATTTAATTACAGGTTAAAAAATTAGCTCAGATTTTATGAAAAAATTAAGTTAAAACTAAATAAAATTTCTTATACCTTTAACACTGCCATTTTCGTATAAAAACAACGCATCAATAAAAACTAAACAAAATAATTATCAGTATTAGCATGAATATATTAAACTCTATCCAACAATTCGTGCACGAAACTGAAAAGTGAACTTTTCTACATTGTACTGTATAGCAGACCAGTACAGTTGATGGTAACTGGCGCGTTTGAAAGACGCGTATACTGTCGAAATATGAGAGAGCCCTGGTTTGAATGTGGCCCTGAGTGGTGTGAAACAAAGTGGAGTCCCACAACCACCATATTCGGTCTTATTACACAAATTAATATAAGTGGTTTAGGTTACAAAAACTTACTACAGTACATGCTGTGCGGTCCGGACATTGTCCGGTTCTGAAAAAGTGTTCGATGCGGAGAGCATCTAGTCTGGACAATGTCCGCTCTGTAGTCTGGACCAATGTCCGGACAAAATTGGTCCGGCAGATGTGTCCGGACCACACAGCTGTCCAGATGGCGCTATGTCCTGTATATTAAAAGATCGCCAAAAGATAAAACCACCAATGTTCATTATTGGAAGAGGGAGTACAACGAACAGACTCAATTTCATACCAAACAACCATGGCGGAAGCCTAATTCAAGAACCAAGATGGCGGATCCTAAAAGAGGCTATCCAGCTAAGTTATGTGTTCCACTGAATCTGGCAGTATGTCAAACAAAACAAGAAGCCTTAAGCTAGGTTCACAGTTGTGTTCACACTGGCAGTGACAGTAGAGAAGTAGCAGCAGCGTGGTGCATTGTGGGACGAAAGTAGGCCAAAAGTAAAGTAAACACATTCACACTGTTCACACATGAAGTAGCAGTAGATAAAGTAAAGAAATAGCCCATAACAGCCAACAACAGGAAGACCGAAGAGCCAATGAGAGGACTTAATACATTATCAATATAACAAAAACATAAACAACAAAAATGGCGGATGAACTAGAGACAATTGTTGGAAAAAATTATCCCTCAAGTTTTTCCATTTCTGTTGGAGTTCAGCAGCTGTAATCATATAAATAGATTAAATAGATTAAATAGATTGAATCATCAGATTGAATAAAG
>JH431976.1:182799-200069 GCA_000239455.1 Strigamia maritima | reverse complement strand
TTACTAATATATATATATATATATATATATAATTTTTTTTTTTTTTTTTTTTTTGGTGAAATATGCGTGTTGGTGGTGGATCCCACCGAGTTTAACGACCACCAGGTGGCGGAATGTCATTTAGAAACAGGGCTGAGTTCTGCACCGCTGGGAGATTTGCAAAATATACAAAACGGAAATAAGAAATTCCTTAAAACTTTTTATTTTCTGAATTATAATAATAAATTAATTAATAGACAGTTTGCGATTTCTCATATGAGATTTATTTTATCGCCAAGGCTATTTCCCCGAACGAATTTCAAATTCCAGTTCACCTTTCCCATGACCTAGCCTAACGCCTGCGGCGGTCTGACCTCACCTTACTAGGTAAAGTGGACTGGAAATAGAAATTGTAGCTTCGAGCCGTTCGGGGAAATAGACAGTACTTTATTTTATTATGAGAATGCCAAGTTTAACGAGATATTGTTGAATACTTCGTTACATGTATTCTCGTTTGAAAGGTCTCGATCAAGATTTTTCAAAAATCTCGTTCCAAATTGTCGCGTGTACGACTCGATTTGCGTGTGCGCACTGCATCGAATCGCAATAATTGTCGTCAAATTCTGCCGCCATTTTTCCCCCGCTTCGACTGCAATTTTGGCAAATTTCTGTCGATTACATTATCTCGGATTAGTTTTTTAATCAGTCAAACACCTTGCACGAACCACAAACCCAATACTTAAGGCTTAATTTGTGATAAGGTGTCTAGTTCTGCTGAAAATTTCTACCGCCGATTTAAGTGTCGTATGTAATACGTTTCGTGACAAATCGCAAACACCAATACGATATTTTATCAACGAAAAGTCACAAACGGTCAAATAATAGAGTTTGCACCACTGCATTAAAGGTTATAGTTATGAGTTAAAACAGCGTAACTGTACGAAAAACCTTATAACTGTAATTCCTTCAGGATCGATATAAAAATAGCAAAGGCAATCAGAAGTTTTTCCAATATAACTAGCTCCGCCCAGAATTGCAAATGGCGACAACGAATTCATAGACCGATTTCAGCCTAGGACTGAAATCACAATTGTATGATGCCATCCACTTCTAAAAACTATTAAATGTTCTTCCTGGGAGATAAAAGAATAAAACTGCTACGTTTTTGACTAAAAACGCATGTATTGACTAATATTTTGTGTTGTTGCATTGGGATTTGTTCTATGATTTTGTGCATTGATTGAGATTTGTACTGTCGATAACAGAAGCCCTGTGTATATTTATAAAACATTAGTTGCATTCGAAAATGAAAACCAATCTGGTTTTAGCCGTTTTAGAAAAGTTGGTTTTAGCCTGGTTTTAGCCGTTTTAGAAAAGTTGGTTTTAGCCTGGTTTTAGCCGTTTTAGAAAAGTTGGTTTTAGCCTGGTTTTAGCCTGGTTTTAGCCGTTTTAGAAAAGTTGGTTTTAGCCTGGTTTTAAAGCAATTTTTGAATGACTTAGTTTTACTTTGGTTTTGACTAAATTCTAGCGGCTGAGGGTTTTAGATAAACCGAGTCAAAATCAAAATCAAAATCTAAAAATTAGATTTAGCTGATAAATTGTCTATTCCACTTTTGGAGAATGTATTCTATGATGATCCAGCTAAAAAGTGGTAAAATTAGTGAAAAATAATGACAAACTATTTTGATGGACGTCAGCGAACATCGTGGCCGACATAGGTGCAAATTCCGCGGCCACGATGTTCGCTGAAGTCCGTCCAAATGGTTTGTTATTACTTTTCGCAACTCTTACTTATTTTTATGCCGATTTCACATGGAATCGTTAGGATGATGTTAAATGATGTACCCCACCTATAAAATCTGCAGGTTTTATACCTCAGTTTGGAGTCCAGAAACACCACACTTGATCCAAGATGGCTGCTACAGAATGCTGCTACAAACCTTGTAACCAATAACCAGGTTTAAATGACCAACTGGAGATCGTTTTGGTTTAACCAGTTTTTAAGGTCTAAAAAAAACACCAGGCTAAAACCAACTTTCCTAAAACGGCTAAAACCAACTTTCCTAAAACGGCTAAAACCAACTTTCCTAAAACGGCTAAAACCAACTTTCCTAAAACGGCTAAAACCAACTTTCCTAAAACGGCTAAAACCAACTTTCCTAAAACGGCTAAAACCAACTTTCCTAAAACGGCTAAAACCAACTTTCCTAAAACGGCTAAAACCAACTTTCCTAAAACGGCTAAAACCAATTTTCCTAAAACGGCTAAAACCAACTTTCCTAAAACGGCTAAAACCAATTTTCCTAAAACGGCTAAAACCAATTTTCCTAAAACGGCTAAAACTAACTTTCCTAAAACGGCTAAAACCAACTTTCCTAAAACGGCTAAAACCAGGTTGGTTATTTTCGAATCCAACTACTGGCTTCTTGTACTGGTTTTGTAAACTACTTTCTGTTTATAACTATAATTGTAAGTATAACTTTTCCGTTACCGCAAGCATTTTTTTGTGGTCTTTGTAATGCTTAAAGTTATCAGGTTTTAACTCATAACTATAACGTTTAATGCGTGGGTGCAAACGCTCTAGTAATAAAAAAAATAAAAATTATAATATTAATAAATTAATAAAAAAAAAATTTAAATAATTTACCCATTGAATAACAGCTGAGTCCCCACTTAAAAAATGAAATAAGAACATTTAAAAGCCGTAATTGGGCGGAATTTAGACTTGCAAAAGCGGCCCCTTGCGTGTTTTCCCTGCGGAGCATGGCAGTTAAGCCGCTCTGCTTTTCCCGGCGGAGCTTTAAGGTTTTGTTCATAGACTTTGTTTAAAAATACATGCAAGTTAACCCATAACCCCCGCAGGTCCAACTTAACAATTTCGACTTGCAGGTTCGCTTGCAGGGTCCCTGTTTGACCCTTTTCAAGATGGCGATTTTTTTTTATTGTTAGAAGGCTGGAGGGTGAATTTTGTATGATGTACAAGTTTTTTGTTTTAAAAATAAATGTAAACAGAAAGTTAGAATGATTTTTTGATTAAACCTTGTGTCATCATGGATTTTTGCATATTTCATCATAAATACTTGAATTAAGTTTTTAAAATGCAATTGCATTTAAAAATTTATGCAAATGTTTGCTAGGCAATTTGAAAGACATTTAAGGATTTGTAGAAACTCTTGTAAATCTATGGGATTTGTACAAACTCTTATAAGTCCATGGGGTTTGTACATAAATCCATGGGATTTGTACATAAATCCATGGGATTTGTACATAAATCCATGGGATTTGTACATAAATCCATGGGATTTGTACATAAATCCATGGGATTTGTACATAAATCCATGAGATTTGTACATAAATCCATGACATTTGTACATAAATTCATGAGATTTGTACATAAATCCATGAGATTTGTACATAAATCCATGGAATTTGTACTAACAAACTCTAGTAAATTTATGAGATTTGTACAAACAAACTCTAGTAAATCCATAGAATTTGTACAAACAAACTAGTAAATCCATGGGTTTTGTACAAACTCTTGTAAATCTATGGGATTTGTACAAACAAACTTATGTAAATCCATGAGATTTGTACAAACAAACTTATGTAAATCCATGAGATTTGAAAAATCCAAGCTGAAAGTCCAAGGAAATGTTTGTAAATCCATGTAAATTTATGTAAATCTTTGCAAACTCTTACAAATTTATAGTAATTGGTAAATATCCAAGCTGGAAATCAAAGAAAATTTTTGTAAACCCATACAAATATTTCTAAAATCATGTAACTATGCAAATCCTTGAAAATTTTGATGTTATTATAAATCTATGACAATGAAATGTTGAAATGTTAGCCAATCCATGACAATTTATTATATTATAATTGTTAACAAATTCTGACAGTTCATTACATGGTAATATTAGACAATTAATGACTATATGTATGTAATTTCTTAAAAATCATGAAAAGCCTTAATTTGTTTTCAATGTCAATTTGATATGCTAGTTTTACTTTAAATTGTCATTGAAAACAAATTATTATAAATGAAATAGGATATGCATTGAAGTAGATGTTTTATGCATGAAAAGCCTTTCATACCACAAAATTAAAATTGTAAATTTTACAATTACCAATATTAAAAATATAATTTTGGTATTACATTATTGATTTTACAAATTTCCCTTTCCCCAAACCCTCCTCCCCCTTTTATTAAAATGTCAATCCCAACAATTAAATCTGCACATTCACTTTCCTGCATATCCTTGCTTCCAACGAAAACAAGAACGAGGCTAAACAACATTCAGAAAATATTTTTTATAAACATCACAAATGTTGATTCAATATAGACTATACACTATTTATCATTTCGTGCGCGAAACTCCCATTGTTTAATGATCTAAATTGTACCGAAAGTATACATTGTGGCATCTTATTTTAATCCTCTAGTTGAACCGAGTCGAAAAATCATTGTTTCGTAGCCAAAAAATGTTCATGCTATTGTTGACAAATGAAAATGCTTATATTTCAAAAAAATTCTTTACATTTGGGTTTTTGTATTGTTGCGCACATTTTTTGGCTACGAAACAATGATTTTTGGACTCGGTCCAACTAGAGGATTAAAATAAGATGCCACAATATATACTTTCAGTACAATATAGGTCATTAACCAATGGGAGTTTCGCGCACGAAATGATAAATAGAGTATAGGTGCATTCAATTCCAAAGTAATTATAAAAGCAGAATTAAATCTGATTATAGAGAATCAGTTTTATATGCTTTAAGCATTGAACGTGGTTATTAAATTTCAGTCTGCGCATGCGCAGTTGCACACTTAAATATTCTAGGGTCAAGTTCCTTGATCGGAAATAGTTCTTAATCCAAAATGGCAACTAGGAAGGAATTTGACGATTTTATTATAGTGGTAAATATTAAAGTATACCAAAAGTGTTGTATTGTAGTAAAAAATATATAAAAAGGCAGTTAAATCTCTTAATAACGTCGATCGAGTGCCACAGCGATTGTCAGTTTATCTCGAAACCAAAATGGCTGTTAAGAATGCCGCCAAAAACAAGATTTCAGCAGCATAAATCACTCTCAACGTGGTTTATGTACAAGCGGTTTATGGGTAAACTGATTATTGGAAAATGACATAAAAAACGTCATTTTCGCCTAGCGAGAATCAGTTAAAATTGAACGAATCTAATGTCTTTTTAATCAACAAACAAAATGTTGATTTAACATTAAACGAATGTTACATATCAACAACTGATATTCCCATGAAACATTGGCTTGTTTCATGGGAATATCGGTTGTTGATATGTAACGTTTGTTTAATCCTACCGTAATCAACATTTTTGAACGTCGATCGAATGTTTGAATGTTGTGCTCATATAGACAACATCCATTAGATGTTAAATCAACACACTGAAACAACAATCAAACGGTGGAAATATCGTTTGTTGATATGCAACATTTGTTTAATGTTAAATCAACATCTTGTTATGTTTGAATGTTGTGTTCATAGACAACATCCATTAAATGTTAAATCAACACACTGAAACAACAATCAAACGGTGGAAATATCGTTTGTTGATATGCAACATTTGTTTAATGTTAAATCAACATCTTGTTATGTTTGAATGTTGGAAAAATGTTGATAAAAAAAGATATTCTTATATTGAATCAACATTTCTGATGTTTAAAAAAAATATTTTCTGAATGTTGTTGAGACTTGTTCTTGTTTCATGGGTTATGATCCCCAAAAAATATCAAGAAAATAAATGACTAAATAAATTGCAATCCGCATGAACTCAGCAAATGCAACGATTGAACGAATTTCCACAAACATCAGACGAGATAAAAGGAGTTTGGTGTTTGCAAGTTGAGTGCACGGCCGCCTCTCGTGGGATTTGCTTTAATCTTCGATATGGAATCAGTGAGTGGACGAGGGAATTAATCCTAAATCCAATTGGGAATCGGAAATTAATACAAGTAGCGATCAACTGAAAACTCAATCTGCGCATGTCCACTTTCATAGCTTATGCTTCAACTTTTCCCTTATTTGTATTTATTTCGACCTTAAAATTTTAAAAATATATAAAATATCTAAAAATATATAAAATATATAAAACATATAAAACAATATAAAACATATAAAATATATAAAACATATAAAACAATATAAAACATATAAAATATATAAATATACATAAAATACATAAAATACATAAAATATATAAAAATTATATAAAATATATAAAAATTATATAAAATATATAAAAATTATATAAAATATATAAAAATTATATAAAATATATAAAAATTATATAAAATATATAAAAAATATATAAAAATATATAAAAACAGCTAAAATATATAAAAATGTTTTTAAAATTTGATAAAATCATTAATGACTTGTTGTGTCCTTGTGATAAGTGTATCAATGCGAATGGCCCATCGCTACAACTCATCAGAGTTGCAGTTCATTTGGGATGTGAAAAGAGAGAAAATGGAACGACCGAAACTGTGACTGTTTTTACTCAAGTGTTAACTGTCATTGTATGCGTGCTTACATTATAGCGTGCGCGTGTGTGTTGCGCATGAACACATAATGACTAACCCCAGAGGGAACCACTTCAATCCGATTAAATATTAAATCCGGTATTAAAAATAAAATAAACAGAAAACGTTTTTAAAAATTGTTTTTTTAATTTTATACTTTTTTAAAGAGTTTACGACATCACAAATTTTATTACTCAACTAATTTTCATAATCCATCGAAATGGCCAAAATGATTTTCTTTTATAAAGGTTTTTCTGAACACCTTTAAATAAATCATTTTGTATCCCAAAGGACTCATTCAGGCTTAAAGGATGTGCGACATCATTTTTTTTTATTGGTCCATTGGATCAAGGATGTTTTAAAACCCTTAAATAATTTTTCAGACATTTTTTGGAAAAATATTTTCAAGCTTAAAGATGGAATGTTGAAGTTGTAAAAACGGGCAGACGATAATAGAAAAACTGGTGCTGTTTGTGACGTCACCAAAGGTATTGAATCTAGTGGTATTTCTTTTTGCAACATGTAGCGCTACGGTGCCAAAATCGTATTTCTATATAAAGTGCTTTTTTGCGTAGTGGCAAGCAGCCGCATTTCTTTTTGAGACGTATATCGTTATGCGCTTTTCGACGTCATTAGAGTCGTGTTGTTTTCTAATTTATATACATCACTTGAGGCTGAGGTAACGTGCGGTAGTTCTAAGTTTCCCCGCTAGGGGTTACTTGCCATTGTGATTTATTGTCCATGGCAACGAAGTGATGTCTGTCGTCTAATAAATGATATCAAGTGTGAAAGAAGTGGGGAAGTAACATTCAGTCTCAGATTCTGTTGGAGTTCCAGGTAGCTTAATGGTAAAGCACCCAATCGGCAATTGGGGGATCTGGGTTCAAGTTTCGGTCTGGGCTCCAATGGAGTCTGGGCTGTTTGTTTTTCACCAAGTACTGTGGTTATGAGAACATTTAAGCCATTGATTTCCAACTTTAACAATCGCGATTTAGTCACGCTTTTATCTCGTTTTCTGTCCCGTCCGCTGGTTTTCGCAACTTCCAAATGCGGTTCTAACTTTATTATATTTAAAAAAAAAATTATTTTAGAATATATTTTAAGGTTTTCAAACATTCTTGATCCATTAGGAAAAAAAAAAAATTGATGTCCTACTTCCTTTAAATTTTTAAGAATTTTTAAGATTTTTTTTTATTTTTCATTTTTCCATTTCCAACTTCCAAAAATTTGCAAATTCGATTTGCAGACGCGATGCAGATGGATTACACTGCAAAACGGTATCAAACTAACAGGAAGTGAATGGAAATGAGGTTGAAGCGCGCGTCAACTACCGGAAATCGACACACATTCAGCAGAGAGATTTTGGGGGAATTAAAGAAAACTTTTCTTCTTGGAAAATGGTAGGGAGGGGTCCTTGGAAGAGATCTTAATCACAACTCGTAAAATGTCATGAGGAAGAGTAAAAGAATTTTTTTTTTCTAGGCGGAAGAGGGGGGGGGGCGAAAAATTTTTTTTTTTTATTTTGTTGTGAAAGCTAAACAAAGGATAAGCGAAGGTGGCTTTGACAATCAACTAATCACAGATAAATTGTCATGGCAACTGATCGCAACAAGATCAAAAAGGTTTGACGTATTCATTCTAATCCAATTCAGGGTATCATAAAACGCTTTTACAACTTTTCTTTTAAAACTACCGATTTTTTTTTTTTTTTATTTTTTTTTTTTTATTTTATGTTTTTTGGTGAACGTCAGTTAATTTGATCAATTTGGTGGAAAAGTTTATTTTTTTGAGGCTTTTAAGGCGAAAATCAATCGAAAAATGAGAAAAAAAATTTTATTTTTTTTTATTTAAAATTCGTCAAATCAGTGAAAGTAAGCACAAAAGTGAATTATGTAAGCAACAAAAAAACAATTCTATTGTTAACTATTTGTATTTAAAAAACACTAACTAAAGTGCATTTTGGGAATTTTTTTAATTAAACTTGACAGAAAAACAGCAAATATTACAATTTTGATCCCCAAGTACATCCAAATTCAACCAATAATTAACACAGAAATCAAGCTAAACCTGACTAAAACTGCAAAAAAAAATTAATTTAAATCACAAATTAACACAAAAAAATCAATTCTGTAATTTTTAATCACTAATTAACATAAAAATCAAAAAACTATATAAAAAAATTAATTTTGTGACTTTTTTACTGATTTTGTGACTAATTAACACAAAAAAATCAATTTTGTAATTTTTAATCACTAATTAACACAAAAATCAAAAAACTATATAAAAAAATTAATTTTGTGACTTTTTTACTGATTTTGTGACTAATTAACACAAAAAAATCAATTTTGTGACTTTTAATCACTAATTAACACAAAAATCAAAAAACCATATAAAAAAAAAATCAATTTTGTGACTATTTTACTGATTTTGTAACACAAAAAAATCAATTTTGTAATTTTAAAATCAATTTTGTAATTTTAAAATCAATTTTGTAATTTTAAAATCAATTTTGTAATTTTAAAATCAATTTTGTAATTTTAAAATCAATTTTGTAATTTTAAAATCAATTTTGTAATTTTAAAATCAATTTTGTAATTTTAAAATCAATTTTGTAATTTTTAATTACTAATTTACACAAAAAAATCAATTTTGTGACTTTTAATCACTAATTAACACAAAAATCAAAAAACCATATAAAAAAAATCAATTTTGTGACTTTTTTACTGACTGATTTTACTGATTTTGTGACTAATTAACACAAAATAATCAATTTTGTGACTTTTAATCACTAATTAACACAAAATAATCAATTTTGTGACTTTTAATCACTAAATAACACATAAAATCAATCTAAATCTGACTAAAACTACAAAAGGAATCAATTTTTGAAAAAACCCAAAATCCAGCATTCAACACTCCAACAATCAACTAATTACCTATTATTTATTACAAACCCAACCTCAAACCTGAAAAACACCAGAAAAACCAACAATCTACATAATAAATGACTACAACACTTCAACTTGTTGACCCGTGACTTGAATCTTACAACACAAAAGAAAATCGATTAAGGTATTCACAATTGACATCAGTCGAGCTGAATTGTGCGCATGCGCCGCTTGTGCCCGCCGTTAATTTGTCTCGTTTATCAACGCAGCTATAAATCAAACGCCGATCCACCGGTCGGTCACACGTCGACCGATACTTGACTTGGCCAGGCGTTCGAATCCCCAGCGGCCGACCACAAAGTAACTGATCGTGAGTGGGGGCTGCGCTGTGATTACTTTGGCCCGGAAGTGGTCATTCATCATTCGCTAGATTAAGTTTCCGAGTGACCATCAGCGACTGGAAATTAATGAAACGCGTCAGGGCTAAAAACGAGTCACTCACGACTGGTGGTCACTGCACTGCACTAATCTGCACACACACCATTAAACTCATGTTTATTTTAGGATACAAAGTTGTGGCGCTTCTCCTTCTGTTTTATCGATTAATTAATTAGTTGGACATTGGCCACTGAAATTCACATGACCGGAGAGTATTTATTTATTTATTTATTTATTTATTTATTTATTTATATTATTATAAAAAAATGGAAAATTGAAGAAGAAAAAATTTAATTACCGGATTCCTTTGGAAAGAACGGCATGCCGGATAAAGCTGGGTTGTCACTTGCGATTTTTCCGCTTTATCGCGCGAATTCTGCGAGAAAAAGATGACGTGAAAATTGCGCTATTTTTAAAATTAAAAATTTTTCAAGGTTTTTCTGTGTTTTTGCTGCATGTGGGAACCTGGAAAAATTTTCAATTTTAAAAATAGCCCAATTTTGAGGCAAATTACGTTTTAAAAAATCGCAAAACGCAATAAAATCGCGCGATTTTACCGATTTTACCGCAAGTGAGAATCCAGCATGATGGTAAATACGACTAGGGTGCTGGAAAATTGGAATTTTCCGGCATGCTGGATAATTCGAGTCAAAAATAAGGCAGTTTCCAACGACGTTTAAAGTCGTGTATACGTATGCTTGGAAAGAACGACTTAGGGTGGTCGTATAAGAAGTGACATTCGGGACAATGATGCAACATTGCAAATGTTATTTCCAAACAAAAATCTAAGTTGTTTGTTGATCAAATGTGCGAGATTGGACGAGATTAGGTGCGAGATTGCACGAGATTAGGTGAGAGGTTGGACGAGACTAGATGCGAGATTGGACGAGATTAGGTGCGAGATTGGACGAGATTAGGTGCGAGATTAGATGAGATCAAGTGCTTTCACCAGTAATCCTCACCAGATGCTGCTGATGATAACACACTGAGCATGCTCAGTCAATCAGCAACTTGTATATCTTGCCTGATGTTTTTAGCACACAATTGCTACAGCACAACTTGTTTTACTCAAATGCAGTGAAGCCTAACTTAACTTTAACCAGGAAAATGCCAAGGGGCAGCTAGAATTTAAAGGATTTTTCAATAAAATGAAAAAGCAAATGAAATTTTTACTTACATAAAGGGCTGTTCTCACTTTCAGAATAAATTATTCATATATGCACTGTGTATTTGTGTGATTATATTTAATGATGGTATGTTTACATCGGCGTTGAATCGGCGCCAGACGAGAAATTAGACAAGAAATGGGATGAGTTTTGTATATTTCACTCATTTTTTTATTTTTTTTATTTATTATTTTTCATTTATGAAATGAAAATTTCAAATTATTTTTTTTTTTTTTTTTTTTTCTTCAAATATTATTTTCATCATTAGTTGTTTGGTATTTTCTAATTTGGATAAAAGAGGATTGAAAATGTGGGCATTTAAATTGATGTTGTTGAACATTAAAAAAATTCCAGTGAGATTAGTTTTGAAATGAATGAGAAAGTTGAATATTTATAAGCTCTTGTTTTTTTTTTTTTTTTTTTTTTTCTTTTTATTGGGTCGTTGACTTGTAAATCTATTGCCATTCGGGATTTATTTAATGACAAAAAAACCAATTGTTGATTTTATGTTTTTTTAATAGTCAAAAATTTTTTAAAAAAATTATAAATCTAAAATTTTATATAAATAATTACTAAACTTTATTATCTAACAATTCGTGCACGAAAGTGAAAAGTAAACTTTTTTGCATTGTAACGAAAGTATACATTGTGGTATCTTATTTTAATCCTCTAGTCGAGCTGAGTCGAAATATCATTGTTTCGTAGCCAAAAAATGTGCGCAACAATACTAAAACCCAAATATAAATAATTTTTTTAAAATATTTTACGAACGTTTTTGTTTGTTAACAATGGCATGCACATTTTTGGACTACGAAGCGAGGATTTTTCGACTCAACTCGACTAGAGGATTAAAATAAGATACCACAATATATACTTTCGGTACAATAGGTGCATTCATTTCCAAATGGATAAACTGTTTATCTTTATTCTTTTGATTCTCGCTAGGCGGAAGTGACGTTTTTTACGTCATTTTCCAACAATCGGTTTATCCATAAACCGCTTTTACATAAACCACGTTGAGGGTTGTTTATGCTGCTGAAATCTTGTTTATGACAGCATTCTTGGCAGCCATTTTGGATTCGAGATTGATCGAGGTGGCACTCGATCGACTTTATTAAGAGATTTCAGTGCTTTTTCATATATTTTTTACTAGATTTCAACACTTTTGGTATACTTTAATGTATACGTCTACTATTTTATAGTAACTTAAAATGTCAACTGAAAGGAGAAAGCTACAACAATCCGGACATGGATTTTGGATTAAGAACTAGTTCCGATCAACGAACTTGACCCTAGAATATTTAAGTTTGCAACTGCTCATGCGCAGACTGAAACTTAATAACACGTTCAATGCTTAAAGCAGATTAAACTGATCCTCTATAATCAGATTTAATTCTGCTTTTATAATCACTTTGGAATTGAACGCACCTAATGCGTAGGCCATTAACAATGGAAGTTTCGTGCACGAATTGTTAGATAGAGTTTATTTCGTTTGTTAACAATGGCATGCACATTTTTGGACTACGAAACAATGATTTTTCGACTCGGCTTGACTAGAGGATTTAAATAAGATACCACAATATATACTTTCAGTACAACGCATAGGTCATTAACAATGGGAGTTTCGTGCACGAATAGAGTTAAATAGAGTTTAACTTAAATGAATTTTTAATTTCTTGGTCTTTCGGTCTATTCACTTTAGACTTCACCATAGGAAATGTCTTTCATAAGTTATTATCCTCCCACACTTAGCAAACATTTGAATAAATCTTCCAGTGCATTTGGTAGAACATCCCAACCAACTAACAGCAGGTGGCAGTGCTTGTTAGTTTTCTTTGCTATGAGAAAAAAGACACTTAATGTAGGAATACATTCAAAGAATTGAATTTTTTTTTCTCTACAAATAAAGAAATTGACATGTATTGAATCAACTTTATGCACTCATAGAAAAAAAGTCGCCATTTTACTCCATTTCTGGAGTTATGCATTGTCCTGTGGCCAACTCCATAATCAGAGTAATGATACTCCAAAACGAGAGTTTGGTGTGTGAAAAACTACATTTTTGAAGTAACAGTACTTTGAAATGGAATATTAAACCTCTGAAATTGAAGTATTATTACTCTTTTAAATGTGAGAGTTGGTCATGAGACAAAATGGAGTAAAATGGAAACATTTTTTCTACGAGTGTGCATTGATCACTATTTACAAGTGATTAGTCCTAAAATCCCATGAACTATAGTCGCCGCCCGATATCTTGATGCTAAAATTGAACTGCAACAAATCCGCATAACAATCGCAAATGCTGATGTTTATTCAACACTTCGTGAACGAAACTGAAAAGTGAACCTTTTTGAATTTTATTGAAAGTATATATTGTGGTATCGTATTTTAATCCTCTAGTCGAGCTGAGTTGAAAAATCATTGTTTCGTAGCCAAAAAATGTGCCAACAATACAAAAATCCAAATATAAATAATTATTTTACGAGCGTTTTTGTTTGTTAACAATGGCCCGCACATTTTTGGACTACGAAACAATGATTTTTCGACTCGGCTCAACTAGAGGATTAAAATAAGATATCACAATATATAGTTTCGGTACAATGCATAGGTCATTAGCCAATGGGAGTTTCATGCACGAATTGTTAAATAGAGTAAACATCAAAATATCTCATGAAACAAGAAAATATCTAAACAACTGTTCAGAGAATATTTTTTAAAAACATAAGAAATGTTGATTCAACATAACAATATGTTTTTTTTATCAAGATTTTTTCAATATTAAACATTATTAACAATATTTATACAACATTAACACAACATTTAAATGCACATTTGTTGTATCATTGGTCATCTAATGTTGATACAACATTTAATGAATGTTGCATATCAACAACCCATATTTAAGTGATCCTTCAGAATGTTGATTTAACATCTAATGGATGTTGTCTATGAACTTCAACATTCAAACATTCGATCAACGTTCAAAAATGTTAATTTAACACTGGGTTGTTTCATGGGATATAGTCAGCTGGCGTTGTTGGAAATCGGACTTGCCAAAAGTACTCTGTAGACAAAGGACTATAGCAAAGAAAGTTAGGCTAACTAACTAATCCTAAAAGGGGTTTTGGGGCTAAGGTCTAGGTTGGTAATAAAAAAAACCTCATCTAGAAAAGAAAGAGAAATAAAGTAGTTGTGACCACGGGTCACTACACACTACCCTACAGCCCCATGTCCACCATCCTAGTGGAGAAAGGTGGGACCAACTGTGGAAGTGGGCAACGACCACCGGATTAGGGAAAAGCAGGTAGAGACAGCGGGATGCAGAGACAATCAGGATTATGTGAACCACCCACCAAGACAGTCGTGTTTTGGATCGCTTCCCACAAATACCCTGTCCACATGCCGCGGCTAATATTAAAGAAAACCCAGCCACACTCTTGAGGACTATAGCGTTCTGGTCAGAGGAGCCGGCAGTTGGCAAGATATCGGACTTGGCTTTACCATCGTACGAATAACTGAGAAAGAGAGAGAGAATTAAGTTTATAGACACAAGCGGCGACTTAGTTCATACAGGCTCACGACAAAACATGGAAGCGATGGAGTGCTTCAATTTCAAATTCCAGTTCACTTTTTCCATGTCCTAGCCTAATGCCTGCGGCGGGATGATCTCACCTTACTAGGTAAAGTGGACTGGAAATTGAAATTGGAGCTGCTCCAGGTTTTGCCACGAGTTGTTCATATACGTCTTAAATTGCGAATAACAGGAAAGCGGCACCAAGCCCCAGACATGCCAAGTAGAGCAGATGGGCAGATCACGCTATTTACTCTAATGACTTGGGCATTCAGCAATCTTTGTCCGTTCCTGTGGGTGATCTCCCAATCACATTGTAACTTCCAATGCAAATCTTTAATTATAAAACAATAGCAAAATTGATCTTGGAAGAAAACGAGTAAACGGTAAACTATGCCCAACACCCACTTTGCCAACTATAGTCTGTCTGCGTAACTCTATAGTCTATATTGGATTGGCTGAAATCTTTTTACAACTGCAGCAAATTTGCTGCACAAAATAGTTTGTGACCGATTCCATCTAACTATGTGAACAGACAAAATGTCATTTCCAAATAATTTGGATTGTTGTCGCCATTTTGATGTTGTCATGTGCACGAAACTGAGAAGTAAACTTTTTTGAATTGTACTGAAAGTATATACTGTGGTATCTTATTTTAATCCTCTAGTCAAGCTGAGTCGAAAAATCATCGTTTTGTAGCCAAAAAATGTGCGCAACAATATAAAAATCCAAATGTAAATAATTTTTTAAATATTTTACGAGCGTTTTCATTTGTGAACAATGGCACGCACATTTTTGGACAACGAAACAATGATTTTTCGACTCAGCTCGACTGGAGGATTAAAATAAGATACCACAATATATACTTTCAGTTCAATGTATAGGGCATTAACAATGGGAGTTTTGTTCACCAATTGTTAGATAGAGTTTATTTCGTTTGTTAACAATGGCATGCACATTTTTGGACTATGAAACAATGATTTTTCAACTCGGCTCGACTAGAGGATTAAAATAAGATACCACAATATATACTTTCAGTACAATGCATAGGTCATTAACAATGGGAGTTTCGTGCACAAATTGTTAGATAGATATATATTGTTCCTCGATTTCTGTTCAAATGCTTTCTTATTTTCCTACATCCCACCCCCTGAAAAAAAAATTGTTTCCTTTGACCTGATCTTTTTCCCCAGCCATTTATAATTCTTCTCTTGAACGGTTTTCGATCGAGGAAAGCAATATGCTCTCCCAGCGGGGATCCCTAATGACGATTTAGAGCTAAACGTATTCTGTTTCCTCGACTTGCCACAAGGCGGCCGTTGCTAAGAGGCATCCAATCAACATGATTGATTCCCAATTCTGCCACTAGGATCTTATCTCAATATAGTCGCGCCGCCAGTACACCTGGCGGCCGATGTACGAATGTGAATAACGATCGAATAAAAGTTAATTATTTCATTTTTCAAAGGTATCAACTTTTAATTGTGTGACGGTGTGACGGAGCTTTCAAGTCGCGTTACGTGACTTTATGAGTCCTTATTGAGTTGTAGTCGTAAATCAAAGCTAATCTTAGGGCGGCGAATCAAAATTCATTTAATTTCAAGACCCAGCCACCCATTAAACGCCTCGTACTTATTCTTAATTTCATTGCACGACAACAAGATAAATGATGGCGTCGAATGAAATTCATCGACTGAGAACCGTCAGCGTTGCGTAACGAGAATCGGAAATTATTTTTAATTCTGAAGAAATGAAAATTTGAATAAAAGAGAGATGATTAGAAAAGAAGTATATATGGTTTTAAAAAATTTGATTTTTCTGATTATCTTGAGCTTTTAAGTGATTTTGAAGAGTTTACGCTTTTACGTTGTTTTGCGAGTTTGTAGCATGGGATTTTGTGAGATTGGATGAGATTTTGTGAGATTGGATGAGTATTTTGTGAGATTGGATGAGATTTTGTAAGATTGTATGAGATTTTGTGAGATTGGATGAGATTTTGTAAGATTGGTTGAGATTTTGTAAGATTGGATGAGATTTTGTGAGATTGGATGAGATTTTGTGAGATTGGATGAGATTTTGTGAGAAGAGATTTTTTGAGACTGGATGAGATTTTGTTAGACCGGATGAGATTTTTGTGAGAAGAGATTTTTTGAGACTGGACGAGATTTTGTTAGACTGGATGAGATTTTGTGAGACTGGATGAGATTTTGTGAGACTGGATAAGATTTTGTGAGACTGGATGAGCTTTTGTGAGACTGGATGAGATTTTGTTAGACTGGACGAGATTTTATGACAGATTTTGTGAAACTAAACAATAGGGGTATTCAGAAACAGCGCATGAGTGTGCAAGTGTGAGACTGTGAAAATGTGAAACTCACACTGCGCATGCTCAGTGCGCAAAGTTTCTGAAACACCCAAAATGCAAGATTGCGCAAGTGTGTGAGTGTGTGTGTGAAACTCACACTGCGCATGCTCAGTGCCCAAAACAGGCGGGAAGACGATTATATTCCAAAGTTTTCTCAAATTGTGTATAGTTAAAAATGGTATCAAATACCTTTGGTACCATTTTCAACTTTGGTACCATTTTCAACTTTGGTACGATTATTAACTTTGGTACCATTATTAACTTTGGTACCATTTTCAACTTTGGTACCATTTTCAACTTTGGTA
>JH431976.1:151613-182779 GCA_000239455.1 Strigamia maritima | reverse complement strand
AAATTCATTTAATTTCAAGACCCAGCCACCCATTAAACGCCTCGTACTTATTCTTAATTTCATTGCACGACAACAAGATAAATGATGGCGTCGAATGAAATTCATCGACTGAGAACCGTCAGCGTTGCGTAACGAGAATCGGAAATTATTTTTAATTCTGAAGAAATGAAAATTTGAATAAAAGAGAGATGATTAGAAAAGAAGTATATATGGTTTTAAAAAATTTGATTTTTCTGATTATCTTGAGCTTTTAAGTGATTTTGAAGAGTTTACGCTTTTACGTTGTTTTGCGAGTTTGTAGCATGGGATTTTGTGAGATTGGATGAGATTTTGTGAGAAGAGATTTTTTGAGACTGGATGAGATTTTGTTAGACCGGATGAGATTTTATTAGACTGAATGAGATTTTGTTAGACTGGATGAGATTTTGTTAGACCGGATGAGATTTTATTAGACTGAATGAGATTTTGTTAGACTGGATGAGATTTTGTGAGACTGGATGAGATTTTGTGAAACTGGATAAGATTTTGTGAGACTGGATGAGATTTTGTGAGACTGGATGAGATTTTGTTAGACTGGACGAGATTTTATGACAGATTTTGTGAAAATAAACAATATTTTTATTTTTTGTGAGACCGGACAAGATTTTGTGAGACTCATGAGATTTTGTGAGATTGAATGAGATTTTTTGAGACTGAATGAGATTTTTTGAGACTCGATGAGGTTTCACAAGATTTTACATGATTTTACGAGATTTTACATGATGTTACGGGTTTTTTGCATGATTTCACAAGATTTTACATGATTTTACAAGATTTTACATGATTTCACAAGATTTTACATGATTTCACAAGATCTCACGAGATTTTACATGATTTCACGAGATTTTACATGATTTCACAAGATTTTACATGATTTCATAAGATTTTATATGATTTCACAAGATTTTACATGATTTCACAAGATCTCACGAGATTTTACATGATTTCACGAGATTTTACATGACTTCACAAGATTTTACATGACTTCACGAGATTTTACATGACTTCACAAGATTTTACGTGACTTCACGAGATTTTACATGATTTCACAAGATTTTACATGATTTCATGAGATTTTACATGATTTCTGTAAGATTTTGTAAAATATAATAAAACAAAGAGGATAAAGGGAAGAATATTTTTGAATAGGAAATTACAAGATGGTTGATGGCGTTTGACAGCCGGCGTTTCTTTTTGCAGACAGAGTATAAAGTAACACGGCATACGTGAAAGGCGGCGAAACGACCAGTAGACGGCTCTCCAAATTAAGCCGCACCAAAAGGTTTTAAGTTTTATATATGCCTGGCCATTTTCCATGTTGTTTTTATTGCTTTTGCGATGGAAATGTTCACCACTTTGTCGTTACCAAAAGCCTTATACTCACTACAATTTTAAAATGAGATCGATTTCTTGCTTGCAAATTATTTTTCTTATTCCAAGATTTAAAAACAAAAAATATTGCTAATAGAGAGAAAAATAACATCAGAGATGGACTCAGAAAATATGTGTATGTATATAGACCATATAGCCAGTAAGGCTGAGACTATATATCATGTTTGAAGTAAAGGTAATTCTATTGCTTTCTTCAAGTTTATGCACTTGTATGCGTTATCGCAATCAATTTTTAGGTTTTTTTTTGCTTCTTAAAAGAGATTTATATGTAGGAATGTGTATTTTTGGTTTACAAACAGCATTGTTGCACCAAAAATTGCATTTTTTAAAATCTAGAATAGCATTTCTGTCTCTAAAACAGCATTATTGTCTTTAAAACAACATTGTTGGATCAAAATCAGCATAGTTATATCATTGGCACTAAAAAACAGTATTTTTACATAAAAAATCACATTGTTGCACTAAAAGTAATTTATTTTGCATTAAAAATAGTATTGTTCCACCAAAAACATCATTTTTTCATCAAAAATAGCATTGCTGCATTGAAAACAGTATTTTTTTTAAAAAATCACATTGTTGCACTAAAAGTAATTAATGTGACATTAAAAATAGTATTGTTACACTAAAAACAGTATTGTTGTACCAAAAATAGCATTGCTGCACTAAAAACAGTATTTTTACACAAACAATAACATTGTTGCACCAAAAATAACATTGTTGCATCAAAAATAACATTGTTGCACCAAAAATAACATTGCTGCACCAAAAGTAATGCGTTGCATCAAAAGCAGAATTTTTGCACCAAAAACAGCATTGTTGTACCAAAAACAGCATTGTTGCACTAAAAACAGCATTGTTGCAACAAAACAGCATTGTTGCAACAAAAACAGCATTGTTGCACTAAAAACAGCATTGTGGCACTAAAAACAGCATTGTTGCAACAAAAACAGCATTGTGGCACTAAAAACAGCATTGTTGCAACAAAAACAGCATTGTTGCAACAAAAACAGCATTGTTGCACTAAAAACAGCATTGTTGCAACAAAAACAGCATTGTTGCAACAAAAACAGCATTGTTCACAAAAATAGAATTGTTATAATAAACAAACATTTCATAATTTTTTTTACATACATACAATACAATATATAAAAAGTAAATCTATGCAGATAAAAAATGCATTTCTCATTAAATATTCCAAAAAACAAAAATATGTAAATCTTAAATTTTTTGTTTTTTTTCTTCAATTTTTCTTCTCCCGGATAAGACTTCAACGGCCTCCATGACCTCTCTTGATTCACCCAGCCCCTATGCAACAATACATTCTTTATCCATATAAAATTCAGTTGCCAATCTAAATCAAAAAGTCAAGTTCTGCCGTGAAGCTCCTTATTCGCTGAGAAATATTATACAAATTCTTTAATCTCGAGTTACTACTCTCAAACTCCATTAATGGATCTCCCAAACTTGTCCGAGAGTAATCTTGACCACATTTCCGGTTTTCTCTTCATTTCCCTCATATACATCTTATCTAAAGAGCAAAGCAAAAGGCCATCGTTCATATTGACATTCATTCATTATTCAACTCCTTTTCATTTGTAATGTTGTTCCTACATGTTTCTCTATCAACACTTGACAGTCTTGGGATTAAAGGATAATGCTCAGACGACTGATTTCTAACAGCAAGGTTCCCACGGGATCACTTAGTTCAAGTTTGCGACATTCACAGCCAACTTTGGTTTTATCCGTCACTTAAGCCGTAAAAGAAAACTGTTTAATTAGAGATGTAATGTTTATCAGGTGTAAAGCATGTACATTTTTACACTTGTACGGGTTACCACATCTTATCCAAACCCAAATTGCATATTGTTAAACGTATTTTATCATCAGTTAGCAGTGTTGAAAAGCAAAATTAATCAAATACTTAAGCTAAATAAATCATATAATCCAAATAAGCTAAATAAACCAAATAAGCAAAATAAGTATAAAAAAAAAATCAAATGCAAAAGCAAAATTAACCAAATATTTAAGCTAAATAAGTCATATAAACCAAATAAGCTAAATAGATCATATAATCCAAACAAACTAAATAAGCCAAATAAATCAAATAAGCAAAAAAAATAAATGGATAAAGCAAAGTAAACAAAATAAGTAATAAATATTCAGTTAAAAAATTTATAACAATAGAGAATTCAAAGCGCTTCCCAGGCAACACGCGAATGTTGCTGGAATGTTCCGAATGTGACCTGAATGTTGGCAATGTTTACGGTATTTCTGCAACATTTTTGCAACGTTGCTAATGGGAAAGGATCAATAAACAACTTAAAATGTTGCTGCGCTGTTTCTTTGATGCAAACAGTGCAACGATGTTAAAAGAAGTGACAGTTGGAACAGTGCAACAACATTGCAAATGTTATTTCCAAACATTGCAGCAATGTTGCAGCAACATTTGATGTTACCTGGATTATTGAGAAATATAATATAATCATAATTACTTATCTAAAAATTTTTATCAGGGATTGATTATTGATTATTTGATTGGTCATGTGAAATAATAACAATGGAACAGACAGAACTCGATAACCTACTGTAACCTTGTGATATAATATTGAATTTATTTATCATAAATAGATGAATTTCACTATCAAATGAGTTTATCTGGACTGTATCTGTTCACTACTGACAGCACACTATTGGAACATTAGAACAATGACTGTGTAGTGTATATATCTATATCAGGTATTGAAGATGAGATGAAAGAGGCCATTGATTAGAATTAATATTAACCCTAGTGGGTTAAGGGAATACTAGTTGCCTTGTTAAAGATTAACAGCCACTTATTATCATTTTTCTGATATTCATTTTAATCAAGTTTAGCACAAACTGTTGCTTAATTGAGCAGTCTAGCCTCTGCATTGTTCATTTACTGGTCTATTATTCATAATAATTCTATTTCTACTTAAGGGTACAAAAGGCACTTCTTGCTGGGGTGTGTAGAGGCTTATGCAACTAAAGGGCCCAATTTCCAAAATGTAATTTATGATCTCTAAGTTAATTTAGTTCAGAAAAAGCCAAAGAGGGTCCATAAAAGAGCATTTGGAGCCCCAATTACTTCAAAACTAAATGTTTCCAGCTCATTCCAAAATAATCAAATAAAATGGTTCTTTGGGGCTGCTACTTTTTGAGAGTCCCAAACAGATATAATGATCAAATAAGGTCTCAAAAGAAATTTTGGGGGTTCCTATTGTTTGAAGTTATTGAGGGATCCTCAATTTTAAACATTTCTAAACTTGAATACCAATCCTTGATGTTGTAATTGGTAGGAGTACTGAGTCTGGACAATTAATCCTCAGAAGACTATCCTATGGGTCAATTGACACGGGCAATAGTTCTGAATACAAATTTTTTTCAAAAAATTTTTCAAAAAATCTGAAATTTTCTGGAGCTGTTCAAAAAGCGGTTTTACGTACACTCAATTTATTTGGTAATTTTCAGACTTATAAAAAAAAGTTATTGTAAAGAGAAAATATGAGCCCCTTAAAATCTCAGCTTAAAACGTTTGCTGTTTTCACTGCATTTTTTCTCTTTAGCGAGAGCGCTTTTAAAATACAACGCCACCTATATGCAAAGTAGAGAATAACGAAGCAGTCGGCGCATGTTCAGTTCACATTTTATATCAATTGCAATTAATTGCACTAATTGGAATTAAAATTAAGTTATAATATACAATTATGCTGTTCAAATGATCACATTTTGACCGAGAGTCTTGATTTTTACAATCGGTGACACCTAGCGTCAGTTGGTAAAACCATGGTAACCATGGTAACAGCACTAAAACGCTTCAACTCGGAGTATATAGAACGTGTCAATTGACACCACTAATAGGTCTTTGCTTTGACCCAAAATGTTAGGCGTCTGAGGGTTAATTTGTCACGGTGGACAGTAATCTCGCGAAATCAGCCAAATCCGGTAGTTGTAGGAGAAATCTACAGACATAGCGATAACCACACTAGTTAAAGAAAAAGAATTGGAAAACAGACACAGAAGGAATCTGAGATATACATAATGAATAAATGAGGTCCCATAACAGGCTTTTTGGGCCTCTATTCCTTGGGCTTAAGTTTGAAAACTTCTTAAGCTTATGTATTAAATAACAAGCAGGAAAAGTCCAAAACGACAGGGAAAAAAGACGGTCCAATCCTGTGATGTCGATCTGTAAAACCGTTGTGCCATCTACAGTGGATTAAATTTAGGCTGGCAATTAAAACTTAAAAAGACTGAGTGCTGGGTCCAGGGCATAGTCCAGGGTTAGTTCACATTAAACGTAAAATAAGGTAACGGAACTTACAAAAACTCAACGTAACTTACGAAAACTTAACGTAACCTACAAAAACTTAATGTAACTTACGAAAACTTAACGTAACCTACAAAAACTTAACGTAACTTACGAAAACTTAACGTTGTTGAGATGCTTTTTAGGAAGCTAAGACCGCCTGCCATTATCCAAATAAAGAGCACACCGAGGCCAAGTTGAGAAAAACACTTTAATCCATAGTCCACTCAGGACCAGAGCAGAGCAAAAAGTTAAAAATACATAAAACCATCACCAGGGGGCAACACTAGTTAAGCACTAAATACACAAGCCCAGAATGGCTTCTTAACAATAATACAAGTACAGATAACATAAGTAACCATACACCAGCACATTTACAAGACTACATAAAACATGACTAAATATAAATTAAACCAAATACTAACAACGTAACTTACGAAAACTTAACGTAACTTACAAAAACTTAACATAACATATGAAATTTTAACGTAACTTACGAAATCTGAACGTAACTTACGAAAACTTAACGCAACTTACAAAAACTTAACATAACATGAAATTTTAACGTAACTTACGAAATCTTAACGTAACTTACAAAAACTTAACGTAACTTTTGAAAACTTAACGTAACTTTTGAAACTTAACATAACATATGAAATCTTAACGTAATTTACGAAAACTTAACGTAACTTACAAAAACTTAACATAACATATGAAATCTTAACGTAACTTACGAAATCTTAACGTAACTTACGAAATCTTAACGTAACTTACGAAATCTTAACGTAACTTACAAAAACTTAACGTAACTTCTTAACGTAACTTACAAAAATTTAACGTAACTTATGAAAACTAAACATAACATATGAAATCTTAACGTAATTTACGAAAACTTAACGTAACTTACAAAAACTTAACATAACATATGAAATCTTAACGTAACTTACGAAATCTTAACGTAACTTACAAAAACTTAACGTAACTTAAGATTGAAAGTAACGTAAGGTTTTGTTCGCATTACTTGTAGACAGTAAATGTAAACCGAGCAATCATGCAATTTCTCGTTCCATCTTGTCTTTCATGCGAGACGCAGATGTCTCTTCTCATTGGTTGCCGTAATTTCTTAATTTCTACTCCCAACGTTAAAATCAATTTTGAAGTAGGAACTTAAGTTTACATCTGTGATTTTAAACCCACAACGCGCATTGCACAGCCATCTTGCATTACGTTACGGAGTGGTATGACCAACAATGTGAACCAACCTCAACACAATTTTGTCATCAACTTCCGGTTATACCAAGTTTGAGTTGGGATCAAATCCAATTGAGTTGAAACTTAGTCAAATGTATAGAGTGGAAGGACTGAAGTTGAAGTTACCTCTTAAAGGCCAACGAATAAAAAAGCCGCCCTTTGTCCGACATGTCGGTCGCCATTAGCGTGGAAGGTAGAATGATAATAAAGGCATGCATTGCAAGGAAAATTACATTTACCTTGAGAGCAGTTCAGAGTGAAAGCAACTTTGCTTCTCTTGGTTCTCCATCTCTCTCTTGTAAACACAAACAAGAGGCACAATGAGATTGTTATTACCATGGTAACGAATAGGTCTCATCCAAAATTGTTTGGCTATATCAGGGAAAAAAATAGGACGTCTTTATTTAGTACATTTTTGACGGGGAAGATGAGCGTTGAAAGGAAAAATAAAAAGGATGAAGAAATTTTTTTTTATAGCGGCCATTTTTTTTTTTTTTTTTTTTGTTGAATTTTTTTTTTTTTAAGAGAAAAAATGGAGTTTTTGGAAAAGGGAACAGAAGTGACAGTTGCAACGAGAATTTCATTTCATCGAGGATTAGTCCAACTGACCAGTTGTAAAAACAATAGCAGCGTAAATCCACAAAGCTGACGTTTGCTATAAGGATCACGTCAAATAGCGATTTTCTTTCAACTTTTGACTGGATGTCATGGGAAAGAAGGAAATATAAATTGGATTTATAGTTTTTTGTAGAAAACATGGGGATTATTAATTTAAAGTTGATTTTTGACAAATTTTACGGTAATTTAATGATTTTAAAGTTTTACGGAGATTATTGAATTTTGATGCCGCATTAGGTGCATCTTCGGCGGCATGAAAAACATTAAACTCCGTCGAAAACTAAAAATTTTTTTTTTTAATTTTAATTGAAAATATATCAATTTAAAATTTTTTTATTGATTTTTAAACCCACAATGCATTGTGCAGCCATCTTGTGTTACGTTACGGAGTGATGTGAACTAACCATTACGGACGTCGCGATTAAGCTTCGACAATTTTTCCTATCTCCCACGAAATGCGCAACAAAATAATCTTGAGCATATGTTTGTGCTGGAAATTATCTTTTTTCTATCGTAAGATGATAAGATAAAACATGAAGTTATAAATTTTAAATGTGTTTTTTTATTAAATTATTTATGCTTTTTAAATTAGGTTTAGCTTTTCGGCATTGAATGGAATTATAATCCTTCATACATTTATACCACAAATTTTAAATTCAAATTCCATTAATTTATTATCAATTTTTTAATCTGATTTTGCAAATAAGTCGAAACTCGCATATAAAGCTTTTAAGTTTTAAAATAGATCGAATAATGCAATTTCAGATGGGAAATAAAGAAGATAACAGAAACCCATCTATAAAATATAGTTTTATATTAATTCTAGTATATTTGTGTACACAAAAATGAACAATTACACAATAAAACTGGATTTATACAGTAAATGATTTTTTTTCTGGCTTAATGAAGCTTCCGTAGAAATCAAGTGCTATGAAAACTGATTTTGTATTAAGTCTAGTTCATTTGGGAATACAAAAATGTACAAATTCATTATTATAATGAATTTTAGTATTTGAAAAACATTTTTTTTGTTGCTGGTTCAGTAAAACTTCCGTAGATTTAAAAAATGTCTATAAAACCTGATTTTGTATCAATACCAGTGAACTCGTATTTCAAAAATATTTTTTTTGTTGCTGGTCCATTAAAACTTCCGTAGGTAGTTCCAGTGATGTAAAGTCTACTTACCTATAAGTTTGGAGTAACTCGGATTGGTCAGTGGACTGATCGCAGAAAAGTATTCATACCTTCAGTCACATGTCTGTCAGTAACCAGTGAAAGTAAAGGTCATTTTTAAATAAACCGCGCGAAACCGCCATCTTGAAGAAATAGATGGCCTGGTCGAACCGCGTGAAACCGCCACCTTGGATAAATAGATGGCTCGGTTGAACATTTTATGACCGGTCTTGACCGGTTTAGAACTACTTTGTTACGCGCAACATCATTTAACAGTTAATTGTCACGACCAATCCGAGTTACTCCAAACGTATAGGTAAATAGACTTTAGTAACTCAAATTTCTTTATTTTTGGTATTTCAAAAACATTTTTTTTGTTGTTGGTCTAGTCAAATTTCCGTAGGTATAAAAAATTGTCTATACAACCTAATTCCAGCTCACTTTTTTTTACTAAAATTTATCATCTTGTACTGGCTCAAAGAAATCTCCGTAGATATCAAAGTAGGAACAAAACCTGATTTTACATGAATTCCAGTACATTTGTGAATCAAAAAATACAAACAACAATCCCAACAGCCAACAATAATTCACAACTAAACTCTATCCAACAATTCGTGCACGAAACTGAAAAGTGGACTTTTTTGCATTGTACCGAAAGTATATATTGTGGCATCTCATTTTAATCCTCTAGTCGATCCGAGTCACAAAATCATCGTTTCGTAGTCAAAAAATGTGCGCAACAATAGAAAAACCCAAATGTAAAGAATTTTTAAAAACATTTTACGAGCGTTTTCGTTCGTTAACAATGGCACGCACATTTTTCGACTACGAAACAATGATTTTTCAACTCGACTCGACTAGAGGATTAAAATAAGATACCACAATATATACTTTCAGTACAATGCATAGGTCATTAACCAATGCGAGTTTCGTGCACGAATTGTGAAATAAATATAAACTGTCTCAACAAGACTTCCGTAGCTCCCAAACCTCTGCATTGAAAATTCCCTCTTTAAAAAACGAGTCAGAATTGAAATTATCTCGCCAAAGTGGCGAAAAACATCGTTCCTTTGTGAATTGGTCGAAACTGGGTCGAATTTCTCTTTTATTAAAATATTTCAGTTTATGGCAAACCGCCAAAAAAAAAAAAAAAAAAAAAAAAATTAACGAAGAACCACTCCCATAATCCCCCCAGCGAATAATGACACAAGTGCATTTTCATTCACTTTTTCTTCTTTTTTTTTATTTTTATTATTTTTATTATTTTTACTCAACGAATAAATAAAATAAATGAAAAGTGGACAATGTCGTCCATTTTTGGTGCTCTTCGAGTCGCTCGTATATAAGTCGTAAACTTTTTGGAATTTACTCGGTGATGAGCTCGGTTGCAATTTATGACCAGATCACTCTTCATAAAGTGGTCTTGTTGAACCATAGGCAGGAAATAAGAGTCTTTTTAAAAGGACTCGGTCTCAATGTCCCATTCAAAATCAAGTCTGTAACCGTCGTCTCATTTCCCCCATCATGCTTTGGTAACTTTTTTTTTTTTTTTTTTTTTTTTTTTTTTGTTTTTGTTTTTAGGTTTTTTTTTTTTTTTTTTTTTTTTTTTTTTTTTTGATATTTTGATACTGATTGGGTCAAAAAAATCACTTTCTGGTCGGTAAAGATAATTTCTGGTCTAAAAAGGTCACTTTTTATCAATATAGTCAAATTTTGGTTTAAATAAAGTCAATTTGCGGTTTAAAAAGGTCAATTTACAGTCTAAAAAGGTCAATTTACAGTCTAAAAAGGTCAATTTACAGTCTAAAAAGGTCAATTTACGGTCTAAATAGGTCACTTTTGATCAATAATTCATCTTTTAAGACCATAAAATATTATGGTCTTAAAAGATGAATTTACAGTCTAAAAAGGTTAATTTATAGTTTAAAAAGGTTACTTTACAGTCTAAATAGGTCATTTAACTGTCTAAAAAGGTCACTTTAGGTTAATAAAGTCAATTTTTGGTCTAAAAGGTCATTATATCGTCTAAAAAGGTCCATTTACGGTCTAAAAAGGTTAATTTAAAGTCTAAAAAGGTTATTTTATCGGTTATTTTATCGTCTAAAAAGGTTATTTTATCGTCTAAAAAGGTTATTTTATCGTCTAAAAAGGTTATTTTATCGTCTAAAAAGGTTATTTTATCGTCTAAAAAGGTTATTTTATCGTCTAAAAAGGTTATTTTATCGTCTAAAAAGGTTATTTTATCGTCTAAAAAGATCATTATATCGTCGCAACATTATGGCAATGTTGCCAACAATGTTTGGAAATAACATTTGCAATGTTGTTGCACCGTTCCAACTGTCACTTCTTTTAACATTTAACACAAAAAGGTAAATGTACGGTCTAAAAAAACTCATTTTTGGTCAATAAATTTTTTTGTGGGTGAATTTACGGTTTAAAATGTCTAAAAAAAAAAGTCCATTTTTGGTGAATAATCAGTTTTGGGTCTAAAGAGGTCAATATCTGGTTCAAAAAAGTATAAATTCCTCGTCTTTACAAAATATTGATTATTCATAATTTGCAGAGTACAGTATAGACTTCTGAAAAACATTAATATTTCTACCCTACGTAGAGTATATCATTAGGTGCATTCAATTCCAAATGGATAAACTGTTTATCTTGATTCTTTTGATTCTCACTAGGTGGAAATGACCTTTTTTACGTCATTTTCCAACAATCGGTTTACCCATAAATCGCTTTTACATAAACCACGTTGAGGGTTGTTTATGCTGCTGAAATCTTGTTTACGGCAGCATTCTTGGCAGCCATTTTGGCTTCGAGATTGATCGAGGTGGGATCGATTGACTTTATTAAGAGATTTCGGTGCTTTTTTATATATTTTTTACTAGATTACAACACTTTTGGTATACTTTAATGTATACTACTATTTTATAGTAACTTAAAATGTCAACTGAAAGGAGAAAACTACAACAATCCGGACGTGGATTTTGGATTAAGAACTAGTTCCGATCAACGAACTTGACCCTAGAATATTTAAGTTTGCAACTGCGCATGCGCAGACTGAAACTTAATAAACACGTTCAATGCTTAGAGCAGATTAAACAGATCCTCTATAATCAGATTTAATTCTGCTTTTATAATCACTTTGGAATTGAACGCACCTAATGTTTTCTGCACGTTAGACACCTCGCAAACATTCGAACTCTTTTGTCGAAATTGAAAATAGTAGAAATTACTTTGGCAAGAAAAACAAAGAAGGAATGATAGAGCGAGAGTGAAGAAAAAAAATCCTCATCACTTTTTAATGGTTAGTTAAATGAAGTCTGTAAAAATCGATTTTACTTTCAGCGATTATTAAAGAAAGTTACGACATACTTTTACCAGATGGCTCCACGCAAGATGCCATTCTGGAGAGTGTATTCAATGTCGAACACGACTGTATTATTCACCCGAATTACTTATTGGTTTTAACGGAGAATAAATTCAATTATATTGTAACATTTTAGAATGCATGATGCGTCAATAGGAAAGGTATTTTTAATTTTATTTTTTTTTTTAAAGAAGTATGGTAGGTGGTTTTAGACATTTTTACAAATTAGCTTATTTAAAAAGTAATTTTTTTCACTTTAAATTTTATGCCCGAAAGAGAATTTTTGGTCTAAAAATTAGATTTTTGGTCTAAAAATCAGATTTTTGGTCTAAAAATCACATTTTTGGTCTAAAAATCACATTTTTGGTCTAAAAATCACATTTTTGGTCTAAAAATCACATTTTGGTCTAAAAATCACATTTTTGGTCTGAAAATCACATTTTTGGATCTAAAATTCACATTTCTTGATTTAAAAATCACATTTTCTGGTCTAAAAATCACATTTTTGGTCTAAAAATCACATTTTTGGTTTAAAAATCACATTTTTGGTTTAAAAATCACATTTTTGGTTTAAAAATCACATTTTTGGTCTAAATATCACATTTCTTGTCCAAAAATTAATTTACTTGCTCCAGAAATCAATTCCGTGCCTGTAAAATGAATATTTAGACCGAATATTAATATCTTCCAAAAATTGCTTCTTTTTTTTTTCTAAATATTTTTCTTCCAAAACAAAATACATCCCCTTATCACATTTGTTTTTGGATTTAATTCTTTCTTTTTTTTTTATCTTTTCCTCCCTTGTTGAATAAAAGAAATATAAAACGAAACATGTCCATGTTTATTCATGAAGTCGAGTAAAGATTTCCGAGAGACTACAACCAACACAACGTGAGCGCCATAGGCGGTCGCAAATGGAAATATGCAAGTTTAAAAAAAAAAAAAAAAAAAAAAAAAAAAAAAAAAAAAATAATAGTAATGTAATACAAACAGTTACAAGCTGATGTATGGCATTACCAAAAACATCGAACGAAAGTCCCACTCAAAAAACACGCAAACGTAATCGGCTCTCAACAGAAACCGAAAGTTTAAAATAAAAATAAAAATAAAAATAAAAATAAAAATAAAAAATCATGTAATTTAAATTTAATCTTTAATCTCTAATGTCCATAATAAAAATAAGAGATAAAAATGGATGTCGTCAAACATGATTAAACTATTAAAAAGAATTTTTAATTACTTTTCTCACCACCTGGGATATAATTTGAGCAAACAGGCTTTTTAATTATATTCTGTATAAAGAGTTAATGAGCCAAAACTGAAAAGTTCACCAACAGCAAAAATTTCGATCCGAAAAGTAAAAATAAAAAAAAATAATATTAATAAAGAAAAGAAAAAAGAAAGAAAAAAACATGCAATATCAGAAAAGAAGAGAACAGATGTTGCGCTTTTCCTTCACCAGATGTCGCCAAATCCCAAGTCAGCCTCATTCTGATGGATGTCACAACTGTCCGCGTGATTCACACACACACCACAGATGTTTCTAGGATTTTTTTCTCGACTGTTAAGACTCGCAAACGTCCACACTTTTCTCATTTCACTGATTTCACACTGAAGGAAATGAAAAGTGATTTTTTTTGACCATTCGATCTAATAATCGTATAAATTCTATCCAACAATTCGAGCAGGAAACTGAGAAGTACCGAAAGTATATATTGTGGTATCTTATTTTAATCCTCTAGTCGAGCCGAGATTGAAAAATCATTAGTTGCATTCGAAAATGAAAAAGATACCTGGTTTTAGCCGTTTTAGAAAAGTTGGTTTTCAGTCTGGTTTTAAGGCAATTTTCGAATGACTTGGTTTTTACTTTGGTTTTAACTAGGGATGTACCGAATATTCGGCAGACATTCGGTATTCGGCCGAATATTAAAATTCAATATTCGGTTGAATATTTGGCCGAATATCGGTCCGAATATTGTATCGTATCTTATATTAAATCTAATTGTTCTCTTTTGAAAAGAGAACAAACAGAGTACGGACGTATCCATTACGCCAATGAAAAAAAGAGTCTTTTCTCATTGGCGTAATGGATACGTCCGTACTCTGTACGTCAAAAAATTTAATATTTAAACCACCAAATTAATCATTTGGCTTTGCTAAGCTTTGAATAAATAAACTAATTAAGTAAATATTTTGATTTTGATTTTTTAATTTTTTTGGCTTTTTTGCATTTTCTGAATAACCGGTAACTATTCAGTATATTCGGCCGAATATTCGGTATTCGGCCAATTTATTATTCGGTTAAACTTCGGTATTCGGTATTCGGCCATTTCATTATTCGGTGAAAATTCGGTATTCGGTAAATTTGCTATTCGGTGAAAATTCGGTATCCGGTATTCGGTGAATTTACTATTCGGTACATCCCTAGTTTTAACTAAATTCTAGCTTCAACTTGGCTGCGGGTTTTAGATAAACCGAGTCAAAATCAAAATCGAAATCAAAAATTAGATTTAGCTGATAAATTATTGTCTATTCCACTTTAGGATAATGTATTCTATGATGATCCAGGTAAAAAGTAGTAAAATTTGTGAAAAATAATGACAAACTATTTTAATGGACGTCAGCGAACATTGTGACCGACGTAGGTGAATGTTCCGCGGCCACGATGTTCGCTGACGTCCGTCCAAATGGTTTGTCATTACTTTTCGCAACTCTTACCTATTTTTATGCCGATTTCACATGGAATCGTTAGGATGATGTTAAATGATGTCTCCACCTACAAAATCTGCAGGGTTTATTTGCTAAAACCGCAGTTTGGAGTCCAGAAACACCATTCTTGATCCAAGATGGCTGCTACAGAATGCTGCTAAAACCGTCATTTTTAGTTCGGTTATTTCCGATTAAAATTGCCTTTTGCCAAGCGATTTTGAAAGTACATGCTGTCTTTACTTTTTTTGATTGCGATTCCAAATCGTAGCCAATCAGGAGCGATTATTTAGTTAGGGTCATACAAAATTGCAAAGCGACGCGATTCGCACCCAGTGTGTCTCCAGCATTAGAGTCAATAAAATATCACGTTCTGTCAACTCGCTGAAAGTGATTAATGACAGCTGCTCTCACTAGAGGTGTGCTGTACTCAGTGTGAAGAGGAGTATTTTTTTTTGCAACATGTAGCACTACCTTGTAGTAGGTCATGATCTCACCAAATACAGGAAGTGACAATAACGTAGTATCGTATTGCGGAACACATTTGCTAAACTATTTATCACTTCGTGCACGAAACTCCCATTGGTTAATGACTTATGCATTGTACTGAAAGTATATATTGTAGTATCTTATTTTAATCGGCTAGTTGAGTTGAGTCGAAAAATCATTGTTTCGTAGTCCAAAAATGTGCGTGCCATTGTTAACGAACGAAAACACTGGTAAAATATTTTAAAAAATTCTTTACATTTGGGTTTTTGTATTGTTGCGCATATTTTTTTGCTACAAAACAATGATTTTTTGACTCGGCTCGACTAGAGGATTAAAATAAGATATCACAATATATACTTTCGGTACAATGCACTTCTCAGTTTCGTGCACGAATTGTTGGATACAAAAATGGAGGACGTTGTCATCCATGTGCTTTGCGAATGGATTGCAAATAAACACATTGAACAAATTATTTTAGATTTTTCGATAAATCTTATGATTTTTCATATTTTTGGTATTACACTGTTTGCAGCGCAGCTCTGGTGTCAGCATTTGTCACTAATGGTATTTTCACCATGAAAGAGTTTTAATTTGATTCGAAAATAATAATAATAATAATAATAATAATAATAATAATAATAATAATAAAAATTTATTTTTGTTTATAAGACGTTTAATTGCTTCATAATCATAAATAAAAATACAAACAATAGCAGAAAATGACAATTTCCTTGTACCGCTGATGTTCTACTATACTTCGTGTCTTCGTCGTATATTTACAATTCCACAAATCTGGAAACGACCCACATTTTAGAAAAACCAAAAAAAAATCTTAAAAACACAATCAAAACTCACCTTTTACTAAAATCAACCATGATGATGACCATGTCCACCAGCCGTAAACCCATAATCATAATGTTCATGCCCAGGTCCCTTAACGGCAACATTTACGTGCGAATGACCGGAAGGAGTGTGATAACCGTAAGCAAATGGTGCGAAATGATATCCATATCCATGTCCTCCATTTCCTCCATAACCGCCATAACCGCCATAACCGCCATAACCTCCCTGACCTCCGTAACCTCCGTAACCCCCGTGACCTCCGTAGCCTCCATGGCCGTAGCCGCCATGATGACCCGCCTCCGTGAGAACGACAGCCGCTACACACAGCACGAGAAACGCGATAATCTGTAAAATAAAACGAAGAAATAACCGAAAGATAAGTTGAATACGTTTTCCTCAGCTGAAAATCCGTGTTAAGCACAATCGCACTCACTTTAGTGAACATTTCGAGTGTCGGTTTCGTTTTGTGCAACTGACACGAAATCTTTTACTTTTATAGGCGATCGAGCCACGCTTAAGTGACCTTTAGCTCACTTTATGCCCCATGGTCTTTCATTGAGTACCAGGCACGTGTTGGTGTTCCCATTTTGCGAACCCAACCCACCGGCGGGCGTGAACGGAGTCAGCAACGGAGTCTTGGCGATGACCCCCGTGCCAGGGAGAGCGAGAAGAACGAAACCTATTTTTTTTTTTTTTTATAAATTGTTATAAAGGAATTTGTTTTATAGGAAATTATAGCTGTTTGTCTGTTTTTTTATTGTTTTTTTTATAAGTAATTTTCATATTTTGATTTCAAACGAAACTTAAAAATACGGAAAAGTATAGGGGACATTCATGATTTTTGTATTTGTGAATTAATCGTTGTTTGTTTATGTTTTTGTCAGTTTTTGTGTGGGTTTTGACTTTGAATTTTTTTAATTTCGCTTTTTATTTGTTTATTTGTGTCAGCGGAATAGTTTTTTCCGCTTGCTCCACTTTTTTCAGGGAATGTTTTTTCGAATAAAAACATATTTTCATTGTGTGTAGCGGATTATTCCCATTCATTCACAATGAAAATGTGTGGCACGGTTACGTCGAATTACCCATAATTACCAGAAATATCCAAAATATAGGTAGTTTTATTTAATAATAGTATTTATAAGAGGCAATGGTGGAGAAAACAATTCAACCTTGATTTTATTGCGAGATTTTAGTGGGATATACGCGCCATCTATTACTGAAAAGTATAATTTTATCATTTTGTGATTATCTGACACCAGATGGTTCCAACCATAATGTCATTAAATATACTTTATTCGCTTTACGAATCACATTTGCTGACGTATTCTTAATATCAACGGCTCACTGAGCACAGAATACACGATGTCCGCGCTTTCTCCGCTAACAAAATCCATTTTTTCACTGCTCAAGTAACTTTTAACACTTTTAACGTTTATTGATACTTTTACGAAGTTATTTAATATTTATTGTTTTTTTAGTCCCGCGTGTGGGCTCCGAGTGAGCGCATTAGGCCTAAGAAATGTGAGCAGCATGTCGGCGCCGGTGTCCGGTTTATTTCGCGCCGTTTTTCTACCGATTCATCAGTCAGTGCGAACGACTGTACGAAACCACTTCCCGAAGGCGAGCGAACATATACGAATTACTCGGCACGGATGGAAAAAGCGAATGTCGACCATTGATGGGCAGAAAGTGATAATGAGGAGAATTTTGAGAGGAAGATTTGTTCTTTCTCATTGAATTGTGTCGATTTAATGTCGAAATGATGAAATAAATAATGTCAAATGTTGTGAAGTTTAAGACGATTTTAATTATTTGTTACTTTCTATCTTGTAGGAGGAGAAAATCGATTTTTCTTGCAATTTTACACCCCGCCGCCATAAGTTTATGGAATGTTGAAAAAAACGAGTCAGAAAAATGGAAATTTCTTAAAAGCTGTAATACTGACAGACAAGTGATTTTAAGAGGATTTATAGGAATGATAGAGTTATTATTTCGTGTAAAATTTTTGAAGATTGATTAAGTAGTTACTGAGATAAAAATTAAAAACCACCAAAATCAGGTTTTTACAATTTTGACAATATCTCGAGAACTGTTGAGGATAAAATTAAAAATTAAACTCATCTAAGATGTTTAATTTCTTGAGAAACTTTTCTTAATTGGATGTATGGGTCTGCGAAACCCTCAAAAAAAGTCATAATAGAGCTATATGTAATTGTTGTCAACAATCAAGATTTTCAAAAAATCATTGTGACCAGAATTTTATTCCAAATCCAATGATACTCCAGGATGCATGACGCAATTCATCAAGAATTCTGGTCACAATGATTGATTTTTTGAAAATTTTCATTGTTGACAACAATTACATAGCTCCATTATGACTTTTTTTGAGGGCTTCGCAGACCCATAGATCCAATTTAGAAAAGTTGCCCGAGAAATTGAACATCCTAGATGAGTTTAATTTTTAATTTTATCTTCAACGGTTCTCGAGATATTGTCGAAAATTGCAAAAACCTGATTTTGGTGGTTGTTAATTTTTTTTCAGTATTTACTTAATCAATCTTCAACAATTTTACACGAAATGATATCTCTACCATTCCTATAAATCCTCTTAAAACCATTTGAAAATCAGTATTACAGGTTTTAAGAAATTTCCAATTTTTCCAACTCAAAATTTCAACATTTCATAAACTTATGAAATTGAGTAGTATATGTTTGTATGAAATGAGTTTTAGGAAAACCAGAAATGCAGTCACAAAAAAGCGGTTAAACTGAATCTGAGTTATTAATCGATGGATTATCTTTAAGATCAGTGGATCACAGGTTTACATGACGTGAAAAATTGTTATTTTATTTTTGGAAAGTTTTTTTAATTTATTTTTATTTTTTTTTAAATTTTAGGTTTACGAAAACTTCTCACTAGATGGAATCAAAATCAGCATTTTGAAGGGTTAACGACATCAAAAATATTATGACTGAACCATTTCTTAAAATGGATGAAATGATTTTTATTTATTTATCACAACACTTAAAAAAAATCATTTTGTATCCCAAACAACTCACTTGAGCTTGGTGAGAGACATCGTTGGCCGCTGCTGGCAGTAATAAATAAATAAGCTGTACTTGAGCAAGGGGGCAGATTTTTCTTAGCAAGCGCATCATTCTTGCCTGCTTTTACTTTTACAACAAAAGTAATATTAGATAGTAACAATTCTGAGTATCATGCACGTTGTTTCTACTTATATTTGAAGCGAAGATTCAAGACGGCGGCAAATAGAACTGTTGCACGTGCATTTGCATGACAAAAATGGGTGTTTCTGTTTAACACGGTTGAACGACGTTTACACGAATTAATTCGTGTAAACAACGTGCAAATTAGAATTTAAACGAGTGTAAACATGGTTACACTCGTTTAAATGACTTTTCGAACCCTCCTAGTGTAAATTCCAGTGTAAATTCCAGTAGGCGGGTTCAAAAAGTCATTTAAACGAGTATAACCACGTTTATAGTCGTTTAAATTTGACCAATGAATTTATTGAGCCAAAATTGAATTTATGGACCAAAATTGAATTTATTGAGCCAAAATTGAATTTATTGAGCGAAAAAAATGAATTTATTGAGCCAAAATTGAATTTATTGAGCGAAAAAAATGAATTTATTGAGTCAAAATTGTTTGGAAATTGAAAAAATTGAAAAATTTAGAAATTTAAAAATTTTTCAATAAATTATTTTCCCTCATTTAAAATTCTATTTACCCACCCACCCATCAAACACAACCCCAATCGCTTCCCCCCCAAAACTAATAACACAATCTCCATAACCAGAATAGCAAACAGAACAGCGGTAAAGCTGCAGCCAGCGACGACGACGGAAACGACGAAATCGACGACGACTGGACCTGCAACTCCGACAATTTTATTATTTTATTATTATTATTATTATTATTTTATTAATTATTTCTGCTAATTTTATTATTTCTGCTAATTTTATTATTTCTGCTAATTTTATTATTTCTGCTATCTTTTTCTTAAATTCAGATATCTTCTCTTGAAATTTTGTACTTTGACGTCAAATCTTGTCATTTCTCACACAAAACACATCTTTCTCAGCTTTTTAACAATTTTTTAAACCCTTTAGTACCGAGTACGTGATCTATGGATGCACCTTGTAATAACATTAATGCTCAAACTACCCTAAAACTATAAATATGAGTTTTAGGGTTTCACATTGAATTTTTAAAGCCATTTCTATACCTTCAAATGCAGTTTTGTGCCTCTAAATATCATTTAGGAGATTGAGAAAACTAATTTTTTATTTTTTTTTGTTTTAAAATAATTATTTTTACATATAAACAGCATTTTAGGGTTTAGAAAGTCACTTTGAACCCACAAAGTCGATTTTTGTGTCTGATATCAATTTTTTTACTTGAGAAAATGCATTTTTTGTCTAAAATACCCAGAAAAATGTATTATTTGTCTAAAATACCGCATTTTTCTAAGTAAAACCAAATTTTAGCTCGAAAATATCTAGAATTTCGTTAAGAAAATTACATCTAAAAAATCATTTTCCAAACTAAATTCTTTTTTTTAAAAAAATTATATATTATAAACAAGTTCGAAATACAAATTCCAATTTCCAACTACCAAATACGAGATCCACAACATTTTTGCATCGCGATGCTAACATCGAACGATATCATTCCAGGTTCTTCAAATTCCTCCCACAGCCGCCTCGGAATGACCGTCGCAGGTATATCATGAGTGACCAATCGACCAGTCAACATAATAGAAGGCTAATAAACATATCAAAGTATAAATTTATAAATTTATCATTTTATAGTAATAATAATGATGTTAAATCGCGGTGAGTACACTGCCATCTATGAAGAAAAACTCGGAACTAATTACTTGTTATTTTCCTTTCGAACGTCCGATGGATGGCAGCAGTGAGCAGGAAGTACGAGTATCCTCGTTAAATATTCAAAAACGGATGCGAAAATAACCTAAAAATGAGTGAAATATTCAGGCAATCTTTTTAGCTTCGTTTTAGCGAATTGTGTCAACGTTTTGCGATGGATTTTAGCAACTAAACCTAACGGAACAGTTAATTATTATATCATTTATTCATTTATCAACGAATTTATAATGAGAACAGCACAACTGCCATTACAGTTTCGGTTGAAGCCTACATTTCCATCGAGATTTGTTTTTGGATCTTCTCAGGTTGATTTTACATTTTAACTACTCTATATTGTGTTTTTCTTATTTTTTAGGCTTACCAGTAGTTGTTTCACGCTGTTTCACGGTAGGAGTATGACGACGCTATTTAGTATTATTTAATACTTTCGTATAGTATAATATGCCGCCATTATGCTATTTTGACGTCTTCGAATCGGGTCATGTAATATGTATAGTTTTAGTTGACTTATTTATAGGTGTGTTTTTATTTTAGTCAAATCATGTCGTTGTTTGTCCGGTCTTTTAATTTAATTTAATCGGATCGTCTATGGTTTAGTTAGTTCAGTTTGTTCAGTTTGTTCAGTTTGTTTTATTGAGATTAAGATTTATTTATATCTTTTGTTTGCCTACAGGTTTAATCGCCGGATTCTGATCATGCATCGCCGCATTGCCGCTAATTCACCACTGCTACCCAAGAAGACTGACTATAGGCAGCATACCACCGAATGAAAACGCTACAATATTTTGCTATATACGTTTAATTTTTAAGCTCTTTGTTCTATACTCTTTTTAAGTATTTTAATGTACCGTATTATTTTTAATTTTAAGTTTTGCTGGATTTTATTTCCAATTGTGTCTAGTATTTCTAAGTCTCTTCGTCATCTCTCCTGCCTCCATTCCACTCCCCCATCAGGCCATCTCTCCTGTCTTATTCCCTTCTTTCCTGCCTCCATTCCACTACTGCTTCCATTCCCCTACTGGTCTTCATTCCACTCCCCTACTGGTCTTCATTCCACTCCCCTGTCTTCATTCCACTCCCCTGTCTTCATTCCACTCCCCTGTCTTCATTCCACTCCCCTGTCTTCATTCCACTCCCCTGTCTTCATTCCACTCCCCTATTAGGCCATCTCCTGCCTCATTCACTCATCTCTCTTGCCTCCATTTAAGTTTCTTTCCTTCGTTCCAATTTTTCTTCTAAGTTCTATTTTGACATTTTGTAACTGTTCATATAAAACCAGGAAATAAATATTTTTAAGTAAGATTTCATTTATTACCGTATTTAATAATAATTACATTGAATTCACGCTTGATTTCATCAAAAAGACTTATGTATATAAGAGTGTCAAGCGAGGAAGGTGGTGGTGAAGAAGGAAATGGAAGGTGGTGGTGGAGGAGGAGAAAGGAATGGAAAGAGAAGGTGGTGGTGGTGGAGGAGAAGGAAATGGAAGGTGGTGGTGAAGGGAATGGAAGTTGGTGGTGAAGGGAATGGAAGTTGGTGGTAAGGGGGAGAAGGGAATGGAAGGTTGTGGTGGTGGGAGAAGGGAAGGGAAGGGTGGTAAAGGAAGACGAGAGTGAGTGGATAATAGGAGGAAGTTGGAAATGGCAGAAGAGAGGAAGAAGCTGAATATTTTTTATTAAATATATAAAGTTGAAAAATTATAAGTAACGCAATATGCAATATAAATATAAATACAATATTCTAAAAAAAAAATAGGATAATATAATTTACAAATATATAATATAAAATATAATATAAAATATAATAATAATAAAAATAAAATTAAAAATAAAAATATGTAAAAGCCTTCAAATGATGAAATATAAATATGACGAAGTCGTTCAAAAGTCGTATTCTGGCGTCTTCGAAAGCGTGAGCCAACCTAAAAAAATCAAAAAAAAACGATTAAACTAAAGCAAAGTATTAGGAATGATGGAATAAGGAAAATAATAACTTAAATTACAAATGGCGAAATTCAAGCAACGACTAATTAAAATGACGAAATTCTTGCAACAGTTTTAAACCATGGACCATGGAAAATTTACGAAATTATTAAATTAAATAAAGTAACGAACTAAATTTAATATCAAAGCACGGAACAGTTTTTCACATTATTCTCAAACTAATAAAAGAACCAGAAAAATGAACGACTTACCGCGTGTACATACATTGGCAAAGAAGCGACGAAGAAGCAGCACTATCCATACAGGCCTAAATCATGTTGAATCAAACGGAGAATAAATGAACACTAACTGAATAATGTTAATGAGGTCGCGGTGCTTCCTGCCCACTGCTGCCACTCGGTGTTTAAAAAAACTTCGTTTCAGCCACTAAAACGAAAACAAAAAAAATTAGAAAATAAAATATTTAGCAAAATTTAATTCGATCAAGTTCGAAAAGAAAATATGAGAAAAGACAAATGGCGGAGAGTTGCGAATTACTCACTGAATGACATCGTCAAGTGCAAAATGGCCGAGACGTAAATCGACGATCGAATCGCATAAATCGCATCACGAGAAACGAGAAATGATAAACGATAAAATGACGAAATCCGAGTTTCGAGCAGCGTATCGCGAGATGTGATTCATGGAGTGCTCCAGTTTCAATTTCCAGTTCACTTTTTTGATGTCCTAACCTAACGTAGGTAAAGTGGACTAGAAATTGAAATTGGAGCACTCCATGGATCACATGAGGCTCCATGTTTCGTACTAAGCCCCTTTTGGTGTGGTTAACTGGTTTTTGCCAATATTTCAAACTGTACATCATATTCAAGAAATCGGAGAATTTGAGGGCAAAATTACATGATCGGAAAGAAAATAAAAGAAATGTTCAAGTGTAACACCACAAACTCGAAATTTACATTTTTACCGTTCGGTTTCGAGTAATTGTTGATGGTCTTGTGTTCGTATTGTCCTAAACCCTTACGATCGGACGTAACTGGAGCCTAAAAAAATCAAAAATAAATCACATAAAAACAAACTCAACAAATCGATAAATTTAAATTCCCATTTTTATACCTAAAGAATGGCCGATTTACTGGTAACTGGCATAACATCAGTCAATCTAAATAATAATAAAAACAATTAAAAAATTAGCATTTCTAGATTGCTAACGACACAAATATCCACCCGCATTGTTCCTGCAACCACCCGCCCTTACCCCTTAACCAAAAACACTCAGCAATGGGACTTTAGTACCACCTTCCAATTTTTGCCACTAGGTATTGTCGCTTGTAAAAAAACCATCTGCACTTGCGCACAATCCTATTTTTCCTGGCAAATTTTTTGATTAATTTTTCCTGGAATAACAACACATGGCTACTAATTTGTGGGTTTAAAATCACAGATGTAAACTCAAAATTGATTTTGAAGTAGGAAGCAACGTAACTTTAGAAATTAAGGCAACCAATTAGAAGACAGCTGCTTTTTACATGAAAAACGAGATGGAATTGAGAAATTGTGTGATTGGTCATTTGAACAAAACCATATGTTACTTTCTTACGTCACGTTACGTTCAGTAGACAGTAGAGACGTTGCCGTCTCATTTTTGTCGGCGGCTGGATGGTAGCGGCTGGCCCTCGGCTAGTCACCAACAAATGGCAGCTGGCGGCTGAGCCGATTAAATGACTATAGAGCATTCTCGTAATGAATTAAATTTTGTACAAAAAACCCAAAAGTCTCTAATAATATTTGGTTTTTGGTAACAGTAGACGGTAAGTTTACGTCGTGTTCATGACGAAAACGTACTGTCCACTGTCTACCATCTACCGTCTTGCTTAAGCTGACCAGCAGCCAAGCTGTCTCGGCTCAGCTGATACGGCGCACACGTCTGGTAGACAGTTTGCGATTTCTTGTAGAGATTTATTTCATTACAAGAATGCCAAAATAACGAGATATTGTTAAAAATCTAGTCACATGTATTCTCGTTTGAAAGGTCTCGATCGAGATTTTTCAAAAATCTCCTTTCACATTGTCGTGTATATGACTTGATTTGCGCATGTGCACTGCATACAATACAACAATTGTCGCGAAATTCTGCCGCCATTTTTCCTCCGCTTCGGCGGATATCTTAGGTTAGTTTTTTATCAGTCAAACACCTTGCACAAACTACAGGCCAAATACTTAGGCTTAATTTGTGATAAGGTGTCTAGTTCTGCTAAAAATTGCTGCCGCCGATTTAAGTGCTGTATGCAAAACGTTTCTTGACAAATCGCAAACACCGATACAACATTTTAACATTACATTTTTTTATATTTTGTTTTCAGTCTCGTATGAGAAATCGCAAACTGTCTAATGCAAACAAACCATAACGAAAAGCCTTTGAGAATGCATTAAGAAGTTTGACATGATATTTGTTATCTGCAGGTTAGATGATTTTCAAATCTCTGTTCCAAGCATCTACGATAGTAATTTCTGTATTCATTTTCACTTGAGCAAAAATTATTATGCGACAATATCATCCGACCCACCATGCATAAACACGATATAAAACACAAAAATCTACCGAGAATAAATTATGCAAATATAGTTTAATTTTACTTTATTGAATTTATTAATACACTTACAATTGAATGAATATTAAGATATGCAAATGTGATCGATTTACATCGATTTACTCAAAGTATGATTTTTAACACGCAACCCATAAAATGCTATGGTTATGTTACACTACACTTCAAATATCAATATATACACTCAATATAAATACACATATCATCTAGGCAAATAATCACAGGCAAACAATATCACAGATCAAACAAGTCAGGGTTTCAGTTCAGTATTTCACAGCACAAGCATATAAGCATTACTTTCTATACTCTGCTAATTTCTCACTAATCCCTAAGGAATGTGTAGATAACAGAGTAGCCAATGGGTAATGCCGATTGTGGAATGTTGATTACCACTTCCTGCATCATCCAACATTCCGATGTGGATTGGGGCAAATGGTCAACACAATATATAATTTATATATTTATTGGCCATTACTTTTGGTCAGTGCTATAAATAAGCACGATAATTATTATCCACTTATTTATATTTATAGTCATATTTGAATATGCTGCCAAAGATGCAATAGCGCACTCTGGTGACAATTCCTTACCATAACTGCGGTTCGACATATGTACTGAAATAAAATTTGCTACTAAAATAATTTTAGAGATTTACCTGTTTCGCCAACAGGATAGTTTGCTGATTTAACAGTTTAACTTATGCCTGATTCACACTTATCCGAAAAAAAATGGCTTCCGAAAAAACGAGGAAAGGACAAAAAGCATTGTTTCAGCGAGTTGAAATTATTGTTTTGTGATTGGTTCCAACACAAACCTCCAGCTAACCTCCAATCTCCAATCACGTTGTTGTTAGTGTAATTAACAAACCATCAAAGAAATGTCAAGTGAGAAATTTACAGACGTTATAGTTGAACTGAAGCAAATGGCCGATGTTTTATCATTGTTCGGAATAGACGAATATTTGAAAGCCAAAAAATTGATCGTTGATCTGAACAAACGGTTTGCCAGCAAGAAGCCTTTTAAAATTGTTGATATCGATGGAGACGTTAGAAATAATGAAGAAAATTTTTCAAAAATGGAGATTAATCCTAGAAATGGTGAAGAGGACAATTTCGGAACTGAGATTAGAAATGACAAAGAGGATAATTACCGAGCTGAGATTAGGAATGACGAAGAAGATGATTACCGAGCTGAGATTAGGAATGACAAAGAGGATGATTACCGAGCTGAGATTAAGAATGACGAAGAAGATGATTACCGAGCTGAGATTAGGAATGATGAAGAAGATGATTACCGAGCTGAGATTAGGAATGACGAAGAAGATGATTACCGAGCTGAGATTAGGAATGACAAAGAGGATGATGATCAGTAAAACTGCAATCGGATAAAAAGAAAGTTTCCAAAACCATCGCTACAAAATAAGAAGTTGAAGTTACACACACATGCAACACGTAATCGCGTCTCTGTGAAAGACAATTACATTCGCTATAAGGAAATTACGGACGATAATGACTTGGATGAAATACCTGAATCATCAGAGGCCACATGGATATCGACTCTTACAATTAGAGGTGTGCGCCAATTCGGCAGAGCCGAGACGGCTTGGCGGCTGGTCGGCTTAAACAAAGCCGCCACCGCCGCCAACAACAATACGTAATTTTAAGCCAGCTGGCAGCTAGCCGCCATTTGATCATTCATGCCGTAGCAAATAAGTGTGAATCACCAAATGGTAAGGTGTTAAACTGTTAATATTACACTAATAAACTTCCTAATTCCTAATAGGAAGTATAATATTAACAGTTTAATATTCGAATTTCCATTTAAATTTAGTAGTGGAAGCGTTGATGCGAGTTCGCGAGTAATGAGCAAACGCGATGTACGGATATGAGTAGGCCCACTCGCGATGTGCGCGCGTGAGCACGCGTAATCCAGGCACACAGAATGACTCAATGGTTTATAAAAAGTAAAAACCATAACAATTTAATAGCCAAATAATATAAAAACTTACAAAAACTAAAGAACTTAAGAGAGTACATATGAGCAGCCATCTTGGCTGGCATTAGAGGCAGTGTGTGATGTCACATGGCATGAGACAGTGTAAGGGATGTCATGTGTTGGCGAAATATACAAACAAATAACAGACTTAGTTATATGAGAACGCCTGTAAATAAATGCATGAATAAACAATAATATAAATAAATATATCTGGAGCATTAAACCCCAACAAACGCCTCCATGATCCAGACATATTTGGATCAAAGATATACAAAAATACAATGAAACACTAAGAAAATAATAATTTAAACATCCGTGAAAACTTTAGTACATAAGAACCGAACCCGACTACTATCAAGCCATTCGGTAAAAATGTCGGCAACATTCAATTCCCCAGGTATCTTATGTAGATCAAAGCGTTCACGATCGTACCATTCGCTTAACCAGTGGTATTTTACACGAATGTGTTTTGTTCGACTATTTTCCACGTCATTAGTAGTAAACTGTATGCTTGACATTGCATCAGAATAAATGACTGGAATGAACGATAGTTGAACAAATGACAAGACTCAAATACAATACATAACCAATAAACTTCTCGTACGCAATTAACTAACGCGACAAACTCGGCTTCCATTGTGCTACAGGCAACACTGGATTGCTTCTTGCAACTCCAGACTATAGGAGCACCACCTAAGAACACAATGAATCCGCCAAAGCTTAACGAAGTAAGCAGATCACTAGCCCAAGATGCATCTGTATAAGCCCAGACGCATTCTGAAGAACACTGTGACAAATCAATAGAATATTCTGCAGTATTCAACACATATTGTAACACTTGCACCAGTGCCTTCACATGCTTGGTGGTATGAGCTCCATTATACTGGGATAGAGCAATAACCGAATAGAGTATGTCTGGTTGCGTTCGAGAAGCTAAAAATAACAGAGAACCAATTAAAGATCGATAAGGAAATTCATTAGGAAGTACATTAGGATCACGGGTAAGGGTGGTACCTACAGTAACAGGAACCTTAACTAGGCTATTAGGAACTAATTTATACTTATGAGCTGCTTCAAAATATACGCTGTCTGTGACATGAATGCTCTCTTGCCATCACGAATGAACTCGACGTCTAGAATCTTCCGGATTTGACCTAAATTCATGATGTCGAAGTTCACTTCAATTTTCTTCAAAATCTTTTGCTTCGTGTGGTCCGTATCAGCAAATAAAATCATGTCGTCGACATAAACGAGTAATACAGCGTGATTCTCAAATAAGTAGACGCAATTACATTCTGGTAATTTGTCGAATCCTAATCCTAATAAAGTTTCATCCAACTTCTGGTTCCACATCCGTCCGGATTGGTGGAGACCATACAGGACCTTCTTCAGAAACCAGACGTGTGATGGATTGGTACACATGGCTTTTTTTGGAATTTTCATGAAGATGGGCTTGTCTAAATCTCCATAAAGATACGCACACTTTACGTCTAAGTGAGCATCGACCCAGCCTCTAAGTACTACGAGCAGACAGAAGAATAGACGTATGAGAACGAAATTGACGACAGGAGAGAAGATCTCGTTGTAGTCCACACCAAAAGTTTGCCTAAATCCTTGGGCAACGAGACGGGCACGAAACGCGTTACTTACCATCTACATTCTTCTTAATCTTGTAAATCCATCTATTTCCTAAGAGGCTTCATCATAAGTCGGAGGTTCTCGCATTGTAAAATGGACGGGACGTTGTATTACTCCAGACTTTTCAGATGCTTGCGGAAATTCCTCGTGCTTCTCGATGGGTTGAAAAATAAATCTTCGCTCATCAAATGGAATGTTGACTTCAGCGCAATAGTTATTAACTTCCAGCTTGCTACGAAGTCGTCTGCCTGCGGTTGGATAATAATAAACGTCAACCCTTCCTGCTGAATCTCCACTTTTACGCAGATGCTCTTCTCTTCTCCAATCTTTATAAATGGAGGAGCCCCCAACTAATCTCCACTTGAATGGTGCTAAGTCATCCAATGTAAGGGGTACTGACGCAGGAGCTGGTATAGAAGACGAGTCTGCGGCGTCTGAGAATACATCCTCTTCCTCTTCATCCTGAGCAGATAAATCTGGAGGTTCTCCTTGCCAAGGAGAAATAGCGTGAGCAGGCATATGCTTTAAAATAGACTTCGGAGTGCGTCGTGGAAGATCATTGATTAATGCACGAATAGGAAAGTCAGTTGTCGTGCGAGACTGCCTAACATCCGAAACTGATGGCCTTGTAGGTGATCCGACTGGTGTGTAGGAAGATGAGTCAGACGGAGTTGAAATTGGAGATCTGAGAGGACTTCCAGTTGGTGATGGATGCAATTCATCTTCACTGCTGCTGGCAGAAGATAATTCAGACTCATGAACAGAAGAGTCACTTGAACTGCTGTCATCACTAGAACTGGAATCATCACTGCTTGAATTCCTCTTGTGTTTTGGCCAATTGACTGCAAGGTTGCCTTCATCAGTGTGGAAAGTGCCCTCTGATGACCTCGGTGCTCGAATCTGCTTATAGACAACTGATTCATCAATCTTAACATGTTTTGACTCAAAAACTTTGTCCAATTCTGGATTCCAAACGCGATAATCACGCGTATCGATAGCATGTCCGACTATGACGCCCATCCAAGCTCTGTCTTCCAGTTTACCGCGTCCTGGAGAAGGGATGTGCACAAAACATTTCGATCCCGGTCTTCGTAGATGTCTAAGCGTCAGTCTTCGATTTTTCCAAAGTATATATGGGACATCGTGATTGAGACGCGAATGAGGCATCCTGTTCTTTAAATAGGCGACGGTTAGCGCTATCTCGGCCCATAGACGATGTGGCAGACCAGTTTCTGACAAAATAGAGCGAACGGCATCAAAAATTGTCCTGTTAATCCTTTCTGCCACTCCGTTCATCTCTGGTGAATGAGGATTTGTCCTCTGTCCTTGGATGCCTTCTTTATTGAGGAAATTGATGAATTGATTGCTCATAAATTCGCCTCCACGGTCAGTCCGAATGCATTTGACTTTTTGCATTGGCTACGCGTTGAACTCGAGGCAAAAATCTTCGAAACGCATCAAAAGCATCGCTCTTCTGCTTAAGTGGCATCACCCAAAGATAACGCGTTGCATCGTCAATAATAGTGAGTAAATAGCTCGCACCTCCTAAAGAAACAGTTCGATTTGGGCCCCAAAGATCCATATGTAGGAGTTCTAATGGTTCTGTGGCTGTAGTTGATTGATCCTTGCCAAAAGAAGCACGCGTTGATTTGGACTTGTCGCAAGAATCACAGGAAAATCCTTTCTCAAAATTGCATTTTTCTAGTCCAAATACATCTTCATTTTGAGCAAGCTTCTTCAGTGCTTTGACATGCACATGACCCATCCTGGAATGCCATAAACGCAATTCTTTATCCATATTGGTGAAATATGCTTGAGGTTTGGAGTTTTGGCCATTCCTACGGTTCCGCTTCATTGAT
>JH431976.1:129642-151593 GCA_000239455.1 Strigamia maritima | reverse complement strand
GTTTTTCACCGCGTTTTACTCCTTTAACCAAAAGAGGCACGATGTCCGAATTCCACGGTGCAGATCGGTTCCGAATCTTGGTCCCCTTGCAGTTGGGACACTGCAACGCATCAAAGGCCGGTCCACAGCCAATGCACCAACCGGTGGCTCCGCAAAATTGACACGGAATTTGTGTCGCAGGATTTAAATTTAAATTCTCATGCGGAATTCCTGCGTCGATTTCTCGCTCGCATTTCTCCCTTCTCTCCTTTAATGCCTGCTTAACTTTGTTCGCCTTCTCGATTTCGGTACGGCGAGTATCAGGGTAACTGCGTTGCTGTCGAGGGGTGGCTGCGGCTGCAGCATAACTCGATTTTGACGATGAATCCTCTTTCTTCGTCTCAACGAATTTCTTATCGTGGGAGGGATGATACCCCGCTGGTGGTGGAGCAGTTGCTTCATCTGGGCGATTAACATCCCGTCTTTCGGTAGCAGGTAATCGGGCACCGACAGCGTATAGTCATTGGCTCGGGTGATGAGTTGTCTGGCTTCCCCCCTCTTGAACCTATCGCGATAAATCGTGGTCCTCAATATTGATGGATCCTTTTCACGTATACGTTCATTAGTGCGATTTGTAATGAATTCTTCGGTCCATTCCAATCGATGGCTTCCTCCGGCATCGGCTCCTTTGGTTCTTCAGCTGAACTAACCGAGGGAGCTGGCTCGACGACGGGTTCCATTTGGATTTGGTTTCGAGGTGCGAATTGTATTCGAATTTCCATTTAAATTGAGTAGTGGAAGCGTTGATGCGAGTTCGTGAGTAATGAGCAAACGCGATGTACAAAAGTGAGTAAGCTTACTCGCGATGTGCGCGCGTGAGTACGCGTTATCCAGGCACACAGAATGACTCAATGGTTTATAAAAACTAAAAACCATAACAATTAAATGGCCAAATGATAGGAAAACTTACAAAACTAAAGAACTTAAGAGAGTACATATGAGCAGCCATCTTGGCTGGCATTGGAGGCAGTGTGTGATGTCACATGGCATTGAGACAGTGTAAGGGATGTCATGTGACTACTAGACAGGGCAAACCTAAAGCTATACCGGCGCCATCTGTTGGCGAAATATACAAACAAATAACAGACTTAGTTATAAGAGAACGCCTGTAAATAAATGCATGAATAAACAATAATATATAAATAAATATATCTGGAGCATTAAACCCCAACAAACGCCTCCATGATCCAGACATATTTGGATCAAGATATACAAAAATACAATGAAACACTAAGAAAATAATAATTTAAACATCCGTGAAAACTTAGTACATAAGAACCGAACCCGACTACTATCAAGCCATTCGGTAAAAATGTCGGCAACATTCAATTCCCCAGGTATCTTATGTAGATCAAAGCGTTCACGATCATACCATTCGCGTAACCAGTGGTATTTCACACGAATGTGCTTTGTCCGACTATTTTCCACGCCATTAGTAGTAAACTGTATGCTTGACATTGCATCAGAATAAATGACTGGAATGGAACGATAGTTGAACAAATGACAAGACTCAAATACACTACATAACCAATAAACTTCTCGTACACAATTAACTAACGCGACAAACTCGGCTTCCATTGTGCTACAGGCAACACTGGATTGCTTCTTGCAACTCCAGACTATAGGAGCACCACCTAAGAACACAATGAATCCGCCAAAGCTTAACGAAGTAAGCGGATCACTAGCCCAAGATGCATCTGTATAAGCCCAGACGCATTCTGAAGAACACTGTGACAAATCAATAGAATATTCTGCAGTATTCAACACATATTGTAACACTTGCATCAGTGCCTTCACATGCTTGGTGGTGTGGGCTCCATTATACTGGGATAGAGCAATAACTGAATAGAGAATGTCTGGTCGCGTTCGAGAAGCTAAAAATAAACTAGGAACTAATTTATACTTATGAGCTAGCTTCAAAATATACGCTGTCTGTGACATGAATGCTCTCTTGCCATCACGAATGAACTCGACGCCTAAAATCTTCCGGATTTGACCTAAATCCACGATGTCGAAGTTTACTTCAATTTTCTTCAAAATCTTCTGCTTCGTGTGGTCCGTATCAGCAAATAAAATCATGTCATCGACATAAACGAGTAATACAGCGTGATTCTCAAATAAGTAGACGCAATTACTGTTGATATCCAAAACTAACATGTGGATATATGTGTGGAATTTGCTGGGCAGTTGAGGTTGAGATGATGAAGTTGGATATGCATGTGGACATGAACTCAGTGTGATTTGATTAGAAGTATGAGCACAGGTTTGTAAAAATAATAAAACAAACCATTTAATCATTAAATAATAAATAAACTATACATAACTTAAAATCAGACATAAACTCTAGCTAACAGCCATCTTGGCTTGCTTGGAGAACAGATGAGTGAGTTGTGAGTTGTGAGTTGTGATGTCACAGACTCAGAGCTGCAAGATGCCAGTTGTGAGTTGTGATGTCACAAACTCAGAGCTGCATGATGCCACTGCTTCTGGAACTGTGAAGCAATGCCATCTGTTAACAAAACTTAAAGCTAACACATTAGCAAACAAAAATAAAATACAATTGATGCATTACAAATAATACTCGGTCACATAACGCATTCTAAATACCAACAATTACATCCTGGTAATTTGTCAAATCCTAATCCTAATAAAGTTCCATCCAACTTCTGGTTCCACATCCGTCCGGATTGGTGGAGACCATACAGGGCCTTCTTCAGAAACCAGACGTGTGATGGATTGGTAAATTTGGCTCCCTTCGGAATCTTCATGAAGATGGGCTTGTCTAAATCTCCATAAAGATACGCGCACTTTACGTCTAAGTGAGCATCGACCCAGCCTCTAAGTACTACGAGCAGACAGAAGAATAGACGTATGAGAACGAAATTGACGACATGAGAGAAGATCTCGTCGTAGTCCACACCAAAAGTTTGCCTAAATCCTTGGGCAACGAGACAGGCACGAAAACGCGTTACTTTACCATCTACATTCTTCTTAATCTTGTAAATCCATCTATTTCCTAAGATGGTGTGCCCAGTTGGTGGTTCGTAAACATCTCGTAACCTCTTCGTAAACATCTCGATCAACAAATGTTTGAAGCTCTTCGTCCATAGCCTGCTTCCATTCCTTAGATTCAGTAGACTTAAAGGCTTCATAATAAGTCTGAGGTTCTCGCATTGTAAAATGGACGCAACATTGTATTACTCCAGACTTTTCAGATGCTTGCGGAAATTCCTCGTGCTTCTCGATGGGTTGAAAAATAAATCTTCGCTCATCAAATGGAATGTTGACTTCAGCGCAATAGTTATTAACTTCCAGCTTGCTACGAAGTCGTCTGCCTGCGGTTGGATAATAATAAACATCAACCCTTCCTGCAGAATCTCCACTTCTACGCAGATGCTCTTCTCTTCTCCAATCCTTATAAATGGAGGAGCCCCCAACTAATCTCCACTTGAATGGTGCTAAGTCATCCAATGTAAGGGGTACTGACGCAGGAGCTGGTATAGAAGACGAGTCTGTGGCGTCTGAGAATACATCCTCTTCCTCTTCATCCTGAGCAGATAAATCTGGAGGTTCTCTTTGCCAAGGAGAAATAGCATGAGCAGGCATATGCTTTAAAATAGACTTCGGAGTGCGTCGTGGAAGATCATTGATTAATGCACGAATAGGAAAGTCAGTTGTCGTGCGAGACTGCCTAACATCCGAAACTGATGGCCTTGTAGGTGATCCGACTGGTGTGTAGGAAGATGAGTCAGACGGAGTTGAAATTGGAGATCTAAGAGGACTTCCAGTTGGTGATGGATGCAATTCATCTTCACTGCTGCTGGCAGAAGATAATTCAGACTCATGAACAGAAGAGTCACTTGAACTGCTGTCATCACTAGAACTGGAATCATCACTGCTCGAATTCCTCTTGTGTTTTGGCCAACTGACTGCAAGATTGCCATCATCAGTGTGGAAAGTACCCTCTGATGACCTCGGTGCTCGAATCTGCTTATAGACAACCGATTCATCAATCTTGAGATGTTTTGACTCAAAAACTTTGTCCAATTCCGGATCCCAAACGCGATAACCACGCGTATCGATAGCATATCCGACTATGATGCCCATCCAAGCTCTGTCTTCCAGTTTACCGCGTCCTGGAGACGGGATGTGCACAAAACACTTCGATCCCAGTCTTCGCAGATGTCTAAGCGTCAGTCTTCGCTTTTTCCAAAGTATATATGGGACATCATGGTTGAGACGCGAATGGGGCATCCTGTTCTTCAAATAGGCGACAGTCAACGCTATTTCGGCCCATAGACGATGTGGCAGACCTGTTTCTGACAAAATAGAGCGAACAGCATCAAAAATTGTCCTGTTAATCCTTTCTGCCACTCCGTTCATCTCTGGTGAATGAGGATTTGTCCTTTGTCCTTGGATGCCTTCAATATTGAGGAAATTGATGAATTGATTGCTCATAAATTCGCCTCCACGGTCAGTCCGAATGCATTTGACTTTTGCATTGGCTACGCGTTGAACTCGAGGCAAAAATCTTCGAAACGCATCAAAAGCATCGCTCTTCTGTTTAAGTGGCATCACCCAAAGATAACGCGTTGCATCGTCAATAATAGTGAGTAAATAGCTCGCACCTCCTAAAGAAACAGTTCGATTTGGGCCCCAAAGATCCATATGTAGGAGTTCTAATGGTTCTGTGGCTGTAGTTGATTGATCCTTGCCAAAAGAAGCACGCGTTGATTTGGACTTGTCGCAAGAATCACAGGAAAATCCTTTCTCAAAATTGCATTTTTCTAGTCCAAATACATCTTCATTTTGAGCAAGCTTCTTCAGTGCTTTGACATGCACATGACCCATCCTGGAATGCCATAAACGCAATTCTTTATCCATATTGGTGAAATATGCTTGAGGTTTGGAGTTTTGGCCATTCCTACGGTTCTGCTTCATTGATGGGATTAGTTCTGGCATCAAGAGCATTCATGTCACCTGAAAAATCATGGGAAAAATCATTAATAGGCATATCATTATTTTTAGAAACACTGTTAGACCGTTTATCAACCTTATCAACCTTCAACTTTTCAGACTTGGCAAATTTTGAGTTAGTAAAAATTATAAATTGATCATTTTTGGGTTTTTCAATAATTTCCTCAACTTTAGAAATTTTAGGATCAATTGTAACATGTTTTTCATCACTGACTTGTCTAATATTAACTTTGGCTGACTTATGTATAATTTCTGCTCCCTTTACATGATATAAGCAATGCTCTAAGACTGCTATTAATAATGGTTCCTTAAATTTATTAGCATAAACAGTCATAGTATAATCATAAATATGAGCATGATAACGCGCTTTATCCATACATGAAACTGAAATTAAATTGACATTAAAATCAGGAGCAAATAACACATCTTTTAAAGTTTGCCTACAAATTACGCCTTCAATGACAGATTGTAAAACAATATCACCTTTGCCAGTAACAAGTGATGTACCCTGACCCAATCGGAGCTTAAATGGTACTAACTCAGTAAATGTCAAAAACCAATCACGATTATAAGTAACATGATCACTTGCGGCACAATCTACAACCCAATTTTTGATTTTACCAGACACATGAGAATTAGCAATTGATTTGTTAGTAAAATTTGACACAGAGTCCACACAATTTTCTTCTTTTGCAACAAAATACGCTCCTTCACGCACAGTGTTAGATGCGGAATTAGATCGCACACGGTCACGCCTGGAACTGTAGTCACGGTTGCGGTTTCGGGGTCTGCACTCTGGATTACTGTTCTTGTTGTCCGAACGCCTGTTGTCATCCCTCCGGTTGTTGGATTTGTCTCTCCGTTGGCGCGGATGTGGGCATTGTCGTATCATATGTCCAGATTCGCCGCAGTTGAAACAAGAACCATACATCAGAGATCTCTGCGATTGCTGATACGCGTTAGGACGACTATTGCTGCTCGCATAGGCATGAATACCACGAGAATCATTACCATTTCGACCTGCCATGCTCTTTAAACGCAGATGCTCGGCGAGAAGATGATCTGCAACTCTTTGCACTTGAAAGTCCGCATCACTCCAGTGATATATGGCAAATGTTGCTTGATCGTACTCGGCAGGTAGAAAATCAAGGTACTGATAGGCGTGGTGTCGTGGCAAAACCTCCTCTTTAATAATTTTTAAGTTCCTGACAGCGTGGTCCACTCTCGAGAGAAAATCTGCCATTTCTTCATTTTGCTCGAGACGCAATTGAAGAAATTCTCGTCGCTTCTGTGCCTGTCTGGCTCTGGAACTCGGCTCATAAATGTGTTCAAGTAGTGACCAACTCTCTGCTGGCGTAGCACATTCATCAATGGCTGACTTCTTCGCCTCCGAGACATGAATATAAATATATCCTAAAGCACGGTCACGCTTCTTTGCAAATTTATCCAGTTCTTTTTGAGTCGGCTTGTCTGGCAGTTTTGTAGTCTCATCGACATATCCCCATAATCTCTCGGACTTCAGATACATTTTCATAAACCTTTTCCAGGATTCATAGTTGTTGATTTCTAGGATGAGGATTTTGGCTGTCATCTGGTCATTCCCGGCAGTTGACATCATGGTTTGGCTCATTGACACACGTAAAAATGAAAATTCAAATCAGTCAAAATGAAAACTGTGAAATTTTTAGTTAACTCACGGATGTGGCCCCAAATTGACAACAAGGGGCAAGGTTGGGCTTCTCTGCAACCACCCTCTGCTACCATATTCGAATTTCCATTTAAATTTAGTAGTGGAAGCGTTGATGCGAGTTTGCAAGTAATGAGCAAACGCGATGTACGAATATGAGTAGGCCCACTCGCGATGTGCACGCATGAGCACGTGTAATCCAGGCACACAGAATGACTCAATGGTTTATAAAAAGTAAAAACCATAACAATTTAATAGCCAAATAATATAAAAACTTACAAAAACTAAAGAACTTAAGAGAGTACATATGAGCAGCCATCTTGGCTGGCATTAGAGGCAGTGTGTGATGTCACATGGCATGAGACAGTGTAAGGGATGTCATGTGAACACAAGACAGAGCAAACCTAAAGCTATACCGGCGCCATCTGTTGACGAAATATACAAACAAATAACAGACTTAGTTATATGAGAACGTCTGTAAATAAATGCATGAATAAACAATAATATAAATAAATATATCTGGAGCATTAAACCCCAACATTTAACACCTTGCCATTTGTAACAATAGACGGTACGTTTATGATTACATTTATATCATGTCCATGTGCACGATGTAAACATAAACTAGAGGCGTGCGCCGAAGCGGCTGAGCCGCACCGGCTAGCTATTTGTTGAATAAAGATTTATCATATATTAGAAAGCACATCAGGTTTCCATAAATTCCATCAATGTTTAATTTAATACAAATTAATAGGCATTTGTTAATGCTATGGTAATATTTATATTTGATTTAACAGTTAGAACCAATTTCATAAAGTGATAACTTTGTGTTAATAATTAAGTGAAATCATAAGATTGTAGAAACAATGTATATGATGTTCATTCTCTAAGAATGAGCATCACACCTTTCTTAAAATAGAAACTCAAACTTTGAGAGAGAAGAAGCTTCCAGCCATGTTTGGCTTCTTTGCCAAACAAGCTGACTCAAATAAATAGAAAGTAAATAAATACACATCTTGAGAAGACTGCCTCTAAATTTAATTGATTTACAACACCATTTTGGCTGAAAAATGCTAGCCGCCGACGCCGTGTAGCGGCAAGTCGAGTAGCCGTAGCTGCCGAGAGGTACACGTGGCTATTCGGCTAACATTACAATGAAAAATTTTTTTTTTTTTAACCCTCAGAAGCCTATCCTATGGGTCAATTGACACAGGCAATAGTTCTGAATACAAATTTTTTTCAAAAAATTTTTCAAAAAATCTGAAATTTTCTGGAGCTGTTCAAAAAGTGGTTTTACATACACTCAATTTATTTGGTAATTTTCAGACTTATAAAAAAAAGTTATTGTCAAGAGAAAATATGAGCCCCTTAAAATCTCAGCTTAAAACATTTGCCGTTTTTACTGCATTTTTTCTCTTTAGTGAGAGCGCTTTTAAAATACAACGCCACCTATATGCAAAGTAGAGAATAAACAAAGCACATGTCGGCACATGTTCAGTTCACATTTCATATCAATTGCAATTAATTGCACTAATTGGAATTAAAATTAAGTTAATATACACAATTATTATAAAAAAATAATTAAACACCTTGCATGCTGTTCAAATGATCACATTTTGACTGAGTGTCTTGATTTTTACAATCGGTGACACCTAGCGTCAGTTGGTAAAACCATGGTAACCATGGTAACAGCACTAAAGCGCTTCAACTCAGAGTATATAAAACGTGTCAATTGACACCACTAATAGGTCTTTGTGTTGACTCAAAATGTTAGGCGTCTGAGGGTTAAAAAAACTGATTATATTAGCTGAATAGCTACGTGTATCTCTCGGAATTTTTTTGAGAATTTTCATTTAATTGGTTGATTACTAATCAGCCAATTAAAATCAAAAATTTCCAGAAAAAAACCATAAAACTATTTTTTAGTTTTTACTCGGCTAAGCCGCCAGCCGCAGAGAAATTTTTTCAGCTTAGCCGAGCCAGCCGCCTTCTGATGGTAGTCAGCCGCACTAAGCCAGCCGCCGACAAAAATTGACGGCGCACGCCTCTAACATAAACGTATTTAATCCGCTGAGCCGCCAACCGCCACTCGCTGTTGACAAGCCGAGGAGCAGCAGCCGCCATTTGTTGACAGCAAGCCAGGCCTGGCCGCCACCGACGAAAATAGGACGACGCACGTCTCTACTTACAATATCAGATAAAAAATCAATTATAGAACACAAATGATTAACTCAAAAGAGATTTTAAATCATGCTTCCTTACTGATGAAACAGCAATTTCCAGAAATCTCTGGTTTGGTGAACTTAAATAGATTTGGAAATGAAATGCTCCCATTAGAGGTTCCATACATTCTTGACATTTTGCCTAATGAAGGCATTTTTTGTTCAATTACTGAACATTGGGCAACACTTCAATACGGTTTCGGAATATTTTTCAGATCGAGGTATAAATTTAGATGTGTACAATAGTCTAAATAGTACATCACGTTCAGAAAAAACAGTCTCCCTTATTAGCTCCCAGTTTAAAAATCATTTATGCAAAATGATCACGTTTAGATTAATAGAAGTAACCCAACAAGAAAACGGTGATTGTGGGTTGCATGCCGTAGCAAATGCCATTTTAGCATGCGAGGGATCAAACCCAAGAGAAGGACAACAGTTGTCCAAAATCGCGAGTTGAAAGTATTACAAACAGTAAGGAAGAGAATTGTATTTTGCTCATGTCGAAAACCATACAGTTGTTCTAAAATGGTTCAATGTGATAGATGCTACAAGTGGTACCATGTGGAAGGTCTTAACCTTCCAAGAGCCAATGATGTATACAAATGTATACTATCACCACACTGGTATAGGAAATTTTCCTTAAAAATTTTTTAAAAATTCTGATGCTTGGCTACTTTGAACTGTTCATAATAAAGAATTATATAGTATAAATTTAAAAAATTTTAGTTAAAAATTCTACAAAATACAAGGCTTGCAAAATTCAGCCCCTGAATCTTTCCATGTTAAATTTTGGGCAGCTGCCCTGTAATTAGTTAAAGCGCTTCGACTTAGAGCGCCACCACCATTTGTGGCGGGAAGTAAAAACAGTAATTTTGAATTTTCAGGTTAGATACAAATTCCAGTAAAGTTATGAATATATAAATTTTTGTTCAAAACTTTACTGGAAAATGAGATGTTTTGTAGATAACTTATTTAGCATGTTTTAAATCTTGCAAATAGTTTTATTGCATTAAATATAGATGAATTAGACGAGTTTTGTGTAATTTTTGATAAAATTAATAAAAATTTTATCGAGATCAGAGTGAGTCTCATGTTTTGAAATTAATAAATATGCGACATCTAGTGCCGACCACAACAACTAGTGCTAAAGCGCTACCATACAACAGCTTTATGCAATTATACAAATGTATACAAATGTATACGTTATTGGTTTGCCATGTTCATTAGAATCATTGGCTCTTGGAAGGTTAAAGACAGTAGTGATATTGGAGATAACTGTATGTGGTTTTGTGAATATCGATGCAACAAGCCTGTGCAAGTAATTAATTTAGTTGATTAGTTGATTTAGTGTTCAATTTGTTTAATATGATAATTTAATATTTTAAAAATAAAAATTTAAAATAAATAAAAAATAAAAATTATTACGATATTGTAATGTACAGTTATTGAATTTCTGTGAAAATGAAAAAAATGGGGGTGAGCTATTTTGAAAAATAACCTATAGTTATTTGGGTTATTTGGGTGGAAATAACAGTGTGTTATTCCCATCCGAATCGGGTGAAAATAGCGCTAGCCTTTCTTGTATTTTGTCACTTTTCATCAAAAATTTCTTGTATTTTGTCACTTTTCATCAAAATTTCTTGTATTTTGTCACTTTTCATCTAAAATTTCTTGTATTTTGTCACTTTTCATCAAAAATTTCTTGTATTTTGTCACTTTTCATCAAAAATTTCTTGTATTTTGTCACTTTTCATCAAAAATTTCTTGTATTTTGTCACTTTTCATCAAAAAATTTCTTGTATTTTGTCACTTTTCATCAAAAATTTCTTGTATTTTGTCACTTTTCATCAAAAATTTCTTGTATTTTGTCACTTTTCATCTAAAAATTTCTTGTATTTTGTCACTTTTCATCTAAAATTTCTTGTATTTTGTCACTATTCATCAAAAATTTCTTGTATTTTGTCACTTTTCATCAAAAATTTCTTGTATTTTGTCACTTTTCATCTAAAATTTCTTGTATTTTGTCACTTTTCATCTAAAAATTTCTTGTATTTTGTCACTTTTCATCTAAAATTTCTTGTATTTTGTCACTTTTCATCTAAAATTTCTTGTATTTTGTCACTATTCATCAAAAATTTCTTGTATTTTGTCACTTTTCATCAATTTCTCAGATTTTTGTTACTTTTCATCAAAAATTTCTCAGATTTTGTCACTTTTAATGAAAAATTTCTCAGATTTTGTCACTTTTCATCAAAAATTTCTCAGATTTTGTCACTTTTCATCAAAAATTTCTCAGACATCTGCCATGACAATCAAAACTTTTAAAATAAAATAACACTGTAAATGGCAAATATGTTATATACAACATATTGAATGACGTTTAGTTTTGTTCGAAACTTTAACAGCCAGCGAACGAAATTTTCGTTCGCTGGCTGTTAAACTTTCGAACAAAACTTTATTTTATGTGTGATACATTGACGTGTTTGTGTTAGTATATCGTTACGAAATACTAACGCAAACACGCCAATGTATCGCAAATAAAATAAAAACATTAAACATAAACTAACCTTATTTCTCCAAACAAATCTGCTTCCAACTTCCACTCAATTTGCCACAAATATCTATTCCCACTCGTGAACATAGTATCGCAAAACCAACTTTCAAACTAAAGTCTTATCCCAGTAAAGGAATTGGATTGGCTGCCATTACTTTAAAATGCTGATTTTAATTCCATCTGGTGAGAAATTTTCGTAAACCTAACATTTAAAAAAATAAAACAACATAAACTCGATAAATTCGTCAAAATAAAATTAAAAAATTTTCATATTTCTTCATTTCATTATGTTTCGCATCTTTTTTTTCACCTTCATCTCCAATCCCCATAGAAATGCATTCTACCATTACGGTTTATCCGCCTTTTGAGCCCGCATTTCTGGTTTTGATAAAACCCATTTCACGTACATAGAAAATCCAACTTATCTCCTCCTACAAGACATAAAATAATAAATAATTAAAATCTATCTAATTAAATCGACATAGTTCACAACATTTGACGTCATTTATTTCATCATTTCGACATTAAATCGACATAATTCAATGAGAAAGAACAAATCTTCCTCTCAAAATTCGCCTCATTATCACTTTCTGCCCGTCAATGGTCGACATTCGCTTTTTCCATCCGTGCCGAGTAATTCGTATATGTTCGCTCGCCTTCGGGAAGTGGTTTCGTACAGTCGTTCGCACTGACTGATGCATCGGTAGAAAAACGGCGCGAAATAAACCGGACACCGGCGCCGACATGCTGCTCACATTCCTTAGGCCTAATGCGCTCACTCGGAGCCCACACGCGGGTCTAAAAAAAGCAATAAACATTAAATAACTTCGTACAAGTATCAATAAACGTGTTAAAAGTTACTTGAGTAGTGAAAAAATGGATTTTGTTAGCGGAGAAAGTGCAGAAATTCGATTTATCGTCTTATAAGCAGACCGTTGAGATTTTCTTACGTCAGAACATGTGAGGTTAAAACCCGGATTAAATCGGGGTTAAAGTTTTCGAATTTTTCGAATTTTTCGAATTTTTGAATGTGAATTAAAATATTTAAAACATTTTAAAAAAACAAATTTTATTGGTCAGAAATCAGAAAATTATGTAAACTATTAACTAATAAATTTTTGAAAATCCTCTATTGACATCTAGTGACAGATGATTGTACCAATTCTATATAATATTTGATGTCCAAAATATAAATTTTCGGTTAGAAAATTCTCAAAAATTCCATTTACATAAATTTAACAAGAAAAATTGATATGCAAATAAATAAATAAAAAACATTATTCATGCATGATTTACCCCCCAATAACTAATTCACTTACTAAATGACATCATTAATCAATACCATCATCCAAAACAAAACAAACAAACAAAAAAACAATAAAAAAATAATCTTTTAATCTTTTTATCATAAAAATAAAATATTTCTCCCGGTCATTGCCACCAAAACCTTGATACCAACCTCAACTTCCCACCACCATACGCCGCCACTGCGCCCTGTTCCAAAACTATATTCCTCCATCGAGTGTCTTGTCTCAGCTCTTTCATTTCCCATTCGGCCAAAGCCAAAGATTTAAGAATTAAAAAACCTTTCCACACTTGTGTCCACTAGAAATCAACTCAGACTGCAGCATGTCAATGCGAAAGGCGACCCACGCGGGCAGTTGGTACGCAAACTCAGGTAAAATGGTACCTAAGCAACAAAAACGCTCCTCGTACCATACAAACAGCTGAAGAAAACGACTTCTTTTGTCTCAGTCGAGGCCGATCTCACTCTGTGAGGTGTTGTAAGGTTATTATTATGAGTATTGATGTTTTTTGGTTTTTTGTAGCTCGGGATTTGCAGTCGCAGTTGGATTTCTGGCTGTTATCGGCTGAAAAGTGTCATAATCCTGCGCGAGCGATTATTGCTCCGTGAGTATTTTGGTTTGGATTTGGAAAGTTGAAAATTATTTTTATTTTTTTTCGATTTTGTTTAGTCATGCTGGTTATACATACTGCGGTGCGTGTAGTGCTTATGCGTATAGACAAGTGGATCCGACAAATATGTATTGTTGTTTGGTGGTGTGATGTCGATTTGATCGGTGCTGGGTTTTTTTGTGTTTTGATGAAATTTTGGAAAGTTTTTGTTTGATTTGGATGTGAATTGAATTTTTTTATGATAGTTTTTGATTATGTATCAGGTATTTTGGATGTATTTCATCAAAATTGGTGAAAAATTGAGTAAATTTCATCAAAATTGGTGAAAAATTGGATAAATTTCATCAAAATTGGTGAAAAATTGGATAAATTTCATCAAAATTGGTGAAAAATTGAGTAAATTTCATCAAAATTGGTGAAAAATTGGCTAAATTTTCTCAAAATTAGTGAAAAATTGGCTAAATTTCATCAAAATTGGTGAAAAATTATCAAAATTCGTGAAAAATTGACTAAATTTAATCAAAATTCGTGAAAAATTGAGCAAATTTTATGAAAATTCGAGAAAAATTTCGTCAAATCATCAAAATTCGTGAAAAATTGGATAAATGTCATCAAAATTCGTGAAAAATCATCAAAATTCGTGAAAATTTGGATAAATGTCATCAAAATTCGTGAAAAAATTGGATAAATTTCATCAAAATTCGTGAAAAATCATCAAAATTCGTGAAAAATCATCAAAATTCGTGAAAAATCGGACAAATTTCATCAAAATTCATGAAAAATCGGATAAATTTCATCGAAATTCGTTAAAAATTATATAAACTTCATCGAAATTCGTTAAAAATTATATAAACTTCATCAAAATTCATTATTCTATAAATCTAAACAAAATCTGACAAATTTTGAAAATATTTTAAAAATCGAGACAAAATCAATTTCCAAAACCCTTAAACTTTGCACCTGGATAGACTGCTTATTGCACCACCTGCATATTTTACATTTCATTAGATAATTTATTCATTTGCATTTTTTTTTAAAAAAAAATTCCAGTAAAAATATTTTTATTTTGGGTCCATCGCATCACGTCCGTCTGAGCGGTTGCGCCCTCACAGGAGCAGCTAAATACAAAACTCCCTTCTACGATCTAATAACCGATAGAAAAGGTATGAAAAACATCACAAAAGCAGCGCAACTGCAGAAACCGCCAAGTAAACCGTCCGTCAAATATTTTTTTTCAGTTTGCGATGATCTTTACGGAACGGGCGCTTTCGAATGGATGAGTTTGCAGACCGACGAAGACGAGCATAGTATTGAAATGCATTTACCTTACATTGCCAAAGTGATGGAGAAGTGAATTAATGAATGATTAAAAGTTAAAGGGTTTGCGACATCAAGATATTTTATAGCTGAATAATTTTCGCCGTCCCTTAAAATGGCCGAAATGATTTTTTATTTATTTTTTAAAGTTTTCGGAACACGTTTAAAAAAATCATTTCGTATCTCAACAGGTTGTTTGAGCTTGGTGAGGGATATTATTGGCCACTGCTGGCAGGGCGCTCTTTCTGACGTCGTAGTTGGTATTCCCCATGTTTAGTACGTTAGGGTTTGACAGTTTAACGTACAAATTGACAGTTTAATGACATTTTAACGTGAAAATTGCCATTCTAACGTGAAAATTGCCATTCTAACGTGAAAATTGCCATTCTAACGTGAAAATTGCCATTCTAACGTGAAAATTGCCATTCTAACGTGAAAATTGCCATTCTAACGTGAAAATTGCCATTCTAACGTGAAAATTGCCATTCTAGCGCCATTCTAACGTGAAAATTGCCATTCTAACGTGAAAATTGCCATTCTAACGTGAAAATTGCCATTCTAACGTGAAAATTGCCATTCTAACGTGAAAATTGCCATTCTAACGTGAAAATTGCCATTCTAACGTGAAAATTGCCATTCTAACGTGAAAATTGCCATTCTAACGTGAAAATTGCCATTCTAATGTGAAAATTGCCATTCTAACGTGAAAATTGCCATTCTAGCGTGAAAATTGCCATTCTAACGCGAAAATTGCCAGTCTAACGTCACAACTGGTAACAATCGCGCAAATTCTCGATTTGGGCTCGTTTTTATCTCGCATTTTTTCACATTGACCGAAAATATTTAACGAAAAAAATCTTTGAAAAATTATTTAAGGGTTTTTAAATGATGGTTGGACCAATAATGGACCAATAAAAAATGGGATGTCGTAAACCCTTTAAAAAAAATTTTTTTTTAAACTAAAAAATTTTTTTTAGTCACAAGAACCAGTTCACAATAATTCCAGTTTTGGTCGGATCGCTGTCGACTGATAAAGAAGCCGAGTACGGAAAGATTTTTAGTTCGTATTTGGCGAATCCGGAAAATCTTTTTGTTATTTCTTCGGATTTTTGTCACTGGGGTAGATTGTTTTATGCTTTTTTCATTTGATCCTTTTTTTTCTTCTTTTTTTATTGTTTTTGTTTCGTTTTGTAGGACAGCGATTTCGATATACTTACTACGATAAATCATCCGGTGAAATTTACAAATCGATAGAAAAATTAGACCGAATGGTATTTATAAGTGTAGAAACTAGTTCTTGATTTGTGTGTTAAAATTACTATTTTCATGAAAAAGGCACGTTTTTGGTGTTCAAATGTTTATATGAAAAAGCCAATTATTGGTCATTTTTTTCCTGAAAACTGTCGATTTTTGGTCATTTTTCATGAATAAAAGCAGATATTTGTGGTCATTTTTCATGAAAAAAGCAGATATTTGGTCATTTTTCATGAAAAAAGCAGATATTTGGTCATTTTTCATGAAAAAAGCAGATATTTGGTCATTTTTCATGAATAAAAGCAGATATTTGTGGTCATTTTTCATGAAAAAAGCAGATATTTGGTCATTTTTCATGAAAAAGCAGATATTTGGTCATTTTTCATGAAAAAAAGCAGATATTTGGTCATTTTTCATGGAAAAAGCAGATTGTTTGGTCATTTTTTCATTAAAAAGTTACATTTTTGGTCATTTTTTCATTAAAAAGTTACATTTTTGGTCATTTTTTCATTAAAAAGTTACATTTTTGGTCATATTTTCATGAAAAATGTCTTTTTTTATGAAAATGACAATTTTTGATCATTTTTCATGTAAAATCCAAATTTTCAAAAACAAAAATTCATTTTTCCATCTCAAAACAATTATTTTTTTCAAATTCTCAGGGCATGGACCTAATCGAGCAGATGTCACCCAACGGCTTTTCCGACTACTTAAAAAAATACGGCAACACCATATGTGGTCGCCACCCCATAGGCGTCCTACTAAACGTAACCCAAAAAACCCAAAAAACAACCAAATAAAATTAAAAAAAAAAAAAAAAAAAAAAAACTTAAATTTCAGGCCATCCAAGTCCTCGACAAGACCGGAAACGGGCACCGCATGCGCCTCAAGTTCCTCAAATACGCGCAATCGAGTCAATGCAGCTCAATGGCCGACTCGTCCGTGAGCTACGCGGCCGGCGCGTTCAGTTTTGAGTAACCCGTGCCTTTGTACCAACCAATTGCTCCAATCTGTTGCCTCGTGGAATAATCTGAATCCTTTTATCGATTTTCTTTACTAAAAAAAAAAAAAAAAAANANANANANANANATATATATATATATATATATATATATATATATATATATATATATATATATATATATATATATATATATATATATATATATNTNTNTNTTTTTTTTTTTTTTTTTTTTTTTTTGTATATCAGTTTGTTTAGAAGAATTTGTAGCTATAAATGGAAATGTGAATTGGAATGAAATTAGCATAATAATAATAATAATTGTTGTGGAACCATTTTGTGTTTTAAATTGTTAATTTTGAATCTCGTTGTCATCTCAGGGGCGCCTGATCTGAATATCTTCCACGATTTGCCTCATTCCAATGTGCGAATAAGTGATAAAAATGGGAATTTTTGTTGTGTTTTGGTTTTTAAGTTGTGTTGTTTTGTTGTAGATTTTTGTACTTTGTACTGGAGGCTTTGTGGTTTTGTATGGAAATGATGGAATTTTTTTTTTTTTTTTTTTTTTTGTGAAGTTGTACACTGGATTTTGTGGTTTTATAAAGAAAGAAAGAAATGGAAGATTATTTACTTTTGGTAAAAGTAGAAATTTATTTATTTATTTTTATTTTTTTTTTTTATTGTTTTAAAGAATTTGGTGTTTGGATTGGACCAATGTTGTTGTTGTTATTATTTATTTTTTTTTTTTAGAAAGTATGTTTGGTTTTTAAGCAAAATTCATTTTTTGGACAATTTGGTGTTTAGTTTCAACCAAACTCCATTTTTTGGACATTTTGTTTCGAACCAAAATCCATTTTTTGGACAATTTGATATTTTGTTTCGAACCAAAATCCACTTTTTGGACAATTTGAAGTTTAACTTCAACCAAAATCCATTTTTTGGACAATTTGATGATTAGTTTCGACCAAAATCCATTTTTTGGACAATTTGATGATTAGTTTCGACCAAAATCCATTTTTTGGACAATTTGATGATTAGTTTCGACCAAAATCCATTTTTTGGACAATTTGAAGATTAGTTTCAACCAAACTCCATTTTTTGGACATTTTGTTTCGAACCAAAATCCATTTTTGGACAATTTGATGTTTAGTTTCAACCAAAATCCATTTTTTGGACAATTTGATATTTTGTTTCGAACCAAAATCCACTTTTTGGACAATTTGAAGTTTAACTTCAACCAAAATCCATTTTTTGGACAATTTGATGATTAGTTTCGACCAAAATCCATTTTTTGGACAATTTGATATTTTGTTTTGAACCAAAAAACCATTTTTTGGTCAAAAACTAAATGAAAACAATTTTTCTTTCTAATTTCATCACACCAAAAATACCAAAAACAAAATAAATAAAAAATATCTATACTCTATTTAACAATTCGTGCACGAAACTCCCATTGATTAATGACCTATGCATTGTACCGAAAGTATATATTGTGGTATCTTATTTTAATCCTCTAGTTGAGCCGAGTCGGAAAATCATCGTTTCGTAGTCGAAAAATGTGCGTGCCATTGTTAACGAACGAAAACGCTCGTAAAATATTTGAAAAAATTCTTTACATTTGGCTTTTTCTATTGTTGCGCACATTTTTTGGCTACGAAACGATGATTTTTCGACTCGGCTCGACTAGAGGATTAAAATAAGATACCACAATATATACTTTCGGTACAATGCAAAAAATGTTGGATAGAGTTTTTATATAACCAATTAAAAAAAATTACAATATCCACAATTCCTAACAAAACTCTATAAGCCTTACCAAAAAAAAAAAAAAAAAACTTTTACGAAATTTAATTTCGTCCCTGAAGTTGATTATTTCAAGTGCCTAATTTTAACCTATGCATCTTGATAGCTGAAAAATGAGCAATAAAAACATACATAAAACATAAACAAAAAAAAAAACCAAAACAACCGGTTCAGTTATCAAATGCGTTTCACGTTCTTCCTTCGATGTAGATATTCGATAGATTTTCTATTAAACATTTTTTTTTTCTTTTTTCCTATATAGATATTAAGCTGCAATTTTATTTTATTTACATTTGTTTAAAAATACACAATTAATTGCCTTAATTAAACGCCGGTATATAACGAGAAGAAATAAACGTACAACAAAAATATGGGATAAAGCAGAAGTGGTTTCTTCTCCTGTAATTCTTCCACGCATAGCAGAGACCCGGCGCTATAGGTGGCCCACAGAACACCCAGAAACTGCAACACAGAGTTTTTTTTTTGTGAATATCATGCAAATATGGTAAAAATATCACCGTAAAACCCCACGTTAGAACCCAGGGCTTACTAACAATCAGTAATTGGGCGAAAAAGCGCCGTCGCGCTGTCACTACTGTAGCGGCGCTGAAATTTCGCTACTTTCCATCGCTAAGTCGGAAAGTAGCGCCAATTTCATTTATGCCCTAAATAGCAAAAAAGTAGTGCGAGTTGAACTACTTTTTCGCTATTTCCATACCCAGGCAAAACGTCACACAAACGTCGTTCCAAATGGCGTTTATGCAGAAATCTCTCGCCAGAGTCATTTACTCTATACTCTGTTTGTTATTTCGGGCGCGAAACTCCCATTGGTTAACCTTCCAAGAGCCAATGATTCTAATGAACATGGCAAACCAATAATGTATACATTTGTAATACAATGTAATTGCATAAAGCTGTTATATGGTAGCGCTTTAGCACTAGTTGTTGTGATCGGCACTAGATGTCGCTTATATTTAACAATTTCAAAAAATTTCACTCTGATCTCGATAAAATTTTTATTAATTTTATCAAAAATTACACAAAACTCGTCTAATTCATCTGCATTTAATGCAATAAAACTATTTGCAAGATTTAAAACATGCTAAATAAGTTATCTACAAAACATCTCATTTTCCAGTAGAGTTTTGAACAAAAATATATATTCATAACTTTACTGGAATTTGTATCTAAACTGAAAATTCAAAATTACTGTTTTTACTTCCCGCCACAAATGGTGGTGGCGCTCTAAACCGAAGCGCTTTAACTAATTGCGGGGCAGCTGCCCAAAATTTAACATGGAAAGATTCAGGGGCTGAATTTTGCAAGCCTTGTATTTTGTAGAATTTTTAACTAAAATTTTTTAAATTTATACTATAAAATTCTTTATTATGAGCAGTACAGAGTAGCCAAGCATCAGAATTTTTAAAAAAATTTTAAGGAAAATTTCCTATAGCAGTGTGGTGATAGTATACATTTGTATACATCATTGGCTCTTGGAAGGTTAAAGACCTATATTGTACTGAAACTGTATATTGTGGCATCTTATTTTAATCCTCTAGTCGATCGGAGTCAAAAAATCATTGTTTAATAGCCAAAAAATGTGCGCGACAATACAAAAACCCAAATATAAATAATTTTTTTAAAATATTTTACGAGCATTTTCATTTGTTAACACTGGCACGCACATTTTTGGACTACGAAACAATGATTTTTCGACTCGTCTCAACCAGAGGATTAAAATAAGATACTACAATATATACTTTCAATACAATATAGGTTATTAACCAATGGGAGTTTCGTGCACGAAATGATAAATAGAGTATAGTTACATGCACACGCTTTTCTGGAAAATGACATCATTATTTCTGAAATGGATAAGTAAAAAATGGAGTATTCACTCTAGTTTCCACTTTTCCACTTGATAAATGATGATGTCATTTTCCAGAAAAGCGTGTTCTTGTAAACTTAGTAAATGGAACGTTCCATTACTCCGACGTTGAAATAGCGTTGAAATAGCGAAAAAGTAGCGGGAAAAGTAGTGCATCACATGCGCTTCATTTTCAGCATGCAGCGCTGCAAGCTGCAAATTTTTAAGCAGTGGTAGCGCAATGGCGGTTCACTATTCCATAAATTTGTAGCGCAATACTAGCGGCGCTATTTTTTCCAGCAGCGCGCCCTACCCTGCTTATAATCGAAAAACTCCATTTTTACCTCCGAAAAAGTGTCAAGCGGGCTTAAATACGCATGGGCTTATTTTTATTATTATTATTATTATTATTATTATTATTATTATTATTATTATTATTATCTTTATTGAACATCTAAAGGACAAACGGTTATATCCACACATAAGCCCATTGGTTTAGTTAGGTTTTAGCCCATAGGTTTTAAATTATAATTATAAGCCCATGGGTTCTAATGCGGGGGTTTTACGGTAACACTTCCAGCATGATATATATGTATATTACAGTTTATTGACATTTTATTAAGAAACAATGTACTTTTATGCCCTAAAGTGCATTATTTGCACGGTTTTAGATCTAAAAATAAGGCGTTTTCGTGAAAATACACTATATGCAAGATTTACCCATGGAAATTCCAACACTTGCATCCGTCTGCTCATTTCATCATGTTGTCGACGGACGGAGGGACTGATCAGCGGTTCCTAAAAAGCTAAAAACTAATCTGGCCTGCCGAGGGCTAACCTTAACCAGTCTCAATATGTACTCAACCAAACACAAAAATGTAATGCTGCCATGTAGGGATGTACCGAATATTCGGTAGGTATTCGGTATTCGGTATTCGGCCTATTCGGCCGAAAAACAGACATTTGGTATTCGGCCGAATATTAAAATTCAATATTCGGTCAGCCGAATATTGGGCCGAATATATAAAAAAAATAAAAATGCAGTTTTGTAGCATTTTTTACATGTAACAATGCCACAAAACTGCATTTTTAGAAGCAATAAAGCCACAAAACTGCATTTTTAGGCAATAATGTCACAATCATGTCACAAATTTGCAATTTTAGGCGTTTAAATTCAAAAATGTAAATAAAACTGCATTTTTAGGTGTAATAATGCCACAAATAAGGGATGTACCAAATATTCGATAGACATTCGGTATTCGGCCTATTCGGTCAATTTCTTATTCGGTAAAATTTCGGTATTCGGTATTCGGCCATTTTCATTATTCGGTGAAAAATTCGGTATTTGGTATT
>JH431976.1:114214-127632 GCA_000239455.1 Strigamia maritima | reverse complement strand
CGAGGAATGGGCAGGGAAAAACGACGCAACGTACTTTGTAGTAAATGTCTTTTAAGTCCACATCCAATTCCTCCCTTTAAAAAAAATGGAAAAATGAAAAAAATTGAAAATAATTGAAGTATAAAATAAAATTTGGTTTAATTCATGTGTTCGGAGGGCGGGACGTGGCAAATATACGAAATTATGTCTCGTGTAAAGTCATTTTTGAGTGAATATTTGCAGTTTTAGAGAGAAAAATGCTTTTTTTGACCAGATATTGCGACATTTGTAGTTGTAAAACAGCAATTACGTCTCCTAAAATCATTTTTGTGTGAATATTTGCATTTTTAGACACAAAAATGCTTTTTTGACCAGATATTGCGACATTTGTAGTTGTAAAACAGCAATTACGTCTCCTAAAATAATTTTTCTGTGAATATTTGCATTTTTAGAGACAAAATGCTTTTTTTGACCAGAAAATGAGACATTTTTGTTTTCGGAAATAAAGTTTTTTTTACGGAAAAAGACAATTATATAAATAATTGCTGTTGTTCAACTCGAAATGTCGTTTTCTACACATCAAAATGCATCTTTTATGCCAAAACAATGCAATTTCATACCATAAAATATAAAATCAACATTTTCAGTAAAAAAAAAGACATTTCAGCATGCAAAAAACACAGACATTGCATTTTAAAACGCGAATAACATCTCTTCATGCCCAAAATCGTTTACAAAACGACATTCAAGTGACACAAATGTCATTTTCTAACGATTAAACAGACCAAAATCCATTTAATAGACCTCTCAAACCACACTTTCATCTTGCCACACACCCCGCCCACCACACTCCACTCAACCGACATCAAAGGCTTCGAATTATCATCCTCGGAATCCTCAACTTCCAACATCCAACCGAAACCTTGCTTTTCCAAAAAACTCGAACCGAAACCATCGTAACTCTTCGTCGACTGCGACGTTGAAACCGGATCCAAAGATCCGTCAATACTCGAATCTAATTACAAGAAAAAAAGCAATAAAACCCATTAAATAACCACCAAACAACAGAAAAACAACATTTCCCGACCTCCGTGACCCGTCAACGACGGCACAAACGACAATTTGTCTTCGACTAAAAAAGAATTCGCGTTTTGCGCGTAATTCTCGCCGTTTCTCGCGTCATTTCTCGATTCCTCAATCGGTTCCATGTCCAAATGAATAAAACTCTGCGAACTCGATGATGTCGAACTCAATCCGTTGTCCGACATGGAATAAATCGTCGGCGAAATTGATGTCGGACTCGTTTTCGACATTTCATTCGAGGTTGTACGACTTTTCGTTAATAGACAACATTTTCCGCTGTTGTTGCGCAGTTACTAAACAAAAAACAAAAAAATCATGAATTAAAAGGAAAAGAATTTTCTAAAAAACGATTTTATATACAAACAGGCTGTGAATTTTCTCCACGTCTTGTTTTCGCTTCGGAAAAATACAACGTTGACTGTACATAGACTTAAACTCGATTTAACGTCGAGTTTCGTTCTGCGGATAGATCGAATTTTTGTTTCGATTCCATCTAGCGGTGGGAATTATAAGTTTTTGTGTTTTGAGCGGGAATTTTTACTATTTGTGCGTGTGAAAAGTTTCTTTTTTTTAATGGGGATTCAAGGACTTATTCCGTTTTTGAAAAAGGCATCGAGACGAGTGAATTTGAGGGAGTTTTCAGGTTGTACAGCGGGGATCGATGCGTATTGCTGGCTACACAAAGGCGCTTTTGGTTGCGCTGAGAAATTGGGCAAAGGACAGGTGACCGATGGGTAAAATGAATTAGAAAAGGAAAGAAAATGTGAGAATTGTTTTTTTGATTTTTATTGATTTTTATTTTAGATATGTTCAGTATTGCATCAAGATGATCAATGTGCTGCTTTCGATGAGGATTACGCCGATAATGATTTTTGATGGATGTCGTCTACCGGCAAAAAAAGGAGTCGAATTAAATCGCAGAGAGTAATAAATGATTAAGAATTAATACGTGCGGAATTATACAGTTTACTGGCATTTTAATAAGAAAAATGTAGTATTATGCACAAAAGGGCATTATTTGCACGTAAAAATGCGAGTTTTAGTGCTTGAAATAATACATTTTTACGTTAAAATGTCGATTTTTACTCATTAAAATGTCAATTTTAACGTTAAATAGTCTATTTTTACGTTAAAATATCAAATTTTACGTCAAAATATCAAATTTTACATTAAAATATCGATTTTTACGTTAAAATGTCTATTTTTACGTTAAAATGTCTATTTTTACGTTAAAATGTCAATTTTTACGTTAAAATGTCGATTTTTACTCATTAAAATATCGATTATAACGTTAAAATGTCGATTTTTAACGTTGAAATGTCGATTTTTACATTAAAATGTCAATTTCTGGAATTGTTTTTTTGTTTTTTATTAATTTTATTGATTTTTAGACAGAGGGAAAGGAATAAGAAGAAAGCGAAGGAGTTTTTACGAGAGGGAAAATTGAAGGAGGCGCGGGAACATTTTCAGCGAAGTGTCGATATCACGTCCGAGATGGCGCTCGAATTGATTAAAGTTTGTTTTTTGGTATAAATTAAAGAAATTGTTTTTTTTTTAATTTTTTTTTGTTTTGTTCAGGCTTGTCAGAAGATCGGAGTCGATTGTATTGTGGCGCCGTATGAAGCGGATGCGCAGTTGGCGTATTTGAATAAAGAGAAAATAATTCAACTCGTTATAACGGAGGATTCTGATTTGGTTTTATTCGGATGTGATTATGTAATAATTTTTGATCAAACAAAAATCATTTTGGTGGCGAAATTTATGCATTTTTTGTCTTAAAATATCAATTTTTCTGCCCAAAAAAATTATTTAGTCCGGAAAAAGAAAAAAAAAATATTTTTATGACAAAAACGTGAGTTTTATGCCCGAAAAACGGTTTCTCACCCTTGAATCGTGCGTTTTAAGCTCGAAAAACAGTTTTCTTTTTTAAAACGTGAATTTTATGCCCGAAAAACGGTTTCTCACTCTTAAACCGTGAGTTTTAAGCGCGAAAAACAGTTTTCTTTTTTAAAACGTGAATTTTATGTCTGAAAAACAGTTTTTCACTTTAAAAACGTGAATTTTATGCTCTTTTCCCTCTCGAATCGTGAGTTTTATGCCCGAAAAACGGTTTTTCACTCTTAAAACGTGAGTTTTATGCCCGAAAAACGATTTTTCAATCTTAAAACGTGAATTTTATGCCCTTTTCCGTTTTAAAATGTGAGTTTTATGCTCTTTTCCCTTTTAATATATGAGTTTTATGTCTTTTTCCCTTTAAAACGTGAGTTTTATACCCGAAAAACGGTTTTCCTTCTTAAAACATAAATTTTATCAATTCAACAGATTCTATTCAAGATGGATTCCATGGGATTCGGTGTTTTAATCGAGAAATCCCGTCTACATTTATGCATGGACGCGAATCCATCGAAATTCTTATTCGAAAAATTCCGTTACATGTGTATAATGTCCGGCTGCGACTACCTACCGTCTCTACCAGGCATCGGATTAGCGAAATCGTGCAAATTCTTCATCCGGGTCACGAATCTAGACCTAAATCACGTAAATTCTCATTAAAAAAACACCAAAAAAAAAAAATCATTTTTCTTCTTCGTCAGACACTCGCCAGAATTCCATCTTACCTTCGAATGCCGCAACTAACAGTCACCGAGGAGTACAAAAACGGTTTTCACCGAGCCATCAACACTTATTTGTATCAATTGGCGTTTGATCCGAGGTCGAAAAAACTAGTTCCAATTAATCCGTACCCCGATGACGTTTCGCCGTCCGATTTCGACTATGCCGGACCGTAATTATTCGATTAAACATCGATTTTTCGTTTTTTTTTGTTGATTTTTTTTTTAATTTTTATTTTTTTTTCAGGTATTTTTCAAATGACGTCGCATATCAGCTCGCGCTTGGCAATATCAACGTCCAAACGATGGCTAAAATGGCGAATTTCGATCCGAATAAAGACGTGAGTTGTTATTAGGACGAATTATAGCATAATGTATTACAGTTTATTATATGAAAAATTTACTTTTTGCATGAAAATGCTAGTTTTAGTGCTTAAATTGGCAATTTTTACGTTAAATTGGCAATTTTTACGTTAAATTGGCAATTTTTACGTTAAATTGGCAATTTTCATATTTGTCATTAAACTGGCAATTTTTACGTTAAATTGGCAATTTTTACGTTAAAATGTCAATTTTCAAATTAAAATGTCATTAAACTGTCAATTTTTACGTTGAAATGTCAATTTTTAGTCGGTTTTTACGTTAAAATGTCAATTTTTACGTTAAAATTTGGTGTCAATTTTTACGTTAAAATTTACGTTATTAAATAAAATTTTGTAATTTGATTTCAGTTGGTAACTCGAAAAACGAGTTCGTGGGCAGATAAAAACAATAAATCGATGCAGATAAAGAGCATTTGGAGTTCCGATTTCAAGCGAAATGCATTCGATATATCGAAATGTCCGATAGAAATGAAGAAATCGCCGTCCAAGGGCAAAGAAATAGTCGTACATGTGAGCCCCAAAGTTTTTACGGTAATTTCGCATAAGAAAATCGGTAATAAAAAAAAATCGAATAAAACTGTGGAAATCATCGATTCAATTCATTTTTCAATCGTTAGAAGTCGTTAATGAAAACATGGAAGAGGATTTAACGAGATTCTACGCCTCGTCACCGCCGAAAAAACGAATTAGGACCGAATTTTCGCCCGAAAAATCGGTCGACGACGAAATTTCGCCGAAATTACTTTTAGATCGAATTTTATCCGCGAGTAAAACGACGCCATCGCCGAATAGTGATAAAACCAAAGCAGATATTCCATCGCGAGATCGACTCACCAGCAAGTGCGATTCGAAAATTGACAAAATTATTTTTTTATGCAAATTTTTTTATGCAAATTTTTTTTTTAAAGGTATTTTACACCTGTGACGAAAAAAGTTGAAAAAATCAGTTGGTTTGACGAAATCGCGAGCGAATACGAGCAAAACGCGCCGAAAACGGAGGAAACCTCGCCGACGGAACTCGAAAACGGTGGAAAATCGCCGGAAATCGGTAAAAACGTGCGGAAATCGCCGCAAAAGGTGGGAAAAGAGTCGCCGAATAAGGAAAACATCACCGAAAGGACGTCGAGTTTCGCTTGGAAGACATTAACGACGTCAACCGAATTTCCCGTCAGTCAAACTCCATTCAAATCGCCGAGATTCGTTCGGAAATTCTCGCTCGATTCGTCGCAGGGCTCAACAAATTCGTCCATCGTTGATAATTCCATCGATAATGATTCGTTTGATCTGAGTCAGAGTCAAAATACTGAGGACGAAGACGGGATTGAGGAATTAGATTTTCCAAAAAAAGTAAAAATTCGTTTTAAAGGTTTTAAAGGGTTTATGACGTCAAATTTTTTTATTGGTCCATCCGATAAAGCGTCGTTTAAAAACCGTTAAATAATTTTTCGGAGATTTTTTTGAAAATTATTTTCGCGGCTAAAACGTAATTTTGAAGTTGCGAAAACGAGCGGACGACAATATGAAAAAGTGCGAGATAACAGCGAGACCAAAATCGAGAATTTGCGCGATTGTTACCAGTCGTGACGTAAACCCTAGGTATTCAACATGGGGAATACCAACTGTGACGTCGGAAACAGCGCCCTGCCAGCAGTGGCCAACAATGTCCCTCGCCAAGCTCAAATAAGACGTTCGAAATACGAAATGATTTTTTTTAAACGCGTTCCGGAAACTTAAAAAAATAAATAAAAATCATTTCGGCCATTTTAAGGGACGGCGAAAATTATTCAGCTATAAAATATCTGATGTCGCAAACCCTTTAAACTAAAAAAAAAAAAAAAAAAAAAAAAATTACCGTTATTTTCCTTCGATAAATAGATAAAATTTCTTGGAAATTTCACAAAAACCAACACTCCGAGTAAGTATTGTTGACCTAAAATAAAAAAATTTTAAAAAAAGCGATGAAACGACATTTAATACTCGCTAATATTTATGAAAACAAATCTAGAGCGGAAAATAACACCGAAAACGTGTCGACAAACGGGTTTACGTAAGACCAAACAAACAGACCCACGCCAGCTCAGCATCCTTGAAGCTCTCAACAAATTCCGCTTCGTTTCATCACAACCCAGGTACCTAACTCCAATTTAAAGGGTTTACGACATCAAAGATTTTTATTACTAAACTCTATCCAGCAATTCGTGGACGAAACTGAAAAAAGTGAACTTTTTTTTGCATTGTATCGAAAGTATATATTGTGGTATCTTATTTTAATCCTCTAGTCGAGCCGAGTCGAAAAATCATCGTTTCGTAGCCAAAAAATGTGCGCAACAATAGAAAAAGCCAAATGTAAAGAATTTTTTCAAATGTTTTACGCGCGTTTTCGTTCATTAACAATGGCACGCACATTTTTGGACTACGATTCAGCTCGACTGGAGGATTAAAAAAGATAGCACAAGTATATACTTTCGGTGCAAATGGATAAACTGTTTATCTTGATTCTTTTGATTCTCGCTAGGCGGAAATGACGTTTTTTACGTCATTTTCCAACAATCGGTTTACCCATAAACCGCTTTTACATCAACCACGTTGAGGGTTGTTTATGCTGCTGAAATCTCGTTTATGGCAGCATTCTCGGCAGCCATTTTGGATTCGAGATTGATCGAGGTGGCACTCGATCGACTTTATTAAGAGATTTCGGTGCTTTTTTTATATATTTTTTACTACATTACAACACTTTTGGTATACTTTAATGTATACTACTATTTTATGGTAACTTAAAATGTCAACTGTAAGGAGAAAACTACAACAATCCGGACGTGGATTTTGGATTAAGAACTAGTTCCGATCAACGAACTTGACCCTAGAATATTTAAGTTTGCAACTGCGCGTGCGCAGACTGAAACTTAATAACACGTTCAATGCTTAAAGCAGATTAAACTGATTCTCTATAATCAGATTTAATTCTGCTTTTATAATCACTTTGGAATTGAACGCACCTAATGTTAAAAAATCTGATGTAGTAAACCTTATATTTAAAAAAAAACAATTTATCAACTTATAAATTTTTTATTTACTTCAAGCTTTACACATGCCTAATTAAGCACACCAATGGGAAACAACTCCTCAATAATTTACACATCATGTGATTTTTTTAGTCATTTTATGACCAACTGTCATCCATTTTTAATAAAAAAACAACATCATTTTGTAAATATAAAAAAAAGTTTCGATAATAAATATTTTATGAACAATAACAATGCACTTCGTCAGTAAAACTCATGAAATGATTAATAATAAAAACGTTAAGTGTTATGGAGGCAATAAAATGTATGAATAATAATAGGATAATGGGCGGATTTGCGATTGCACATACAGTAAAAAGGTTGGCTAAAGTCTACTTTAAGGGGCATGTCGCCAGTTTAGATAAAACTTACCTGCATGGCGTAGTTTTGTGTGTAAACTCTATCCAACAATTCGTGCACGAAACCGAAAAGTGAACTTTTTTGCATTGTACCGAAAGTATATATTGTGATATCTTATTTTAATCCTCTAGTCGAGCCGAGTCGAAAAATCATCGTTTCGTAGCCAAAAAATGTGCGCAACAATACAAAAACCCAAATGTAAAGAATTTTTTAAAATATTTTACGAGCGTTTTCGTTCGTTAACAATGGCACGCACATTTTTGGACTACGAAACAATGATTTTTCGACTCGACTCGACTAGAGGATTAAAATAAGATACCACAATACATACTTTCGGTACTTTCGTGCACGAATTGATAAATAGAGTTTAGATTCCGAATCTGCATTCCGTTTTTGTCGGTAACGCACTGAAATTCTAATTCGATTCTAATTTCAATTTCCAGTCCACTTTACCTAGTAAGGTGAGGTCAGTCCGTCGCAGGCGTTAGGCTAGGACTTGAAAAAAGTGAACTGGTAACCGTAAAGTAGACTTTGTCCAAAAGGTTTTAAAAAAGTTGGTTATAATTCTGAAGCGAGCGGCGCTTTTACGGTTTCTTCCGAGTCGTTAGTAAGTTCACGCACTAGGGTTACGTTTTGTTCCGGGGGCGCCGTAGTCTTAACCGGCGGTTGAGCGACGAAGTCGGCCGTGAGGCAGCAGCGGAGAAGGCCGATGACAAAAACAACGCACCAGCTGGCGACGCTGATCCAACAACCGACCTGATGACAAATCCAATTGAAAAGAAAGAAAATGTAAGAAAAAAATACCATTGGTGGATGTTGGACTGGAGCTACCAAAGTTAAGGAAAAATACTATTGGCTGTTGGACTGCAGCTAAGGTTAACAGGTGGTGCTACACATCATCCAACAGCTTTAGTTCCACCGTGATAGATCAACTAGCCGAAAGTCTTGTTTACATCCTTCTGAATGACCGATGACTATGGTCTGAGCGTAACTCTATAGTCCATAACGGATTGGCTGGGACCTTTTTACACCAGCTTCGTGACAAATTCAGATAGACTATAGATCGTAAACGTCCGACTAGGAGCTTCTTGTAATGTTCAGCTACAACTGGAGTATTACCGTACGCGCGGATGGTGGGTACAAAGCACAAGACTATTTTATTGAGGTAAGAAAAGTCCCGAAGGTGAGCCGCTATAGCGCCACCTAACGGGCAATGCACGTGTTGCATACTGACATGCAAACACTACACTTCTCACTTGAGAATTGCCTTTGACGCATGTGCATTGTAGTGTTTCACGCTAGGTTTATTTCTCAATGGCGGCAAAACATCACCAATTTAGGACTCAAAAAATTTTCTTCCCTTGATCACGGGAGATTAATATTGAATAAGCATACGAGTACATACTCGTTTCCTTGCTTCGGTAAGACTTACCTCAGAAGAAAACTCGTACTTGTATGATTATTCGATAATCTCCCTAGCTCTTGGGTTATTACATATGATAATTTTTGATTGAAAAAGAAAACAAAAGTTGTTCTCAAACAATGGTCAATTTGGGCAGTCAGGTTATGTCCCAATGGGCACATGATTCTGTGGTCCACTACAATGGCTCAGTGCAATTGGGCACTTCAAAACACACTAGGTGGGTTCGAAAAGTCATTTAAACGAGTGTAACCACGTTTATACTCGTTCAAATTGAAATTTGCACGTTGTTTACACAAATTAATTCGTGTAAATGTCGTTTTATCATGTTAAACGTGTTAAACGGAAACGACCTATTTTCGTTGTGCAAATGCACGTGCAACGAAATTTAACGTTTAAAGAGTCCTATTTGCCGCCATCTTGAATCCTCGCTTGAAATGTAAGTAGTAACAATGTGCATGATTCTCAGAATTGTTACTATCCTAATGTTACTTTTGTTGAAAGCAGGCAAGAATGATGCTAAGAAACATCTGCTTCATTGCTCAAATACAGCTAGTTTATTTATTATGGCAGCCATGTTTGTGTGCATTTTGTGTAAATTCCAGTGTAAATGCGTATGCTACATTTTAACTCGTAAAGTCAGTCGTGGAACTTGACATTTACACTATCAGTTTCACTAGTCGTTCAGTGCAAAAATCATTTTCAAACCCGTCTAGTGTAAAATAATCAACACTCGATAATCTCACCTCGGCTAAAATTAGATTTTCATAAAAATTCTTTGTGTTTTCATAATTCTCCCATGTGACATCCTGCAAACTCTGACAACTACAGGAAACAAGAATACAAAACAAACAGGAAATCATTTAAAACTCCACACAATTTATGGCACAGCCACCGCAATGCACTTCGCTTAATGCAAATCTTATTTTTAGTCTTCCTCAACCTCAATCCTCTCCACACAACTCCACCCAACCCAATCCTTCAAAACAAACACCTCTGGCATTTGCTCAACTCACAATTCAACCAAAGTACAACACACATCATACACTTATGTAATGGCCAAACCAAGGCCAGGCAATCTGTTTCCAAGGTCATTAGTAGGAAATCAAAAATGGTCAGATTGTGGCATGTGGACGGCTTTACGATTAAAGTTGAGTTTGTACCAATAAACTCGATTAGTTTAACGCATATGACCTTAAACTCTATTCAACAATTCATGCACGAAACTGAAAAGTGAACTTTTTTGCATTGTACCGAAAGTATGTATTGTGGTATCTTATTTTAATCCTCTAGTCAAGCCGAGTCGAAAAATCATCGTTTCGTAGCCAAAAAATGTGCGCAACAATAGAAAAACCCAAATGTAAAGAATTTTAAATATTTACCAGCGTTTCGTTCGTTAACAATGACACGCACATTTTTGGACTACGAAGCCATGATTTTTCGACTCGGCTCGACTAGAGGATTAAAATAAGATACCACAATACATACTTTCGGTACAATGCATAGGCCATTAACCAATGGGAGTTTCGTGCACGAATTGTTAAATAGAGTAATAGTAGCTTGCGCCGGTAAACAACATTATCTCTCTCTCTGGAATTTTGTTCAACATATAACCAGTAGAATGTACGAAAGTACAATGTGACGTCAACCTTCATGTAATTGCCAAGTCAAGGCCGAGAAACCTGGTCAGTGGTCTCAAGGTCTTGATTACGCTAATTAGGGAACCAGAATCATTTTCCGGGTCATAACTTAAAATTCCAACTATTCAACTCACTTCCTCCTCATTTTTCCTCTTAATTTGACGGCCAGACATCCTGGCGCATATTTTGTTCTCGCTTCTCATTTGTCAGGTTATGCCTCAGAAGTTGTCGGATCACCATAATTCTTAGCCCGGATACTCTCTGTTAGTTCATATTGAACGTAACGTAACGTAACTTACAAAAATTTAACGTAACTTGTAAGAAAAGTAACGTATGGTTAGACAGTAAATGTAAATCGACCAATCGCGCAATTTCTCATTCCATCTCGTTTTTCATGCAGAGAAGTACTTGTCTTCTTATTGGTAGTCGTAAATTTCCTACTTGAAAATCAATTTCGAAGTAGGAACTTAAGTTTACGTTTGTGATTTTAAACCCACAATGCATTGTGCAGCCATCTTGAGTTACGTTACAGAGTGGTGTGAACACCGATGCGAACCAACCATTACAGCTTAAAGACAATGATTGGCTTCTGAGAACGTAAATCCTTCAATTAGGGTTTCCAATTACCACCCAGTCTCAAATTACCGCCCTGGCTCCAATTACCGCCTGGTCTCCAAATACCGCCCTGTCTCAAATTACCGCCCTGGCTCCAATTACCGCCTGGTCTCCAAATACCGCCCTGTCTCAAATTACCGCCCTGGCTCCAATTACCGCCCGGTCTACCAATACTAGAATAAACAAGCGTTGACAAACGCATGAAAAACGTGAGAAATGGGGCGAAAAGGCGTGACGTCACCAGCTACGTCATGCATGGTCACTTTTAGCATAGCATATACCATAATGCATGACGTAGATGGTGCCATCACACCATTTCGCGCCATCTTTCATTGTTTTTCTCGCGTTTTTCACGTTAGCAAACCTGAACTTTAGACGCTAATAACTTTATGTGATGGTATTTTTAGCCACCTTAAATGTACTGTAATGCTTAGTTCCCACTTGGCAGAAATTCCGAACGAAAATTTTCTGCTGTGCAGGAAAGTATGTTTTTCTGTCGCTGGTTCCCGCCTGTGGACTGGAAAGTGGGCAAAAAGTGGAGAAAATTTAAAAATTTAGAATTTAAAAATGGATGCCAGCTAAGGAAGGCAATTCGTAAACACTGCTGCTTTCTACGCTCAAAATTTTCTGTCGGAATTTCTGCCAAGTGGGAACTAAGCACGAGTGTTATTTAGGGTCTAAATGACAGTTTAGTGAAATATCATTTTTCTTTTCCCGTAACCTTTAAAGCGTTAAACTCTTTTCGTAGTTTGTCAATTTTCCTACCCGAGTTCCGTCTGGTTCGTTAATCCTCCGCAAAACTCGTTGACCCCGTTCACCATCGTCGTGCTCACCACGGCTAAAAGGATTGCGAAGATGGAGCTGAACATGAGTGATGGAAAAACAAGTCTCCATGGTTTCCTAGGCGAATATTCCCTGAATCACACAAAAAAGCTATACTTAAACTAGTTGCCATGGTGATAGAACAACAAGACAATGGAGGATTAATTTTCTGTTTAAGCAAATTACACTTGCAAAAAAAAAAGAACCAACAGACAGTAACTTGATCCTTAATCAATTTGCTATCTAAAGAGTAATGAGACCAGCTGTTAATGGTGTGAGTGCGCCATTACTAATGGTACTAATGGTACTAAAAGAAAGTAAATCAACAGAAATTAACTTACACAGCCGAAAGCTGAATAACTTCCGTTCCACTTTTTACCAAAACTTCGTTTTCAGGTGCCTTTGATGTAACAAAACTCCTAAAAGAAAATAAAAATTTAAAAAAACGTTGTCCTATTTTAAGACTACAAACATTAAAAATTGAGGACAAAACCAAACTGGAGCATTTTTCATATTCTAATATAGTTGTGAATTGTAAATGACATTGAAGAAACGAAATGATTAATTTAAAACAAAACTGGAAAAAGTATTCCATATAACTTGATTTATCACATTTATCATGATCCAGTATAGTTGTGAATACAATTTACGTAATAAAATCGTAATACGCAATAAACAACTATACTGGAATTGGTTAAAATATGAAATATCCTAAGTTTTTTTACTTACCAATTCCCTGGTCGTCCCCCACGGGGACAAACGGCATAAAACCATGCGAAAACAAAGGCGTAGATGGCTGATGCGACGATACTGTATAAACAGAATGAACAACTGGTGGTTGAGCCCCATTTCGTGTACCCAGGGTCCTCATTGACTCTTACACGGCCTTCGTGGATTATGAGTGACAAATGGGCGTTGAGTACACAGTTGCCATGGAAAGTGCTCCGAACTTTCTCGAGTGGAATGCACGAGATAATGCTTCCTAAAAAGGCGATTAGGTGGAAGAAAATTTGCGAATATTTCCAAAAACATGAGACTTGAGATGCTTCTCGTTCGAGCAGCACGATCGGCATGTCTCTTCTCCTTAACAACAGCGTGCAGACGACAGTTCTCGTGTTTCATCGCTGCGTCACGAGACCAAAACGAGAGTCCTCAATCATTTGGGGAAAAAAATTACTGTAAAAACTAAAAACACAAATTCTTTTATGTTTTTAGAAAAATAAATAAACGAGGGTTTTGTTAGGTTTTATTTAAATTTTATTTTAAATTTTATAGCCGAAAAACATTAAATTTTGTCAATTTTAAGCCGAAAAACATTAAATTTTGTCAATTTTAAGCCGAAAAACATTAAATTTCGTCAATTTTAAGCCGAAAAACATTAAATTTCGTCAATTTTAAGCCGAAAAACATCAAATTTTATCAATTTTAACCCCCCCCCCGAA